>VZTQ01000295.1:0-66443 GCA_013400755.1 Pelecanoides urinatrix | reverse complement strand
CCTGCTACACTCCCACTGAGAAGGAGATATTGGCAGCATATGAAGGGATTCAACTACTTCAGAAGTGGTTGGCACTGAAGCACAGCTCCTCCTGGCACCCCGACTGCCAGTGCTGGGCTGGATGTTCAAAGGGAGGGTCCTCTCTACACATCATGCAACCGATTGCTACTTGGTTATCGGTCAGCGCGGGTGGTGAGCAATTGCATTGTGCATCACTCATTTTGTATATTCTATCATTATTATTATTTTCCCTTTTCTGTTCTCTTAAACTGTCTTTATCTCAACCCACGAGTTTTTCTCACTCTTACCCTTCCGATTCTCTCCCCGTCCCACTGAGGGGGCAGGGGGAGTGAGTGAGTGGCTGTGTGGTGTTTGGCTGCCTGCCGGGTTAAACCACAACAATTTCTTAGTACGGTCAGGAGCATTCTCCGTAGATGATAGGTATTAATTTATAAATCCAAGTTCACAACAGGCTTGCGATTACCACAGAAACTTCATCACATCTCATGCCCTAGTTGGGTAAAAAACTTTTCTTATCCCAGGCAGATTTAATGAGACAAAGTAAACACTATGCAGAAACTATATAGAAATACAGCCTTCCTTTCCCCTGCCCACCCTACACAACCTTTAATTCTGATCAGTGTAAGCATCCACCGTAGCTTTTTCCCCAGCCAGCAGAAGCACACTCCCTACTAGCCACGTTCTGACTGCAGCTCACTGAGAACAGACTCCATATCTCAGTAGTCGAACTAAGAGAATAAAAGATAGGCTGTTTGGGTAGAGGGGAAGGCAGAATTTGCCTCCTTCCTTTTTCTTTTTGCTCTTTTAGATTTAATATCTTTAATTTCAATCAAATTAGCAGTTGTCTCCCCACTTAAATTTTTCAACCATACAGCTTGTCAGGAGTACATTCTTCCCAAATCAGAATTATTACGGGCTCGCAGGACATCTTTAACATTGATTACTTCACATCTATATATTTGCTTTGCAGCTTTCATGGAAGAAATACAACTGCTCCCAGTTTTATAACAAACTTTCAGTACGACAGGAGTAGAGATTGGTGCCATCAGTCACATGGGTACCAGCATTCCCGAAACGTTGCTACACTTCTTCCGTACAGCTCCAGCAAGTGCTTTGACATCTTTCTTGAAGAAAGGATGTAGATAGAATAATTTATTCTGATAAAATGGCTGTCAAAGTGATGATTCTGTGGAACAAAAACTCCACATAAAAACTTTTGGCAAAGATCTACTTTGTTCTCTGACAACTCCCATACGTACCATGTACACATCTGGAACAGGGCAACACAAATCAGATAGACAAGGATGCTGTCAAATTTACTTCATTTCAGGTTGTTAATCATCAAGTTTCATCATACAAAAGGTCTTATTTTTCACTTTGTCTCCATTTGGGAGATGTTTTTATAAACAAAAGTTTTTTGCGTAATGTGGAAATTTTGTCTCTCAGCCAACTCTGATTGTTGTTCTCACACTAAATATATCATAAACATGTATTTTGGCAGGGGCAAAATTACTGTCTTCCAAGTATAAAGAAACCAGAATCCTGCTGGTTTTAGCTGTCCCAGCTCCACCTTCAATTCATTGTCCTTACTTTTCAACTGTAAGATTTTTTTCTGTTGCTTCAATTGCAGAAAAAAATCTAGGTATACTTGAATCATGCATACCACTTTTTCCTGCAGCTGTCCATCTAGAAAAAATATATACTTAAAGTATCCTGAAAAATTAAATATTTCAAACAGAAGTCTATGCTAAGGATACCCAGACTTTTTTTTTTTTAACGTACAGCCATGAGCAGAAGCAGTGACAGAAGGGGGCACCACTACTGATAGCTCACAGCTCTGGGACAACCTTCATACCGCTCTGAACTAGCTTGTTTACTAGTATGTATTCTCAACAGAGGAACGGCTCCTCTAAGCCCTAACAACCAGCTACCTATTTGATTGCCACATCTTTTATGCAGGCCAACCAAAAACGCTACAATAAAAGCTCTTACCTGTAAGCCATTTCTCTCTGCATATTCTTTCCTGCATTGTAGGAGAGGAGGAGTACAGCTCTCAGATCATCATGGCACGCTGAGGAAAAAAGGGTATTTTCCATACTCCATCATGGAAAAGGAGCTGTGTAGGAGCCCTTCCCAGTGCATTTGCAACTCTTGCTGTTTAATTCTAGCCACATAAAGAACTACTGCAATAGTTCATATTTGGAGGGCACAGGAAAGCAGGAGAGTAAACAAAGGCAATTCTAGCTGAATTGCTTTTTCGAGAGCAGCAATGCTGTACATGCCTTGCTGACTTCATCTTATAGAAGCAAAAAGAAGACAAGCTCTAGCAGCATTAGAAGAGCAGGTGACAGCAAAAGAAATCCTACTCCTCCCCACACACAAGTAGTACTAGCATCAGTTTTTAGAAAAAAGTGGAAAGCAAGGCACACTCTAGATCAGTTTGCAGTTGTTAAGAGGTGACAACTTGGAAGTTATCAAATGGGGTCCAATTCTAGAACCAGCATTTCAGAGTAACTTTATACAAGACCATCTATAATACCTTTCAGTGAGAGGGACGACATTAGCTCCTTTCTTCACTCTGAACTTCTTACAACAGTGCAGACAAACCTTAGATTTCATACAGGTTATTTTTAGCACCATTTCAAGACCTAGAAAATGACCTGCAGCCTAGAGTTTCTGCTGAATTGCTACTCCTTATTTCTGTTGTAGTGTGTGGGTTCTTGACTATTTCAGTGTGGGTTCACTGACTATTTCAGTGAACTCCAGAAAGGAGAATTTGTCCACATTCAAGGATATTTCTCTTAGTAGACTGTTGTTAGTAACTGTTGTTGCAGACTTTTGCTCTCATAATCACAGCAGATTTAGGAACTAGGCTATTTGAGATAATGTCACCACATCAGAGAAGTTCTTCTGACATTTAATCAGTTCTCCCTTAGATAGTCCCTTCACATATTGATACAAAACTCATTTTTCCTGCAAGGCTCATCAATGAGTGCAGTCTCTGGAACCTCTAGGGACAAGTTGCTGAAGAGGGCTAGTCAGGAGTGTAGTCTCTACTTGCTTGAAAGCAGTCTTAATAGAAGTTTACAAATGTTAAGCTAGGGAAAGGTAAACAGGACGGGTGTTTCGTGTGCAATAACCAGCAAATCTCACTGGAGCTTTCAAGACTTAACATCTATCTTGGACCTTTTAAGACTTAACATCTCTTGCAATAGGCTACATATAGGCTATTGAGACTGAGATAGAGAGACCAGTTCCATTTTACACGTTAAAAGGCTCAAAAATAAGGGCTTGCTGTACAATAGCACACATAGGACTGAATATAACATGAGACCTCTCTGAACTGGCAGTTTCACCTGTTCTATGACACATGCTTTGTGAACACAGTACACCGTTTACAACCCATGTAAGAGTGTAGTGCTACAAACAAGCTCTTACAAATCACAATTACAACTCTTTCTCTTCCCTCCCCTTCCCAACCTGAGAAACTTCAAGGCCAGTAACGATGGCTTCAGAATGAATTTCATAATTGAAAAGCCAAATCAACTGCTCACTGTAGGGTACCACAATTTCTTCTTTTGCATCCCACAACTTAGACATCAAAGTAATATTTGTTCACCATACCTTTCTGATCATTTCCCAAGATAAGTCACGGCAGTTTTGCCATAGACTAGCCAGGTTTTGCACCCAAAACAAGACTTCGTGTCAGTATTTCCAGTAACCCCCAACAGCATGTAGTAGCAACAGGTTGCCTTTTATTCATTTGTCTTTGGTTCTCTTTACTAGGTTCTGTGCTACTTTGACCTCCTCACTCTTTCATATGACTGCTTCTTAAAGAATTGAGCTCTCCAGTGACTGTGGGAGTGCAAGTTTAATCAAATAAAAGCCTTATATTTGTGCCAGATCCTACACAAATCAATGGCAGCTTTGCTCAATGCTGATACTGGAACACCAGAAATTCTTGGAGATGCAGGGGAGAAAACTCTTTGGGATTACCTCAAAGCTAGAATGACAAGCTGTGGAATCCTATTGCTTGAGCTGCAGTCAGCTTTTTCTTGAAGAGCACTTCGTATCTTGCTTAGACTGACAGTAAAAAGGCAAACGTATGGCACTCTAGTGCCTCATTTCTCCTGTAGCTGCGAACCCTCACACAGGAGTCAGATTTCTGTCACTAGCTTAGCTGTTCAGCAGGGCCTGGTTGGTTTTCTTTAGCCACAGGGCATCTTGTGAAGCCTCTTAGCTATTCCCTCAATAATCCTGTTCTGTCTTCTGATAACTGCGAAAACAAGTAAGCGGCACGAGCCGCATTTCTGTTTCTCATTGAGGCACCTTTTCCCAAGGCACAGTGTTTTGAGAAGCTACATCTATCCTCTCGCTGAAAGCAATGTTCTGTTTGGTTAGCTCTGCAGGAGCTATCAACAGTAATGCAAGTATGCACATGAACAGGACAGGGAAGATAAGCAAGGCAGGTTGTTTACTCTGTATCCAGTTTATCCTTTGTATGAAGGTTAAGACTAAGCTTTTTGCCACAAAAATCTCTAGGCCAATGCAGCCAAACAATGGGATTAAGTAGCTAAACTGCTTCTCACATCTCTCTCTCAATAAGAAGAGTTTTTGATGGATTACTTTAGAGGCTTCGGGCTTTTCTTCTTAATAACTTTCCCAGTTAGTTCGCCTATGAAACTGCCATGTAGATCTTAGGTTTCAAAAGCAGTGGTTTACCTTGCCATTCAACAAGATCCCATGTATATATCTTGCCCTTCTCTTTTCTGATACCCACATGTTTCCTCTCCTTATAGGGCTGCTCTTTTGGGAACTTGGTCATGTCATTCAGGACCATATAATCATGTTTAAAAGTGATTTGACTAAAGAGAAAGGACACCAGGGAGCCCATTTCCATATTTGCTGCTGATAAACTAGTCAGTAGAAGAGCTGGATTTTTCCTTCAGAATTATAGGTATTTAACGTGCTTGCCTCCTCCCCAATTACTAATAGAAATGCACATGCTTGTTAACTCATTCCAAACAGAGTCCCTAAGGTCAAGCTCCTTTCTGTGGATACCTGCATATGCAGTGGCAGAAGCAGTCCCCTCAGTGGTTCTTACAGAGTTTATTCTAAAGAGACAGAAGAAATAACAGACATTCATAGAGGCAGTATAACTACTCCAAGAATCCAGTTGCACCTTTGACAACAGCTTGCTATTCAGTCCTCCAAAAGACCAAAGTACTCAAGAGCTCAAGATAAGGTAGGAATCAGGAACAACTTTAGTCACGGACACCACATGTAAAATGCCTCTCACACATTTATTGAACAAGAGATGTAGTCTTGCAGAATTCTCACATAGACATTTGGAGTACTGCACCATAAATAGCTTAAAATCCTTCATAGCAGATATCTGCAGCAGAGCACTAGAGCTTCTGGATATCAAAGAATAATCAAAATCCCAAATCATACCAATCATAAGCCCTCCAAGCACCAGGGAAGCTAACACAGCGTCAAGCAGAGTTTGCTTTCTTAAGGAACAGTATGGCAAATAGTTCCTTACAAACCTCAGTTGACAAGCAGTACTTCCAAAGAGAGAAAACAGTGAAAGATAAACAACTAACCACAGACAGACACTGCTGGCATACAGCACCATGCTGTTCCCAAGAACTTCACTATCAGGCAGGAAGCTCTGGTATACGTGAGACTCCATTTTAACCAAGTCAAAAGTTGCACTAGCCAGAAACTTCAAAAACACAGTCACAGCCTTGAGAAAACAGGACTCTTCCTTCCACAGGTGGTATTAATACTCATCAGAAGAGCTGCAGACATGAGTGGCAGTCACTGCTGGCCTATAGAAACCCCAAGTAGCTAATTATCATTGCTGTTCTCTGGAGCTAGGAATTCTGCATCACCTGTGGTGCCCCCAGGTGCCCCCTCTGAGTATTCAGGACTCCTTTCCAGATCACCAGTAGTAACCCAGTGGTGGGTTTCATTGCTCTCATGGTCCAAAACATCCAAAGTAGCTAGGGGCTATAGCCAAGTAGCATGCAGAGGGCGACCTGGAGGCTGGACTGTAAGCCTTGGTATCTCAGAAAGAGTGCAAACATACAATATGGAGAAGGTACTGGAGAGGAAATGCTGGAGGCCCAACAAGGGAAAATGTGGAGCAGAGAAGGATCAGCCTTTTACTGAGGAAAGAGAGCCCTTCTCAACATTATATCAAGAGTAGGTGCTGAGACAGAAACGAACTCAATAATGTGATAGGCCTAACAGTGGTATCCAGGCAAACTATGGAGTGGCACTACTGACCATCTCTATTCACATTTGGTCATAGTGATATGCTGAGCATCTGGCAAGTTCTGTTTAAGAGACCTTTTGTTGAAGGGTATCAATTCCAGGAAGAACAAACTTCTTCCTGAAAGCAGGTGTTTAAATATGAAACTTCATGGAGTTGCCAGTGAGCACATAAATAACACATTTTGAAATGTGGAAGAATGAGCAACCTTTAATTGCACAACTCCAGTCAGGAACGAGAAATTACAAAAATTCCCAAGGCTCCTATTCTTATGGCATGTCCTGAGAAACATGACGTCAGTATATTGAGCACATCCTTGTTTTCTTTCAGAATGCAGAAGGCTTTTAGAAGTGGCTAAAGAGACTGTTAGAGACAGGACATAGATAATGTCACTTTCCTAGTGATATTAGTGGAAATTGTGTCCATTCATAACATGTTTAACATTTATTTAAAAAAAAAGGAACGAATAAAAAGCATGGGGGGGTTTCCTTGCTGCTGAGCCTGGCTGCAGAAAGGCTCTTTTACTTCATTCATTTTGTGTACTGAGAGTGCCCACTACGCCATCTGAATTGGAGTCAGAGGTTTTTTTTGCTGAGAGCAAAGATGAGAAATCTCAGCTTCTCCTTGAGGATGTACGTGGTCCATCAGGCAATGATGGAGATGAGTTTTGTTTCACATTCCTGGTACGGCAACAAAGACGACATTAAACCTAGCATATTTTAACTGTCCTTTTGAAAAGAATGGTTATTCGAACACAGGACTATGGGACCTGCTGACTGAAATAGAAGCTGGATTTTTATGTTGCTACTGTCTGTCTGGTTTTCAACGGTAAACCAAGCAGTATGAAGAACTGTGTATTTGTGCTAGTAAATATGGTTTTCGGATGTAATTCTGATGAGGAGAGGAGTTCAACACAAGAAAAACTCTGGCCTCTTCCTTTGGCTTAGCAGAAATACCTGGACCTAGTTCAGGTTTCTTTTTTTGTTTTATTTGTGGTACAAGTAACTTGTGGAGATGCCCTCAGCCTGCAAAATTTTCTTCCAAATTCCATTTTACTCCAGTAACTCTGACTCACAGTATTACGTTTGGAGTAATTTCTGATTTTAAACTGCACATCAAGTGTTCATTTTAAACTCCAAAATTTAACTGAGAAATTGGCCCAGACTAGCATGATGACATCTGAATCTTCTTTCCTGAGGAGTTTAATTCTGTGAGCCCTGCTATCTCCAAGAAGTTTATAGATGTCACAGGCTAGGTACCCTAATGCAGCAAGTTCGGAGTCTCTTTATGAGTGTTTGACATGGGTTTCTTTGATGATGCCAGTATACAAAAAGACTTGGACATCTGGGGTTGAAGCATGTCTAATTCTTTAGTTACAAAGGTGAGATCGATTTCTTGGCCAATTTTAGTATCTGTGAGATACCCCTTAAAGCAAAAGAAATGTCAGCATTAAGAGAAGGTCAACTTTGCTAAAATATGTAGACTTTGTCCTCTAAACATTTTATCTGTAGGACTATCGACTTTAAATTTTTTTTCTCAGTTGCCTTCTCTGCTTCTTAGAAAATTTGCCACTGTGTGCCCAATTTAAAGACATTATTGAGTTTCCCTAAAAATACTGACAGGCAAGTTGTAGTACCCAGGATTTGATTGCGGACATATGGTTAGTAATGAGATTCTAATTAGATTGTGATACTTAAGCCTGGTGTGAGAAGGGTCAGTGTCTTAATCATGTTAGACTTTGAAGAGATTACAGGAGTGACTTGTTCCTCCTTACAGACTCTGCACTAAGAGCTGCCTCTCTTTAACTAGATTGCGACACTAAATGCAACTTGATAAGTGTTGGTGCATTATGCTGTATTAGCTGTAAAATGACACACACAAATTTATTCATTTTGTAACCCCACAGCACTGAATTGCAATATGAAAAAGGGTACCCCACACATACACCTACTAGAATAAACTCTTGGCATACTCACAAATGTCCAATTAAACAAGCACTGTGAATTCTAACAGGATTTGTTCTCTCTGCAGACTTCACTGACAGAGGCGAATTAACACAGAAGTATGGCTACCTCTAACTTAAGTCTCCCAGTAAGTTTTCTTTGACTTACTACTTCTGTGTAGATCAGAAATAATAGTAAAGAGCATCTCTGTCCCTTCTACTGTCACTTTTGTTCTAACTTCACGCAGAATGAGGGTTTCGGGAAAATGAACACCACTCCTGGTATTAGAGGAAAGATAAAGGGGAGGGAAAGTGCGGGGGTATAAATCCATGGCCTTAGAGGGCCTGCGGTCTAAAACGTATGACTTGGCATTCTCATCTCACATACTTATCCTTCCTCCACCTCCTCTCCAACGAGTACTAGTCTTTACAGCCATGAGACACATTTCAAGTAACTATATCTGTCTTATGCAGTTTTCAACAGCAATAGTGCTTATTTATGTATATTAAAAATTGACACGTGCCTTAGATCAGAGGCTGTACCTTGAATTAATCTCCCTGATTTTGCATATAAGTTTACATCCACAGGGGTCAAGGAACCTTCCGAGTGAAAGATCTCCAACTGTTACAGGAAGAATAACCTGCTTTCTCCAAAGCCGCCATTCTGGGCTGGTGTTGTACCCAAGGTACAGCCTATACAGGAAGCCAGAAGGAATTCCGTGTATGAGACAGCAGAAGATGCAAACATCAGAATCAGATTTAGTCATATGAGGATGTAGCCATACTGACTTTCAAGACAATGTTATGCACTCTCAGCATGCATTCTTAAGATGTACAACCTGATTGTACAGATGCTGAGGTGAAACACTTCTCGTTTACCCAATTATGTGGATTTTATGCCAGTTTCCATTCATTACTGACATAATAGCTGGCAGAAAGAAAAAAGTAGATGAAGGGAGTGTTCTGTCCCCAAACACAAGGAGTAAATCATGCCTGTTTAAAAGAAGTTGTTTTTAAAATCTGAGGAAGAAAATACATTGTAGAACCATGCACCACTGTGGGAACAATATAACTGCTAAGCTTTGCTCAGCAGAACCTTACACAGCTTTAGTGTGTGAAAAACAGGGCACGGGAATTAAAATTAATGCACCTAAGAGACAGGCTGGAGTAAAGCTCATCTGCTTTTTATTTGCAGTATGTTCATTTTAGTTAGCTGGCCTGGCTGACCGCTTCAGTAAGCTCTTTTGAGGTGAGAAATATCTCCGTAAATGCAGGCAAGTTGTTGAAAATGGTAATGAGTGGAGCCCAACCAAACATTTTTATGAAAAACAGAGCTGAAGCCACTCTGGCAAGAGAAGAGTTGTGCTAGTTTAAAGTCCATAAACAAGAAACAGGACCATGCTTCACCCCTAGCACAGCTGGCCTCTGAGGGAGCTAATTGTACTTGTCCTTGAAAGAGAAAAGAGCAGATACGCCACAAAGAGTTATATTGTGAGAACAGCTTGTATGGACTCTGGTGAAGGACATGAAAGGGGCCAACTAAAAATACATTCAGTCCTGATTGTAGCCAGCTTATTCTGATGGGGACTATTTACATATTCCATTTAGATCTTTAATGTTTCTGTGGTTAATTTCTTCTTTTTTTTAAAGCATCAGCAAGTGATTCCTTATTAACTGTTTTTTTAATCTAACGGAATGCAAATCAAGGTATTTAATCATAGCTGTAAATTTAAAAGCAGAACAAAATTAGGAAACTGTTTCAGATGTGTAACAAGAAAATCATATGTATTTGGCTATATAAAGCAGGCAAGTCTGGCAAAGCACTACATTCGTATGACTTGGTACCTTGTTACCTATAGTAAATCTTGAATTCAGAATTTATGCCTCTCAATTTTAAGCTGTAATTCTTAAAATCCTTGCTGTTGCTTGCAGATTGAGAGTGGCTCTTCTGTAGAAGTAGTAACTGCCTGACATTTGAAAGACACAACCAAAAATGAACTCCCACAAACAGATTATTAGAAACTGAGGAGCAATAATCAAGATCAGTTCATAAGCTTATTGACTTCGGGTTCTTTATTTCTTTTTCTATTTCTACAAACTGTTTTTTCATTCACATGCTCTGCTGGCTGCTGGCTTTGCCTCTTGTTGACGCACTGAGGGCTAAGTTGTCAGGGACTACACATGTTAGCATTGACAACATCATATACAACACTGTACACAACTGCCCAATGTAAGTCACAGTCTGTACAATAGATACAGATACTGTTGTATTAAATCACATAGAAAACAGCATTTGTTGAGAGAGGCTCACCTCACCTCTTATGTTTCAGGTTGCTGAGAAGAGCTTTTCAAAGGTACCACTTTTTGAAACTTAAAAGTCTGGGTCGGGTTGGAAAGAAGAACTTAACCTTCACTCAGATTCACTGCCCTGACCTCCTGCAGAAGTGCCAAGGACAGGCCAACCCCATCTTACAAAAATACAAAGCTGGTGTTTCTCTTGAACCCTCCAGCTAAGAGTGTATGTGGCACATTCCCTACACTGTGACAACTATGGTTCAAATCCTTCAAATACTTTACTGTATTCAAACCTTGGAGATTGCCTTATGTCTGGAGGTGTACGGGCAATATTGTGTCCTCCTGGCAGTGGTATTTTATTGGAAAGAGAAGAAGCTACATCAAGAGCACATCTCCCATCTTGGAGCTGGCAGGCGAAATACGTGGTGAATTGTCTACTTTGGTTCTTCTTAGAAAGCATCATTTTATGAGGACTGACTTTGCCAGACATTTAACTTTTATCTCACATCCAATGCTGCAGTTTAAAGAGGAGTTTAAATGGACATAACTTGTCACTGCTGCCAAAAGGCATGGTCCCATCCCATTGCTACACGGCTCTGACTGCTTGTGCCAGCACAAAATGGGCAGAGGTAGAAGACACAAGAAGAAGCAGGAGAGGGCAGGCAGGACTGCCTCCAGAAGCAGTAGCAAGCTGTGGCAATTAAAAACCTTTCATGAAATTCCCTACATTTGAGCTGAGAGGAATGTTGAACAACAATTAAATGGTTATATGCGTATCTGGCAGCAGAAACACAGGCACCTCCTGGGCTGGGTGAAAGGAAACGGATGAATAGTATCCAAGCATTGGATATTTATGCATCAAGATGGTAGCTTGCTGCTTTCATCTCCCTGTTGAAGCTAACTCAGAATATCCTGTCATAGATCCTGACTGCCTTCACTTAGACAATTAGTGGACCAGCTGGTATTTTCCTCTTCTGTAAAAATACTTTGATGAGATAGATCAATTTTTGTTTTACTTATTTAATAAGGGATGAGATTCATGCAGCATACAGTCTCATCCTCTCCCTTTTACATTTCTTTTAACGTCATAGAACCACTGTCCTACTTGCATGACACAGACCTCTAAAAGGTTGAGACCTCTGCCTGAGGTCTCTAACTTTGTTACTAACCCGTTAGCAATGCCATCTCTGTGGGCCATGGACACATCCTGCCACATTTCTGTTTCAGTAGTGACATCTATATTATTGACATTACCAGGGAGTAGCAGAAATCATTGCAAGCTGGAGAGTCTCAGACCTCATTGTGTCAAGTACTGACAGCTACGTTGGGAGTCCCACGAGATGGTGCAGAGAACTGAAAGAGAACTTCAGACAAAGCCCTGTGCAGAGGTAAGTTAGGGACACCTCCCATTGCCACTCAGCACTAGCCAGGTACCCCTTTACTTTTGAAACTGTCCTGTTTGCTCAGCCTTTCACCCATTTCTCAGCTCAGATTTAGCCCATCACACATAGTAAGTGCACTGGCTGCCTAGCACTTCTTGAAGCACTAGGACAGGCTTGCTTCAGGGACTGACAGAAGAAATGACCATCAGGCCTGCCAGGAATAAGCAGTATCTGCCTGGCTGGCAGGCGCCTTCCCTGGCTAGAGGAAGAGACATGCCCTTATGACACTTTGCCCAACAGCAAGAGGTCTGTCTGCATTATTTTAAGGGTGGAGAGAGAAGTTTGGATAGAAGTTGCCGACCATAAACTCCATTTTAGTCGGCTGTCCACTGGCCGGGCGCGTTCTGTTCAAAGAGCTGCCTGGGCTTGGAATATAGAGTGTGACTATGATGGGAAATTTTCTTCAAAAACCCATCAGCTCCTGGGCTGCGCTGTACTTCTGACTGCTGCTGTCTGACGTGGCAAATCCAGAGCGATGGGGTACCTCTCCCCAGGGGAAAGCGGCACTTTGTTTTGGCAGCATCTGCCTACAGACCTGGGCCAGTGACTATGCAGAGGAATAATTACTCCAGAACGGAATGAGAACTTTTGACCTCCAGAGCGCAGCATGAGGCAGTTTTTCCCTTCCCAAGGGAACTACTGAAGAAGCAAACATTATTATGGATGACGCAGATGAAAAAAATGAGAAATGGGGACAGGAGAGGAGGATGATTGTTTAAATGGAAATTTTTTAATTTATCACGTTTCGTTTCCTATCGGTGCATCTAGAACTCAAAGAAGTACTGTTTAGATGAATAGCATGAAAACTTACCGCTCCAGCTGAGTTTCCAAGTAACCTGGGTGACTGCGGTGGCACTTCGCGCCCGGGGAAGCCCCAGAGGCGGCAGCCTGGTGCCCTCTGCTGGGGTTCAGTGGCTGGGGCCGCGCACGGCTCCCCACGGAAGGCGAGAGCCTTCTGAGTGCAGGTGGTTGTGGTTGCAAGTTTTCTGGAGGTGGAAGGTGAAGCAAAGTGACATCTTTGTGCTGCCGCAGGATTTTTTTAAGAACTTACTAATTATTAAAACTATATCATAGAGGTTTTAAGTGTAATTCGCTACACCCGTATACAAAGAGCTTAAATCGACTATGTCATGTTGTGTTTTAATTGCAATGCTCTCATCTCCTTACCAAAAAAAGGTTTTAGAGTAGGGACAGGAATGGAAGATGATCATTCGGTTACCCTCACAGAGGCTGACTCAACTAGAAATTACCTTTTTCATTGATGTTTTTCTTACATGACTTTTTCCACGCTACTTCCAGTGTTCACTGGCATCCATCCCTCGACTCTGCACTTCAACGCAAGCCAAGTCTCACGGGAACTTATTTTGAACCTTCTCTCTATAGAGGTGTCTCACATAATTGGAGCCTATTAAATCCTTAGGGTCCACACAAAGCTGAATTAGGGTTTCTTTTAATCCACATTGCATAGAATAACCCCTGAAAACCTAACCTAATGTATCTGTAAGGATATTCACTCTGTTGGTTTGATGTTAAAAATATAATAAAGCCACAAACAGGTTACTTGGCTCAGGTAATAGATGGCACTGAAATCCTTTTGTGAGGTGGAGTTGTGTCATCCAAATGCATAAAATTTCCTAAGGAGTAAGTGGCTATATTTCTCAGCATGTTTGTATTAGAAGTTTACATTTGGTAGAAGAAAGTTATTATCTCATAGTTATATCTACCAAAGTCTGAGGAATAAAAAAGTTTTCATAAACTTTTTATATTACTCCTATAAAAGAATGCTTGCAAATAAGTGTTAACTGTCATGATTGCTGTACACTTGCACACTACTACTTAGGCCTCTGAAGATGTAAAAATGATCTCTGTACAAATAGCACACTATTTACAAATAAGCAAGCTTTGTTCTTTGCATCGGTTTTAAAATGGGAGTAAAATGAATTTTGGTTTTCGAAACCAAAAAAGCAAAACTGTTGTTAAAAAAATAAAATAAAAAATACCCAGTAGAGAGCGCACCCTGTAGTTGTTTCCTGGCTGTTGTCTTCCAGGGATCTTGCACGCACTAATCCTGCTCCCATCAGGTATGTCCTATTTCACAGAGAGAACAAACTTAGGCTTTAACCATAAAACTCTTAACAAGCATTTTTTTATTATGTTATTCTTATTCAAGATAAAAGCCTAGAGAGTTTCTCAGATTTTTGTCACACAGACAAATTGGTCGTGCTATTATCAGTGGAACAACCAGAAGTACTATCCCAGCGGGGTTGACAGAACTAATATACCAACTAGCAAGAGCACACGGGTCAGAGAAATGTGTCAATCCCCACCTTTCTTCCCATACTACTAATCCACGCCGTAGAGGTTAGCTCACACTTGTCCCTTGTTTGGGATTGCTGCTTTCCCAGGCAGCCAGACACCTTGAGGGAGTACCAGCTTGTGTGTGTTTCACAGTCTGCAGGTATAGAGAGTTCTACCTGGCTATTGCGTAAGGTCGTGACTCCAGACCCAGGAGCCTTTATCACTCAGGCACGCCAGCAGGCTGCTTTAAAGGCTAAGACGGCACCTCCACAGTGCAATACTTGCGCCATCGGGGGAGCACCGACACCCCTCCACCACCTCCCCCTCACAGTGGATGCACCGGTGCTGATGCGCCGCAGTCAGATGGCAGCAGTTCTGCGCAGGGAAGGACAGGCGGGGTCCTTCTAGGTAATTCACCATAGCACACAGAACAGAGAGGTTCAAAGTGTATGCAACATTTTATTGAAAAAATACGAATGTTCTGTACATAAAGTACAACTCAATGGGCTTGATAAAATCTCCAGAGACTTATTGGTTAATATAGGTCTTCTTTTCTTCTGTTTCCTCTAAGGGCATAAAGCATACAATGAAGCAGCAGGTCCCCTGTACTTGTGCAAGTGCAATCCCATCGCTGTGCGTGCAGCATAGCGCCTGGCTCTACACACGGGACTCCAACATGCTCAATGTACTTTGATGGATGGTCTGCAAGAAATTTAAAGCATGGAAGAACTGCACAGGACTGGTCCTTCAATCCACTGATGATTCAAAATTTATTGTGAGATCTCTGTTATCCTAAACAGTCTGCATCTGCGTATCCAATATTTCTGACAAATAAATACAAAAATAAATAGGGATCTGGCCTCACAGAACCTCAAGTCTAAGAAGCAACACAATTTGTAGCAAGCTACATACATAATTTCAACTATATCAACATAATTTATTTAAATCTCTATCAATAAATGTATTAAAAGTATAAATCCTTATCCAATACTGAGAGTTTAGTTCTGGAAATAAACCCAGAAAAACAAAGCTTTTTCAGTCCTCTCTTACAATTTAGTGTGCTCTTAGAAAATGCTTTATAGCTGAACTTCAGCAGAAACTAGCTGCTATATAATGTAATTCTATCCCCCAAACCTAATATAAAAAGCTTTTAAAATCTTTTTACAGTAACTGGCTTTCATGTCCTAACTTTACATACAGTTACTAAAAATACTGCAAACAGCAGTGCTGACTAAAAATAGGTTTAGTGTTAAAACTACATGCACAAATGCTGGAGTACCAAAGCGGAAACTGAATAATGCGGCAGTTTCACAATTAACTTATGTTGCTAATTGGTGTAGCAATACTGCAATCCCAAAAGATATGTATGTTGCAAATGGAAAGACAATGAATAGGACTGGATGAGGAGAAAGTTAGGCAAAAAACCTTTTTTTCTTCTCCATTTAAGACTGGAATGTCCGTAATCGCCAAGAAGGTAAATGTAGAAGCTTGTACTAAATCAGGAGTAAATTGTGATGACTTCTCGGCCGCCTCCTCTAACAAGTAATACTCTCTCCAGACCCTCAGTCAAGACTTCAAGAAACTCCATGTCTGTTTCGGTGAAGTTAAGGACAAAAGAAGCATCAAAACCAAAATACACAGTGATTAGCCTCTGTATCAGGTTTATGTGGCAAGGTTTTGGTAGTGGGGAGGCTGTAGGGGCATCCTCTGAGACGAGACCAGGGGCTGCCCCCATGTTGGACAGAGCCAGTTTCAGCCAGCTCCAAAATGAACCCATCACTGCCCAAAGCTGAGCCCATCAGTGATGCTTGTGGCACCAGGTTACAGAGTCACACTCCCTCCCAGCCGCTCTCCATGAATATTGAGTGTTTTTCAGTCACAGTGGCTCAGCCTCTCCAGGGAAGGGTGAAGGAATAAGCATCCTCCCCCATAACCTCAAGTTTAAAATCTCTCCTGAGCTGTAGCAGCTGTGGTTGAAACCCCCTTATGCTAAGAGGAATGTTTTTATCCTTTCTTTGGCCAGCACACTGTTGTGAAACAGATGCTACTACTACTACTATCTAGATTTAGGAGAAAGCAATCATTTGGTCTGTGATTTGTGACTTGTGACATACATCTTTTGGCTCAGGCCAGTGAAAGGCTTTGCTAATTTAATGGTACAAACCAAGGCTGAAGAGCAGCTGTGGACAGAGAACTGCGTGCCAACAGGCTCACCAGATCACAACCCTCAGCTCTGGTCTTGCTTAGAGGCATGGTGCAGGTACCCCTCTAAGTGCCTAAATACTTTGGGTTTGAATTTTAATCTTACCAGAGCATCGCACTTGGAGCTAAGCTCCTGAATTCTGATGTGTGAGCTACGCCCGAGATACGCTGCACCTCTCCTTCAGGACTTGCTGTTCACTCGAGTTCAGACATTGCCCTGCCCAGAGCGCTGGCTGCTGTGAATGCCTTCTTAAACATCTGCTACATCCACTATTGAGAATTAAATTAAACAAATGTAATTAAATTTGATTTAATAAATACATAAATTAAATCAAGTAAGAATTTAGACAAGACTGATTTCAAACCTACAAGGCTTCCAGAGCAACCAGTGGCAAGTTATACTTTAAGCAATTACTACATAACAGCCACAAGCCAGTACCCTCCACGCCACGGACACTGTCGCACACTACAGTTTGACAGCATTTCTGGCAGAATGAATTCAAGAGCACACATTAGAGGAAGATCTTCTACGTGGACCAGGCCTTGCCTGAAAGGATACAGTTTTCATCACCATCTGTATTCTTTGGAGGACCAGGCATGTTGAGCAGAACAAGTCTGGCATCATGGGATCTATTTACAATAACTTCATTTAGCTTCACTGCTGTGTGCATTCTTCGGACATTAGACTGGTTCCTGTAGAAGAAGCACATTCAGACTTACTGTTAGAAACATGCCTCTGAAAACAGAATTATTAAAAAGGCCCTTAAAAGCATACCTTAAATCTCCTAAATACCCTGTTAAAAGCCAACTCAACACACAGCAAAATTTTTCAAACTTAATGATGAAGATACAAAAGAGATTTCAGAGAGTTCTTCAGGTACTGCTAGTCCATCTGTTTTAAGATCCCTGGAGTGAAGTCTCCAGTTTACAAAGTTATATTGCTCTTCAAGAAGCGTATTTTATAAAGATGATTTACAGTCTTGCATAAGACGTTAAAACACATTGGCACAAGGGGACATGCTCTTTGACTGTGGACACCTGTGACTGCAGAGCCTTCCCTTCCGGCAGCCATCTCCAGACGCCCTCACTCCCATGGCAGCACAGACCATGCCCCTCTCCGGACTCAGCACCGGAAAACTCCTTCGCAGAGACCCGTCGGAACCGAATAGGGGACTGGCACCGTTGCGCTTAGTCCACTTCCCGTGAGTGCACTTGTCTTTTTGTGTTGAAAAGCAGTTGACATCTCCAGAGAAAGCCTGGTTTCCTACAGATTTGTAGGCTGGAACGCAGCCTACAAATGGCTGCATGTATGCCTGCTTATGGGGCTTTTCTGGTGTATAATAAGGATTTTCACCTTTCCTTCAGTTGGAAACTAATCAACCTCTCTGCCTGGCTATTTGCAAGAAAAACTATGACCCAAGTTATCTTTAAAATCTCAATCATGCTTTCAAATTTGAGTAGCCACTTGGTTCAGAAGTTATGGGAGAGAAGGGAATAGATGCAGCATGATCTCATAAGCCTCTGCTACTTAAGAATCCAGGCTAAGAGAGGTAACAGGATTAATTATTCAGAATATGTCATGACAAAATAACATCAATTCATGCACTAACAGAATTGGAAAGTATCCTTTGGGGAGTTTGAGCCAAGGTATGCTTCCTTCCTACAGGAAATCAACCATTATTTTGGTAACGTAAAAGGAAAAACAATACAGAAATAGACTATCAAAGGGAGACTATATTTGCAGCTTTGAGGATTTTCCACTTGTTTTATTCTTTATTTTAATATATTAAAATGTAGAAATGAATCAAATATGAGTCTGTAGTTTTGTTAATTCAGCTTTACATGTTATGAGTAAAAGTCTTTAGTAACCTTACTGCTCTTCCAAATATTTAGGTTTGCAAAGAAGTATTTCATATACACAGAAAATAGAAGATTCAATGGTAAGAATAATTTGTATTGTACTAACAACACAATTTACCCACTTTGAATTACCCCTCTGTTATTTCATGTTCTTATTTAGTTTAGAGCAAGGACATCCCCTGTCTTCATGACGTCAGCTTCGGAAAGCCAGGGACAACACAGAGGCCAGATTATGTTTACAGGAAGTAAGGAAGAAACCAGCACCAGAAACAATATACTGTTATTAACTACGTATGGTTTTGGAAACGTAATGGAAAACTAAAGGTTTGGTATTCTCTAAGTGACATTTAAAATTGGCCTCTCCCAGCGATTTGAAGGTTTTTTTAGTGTCCAGAAACTGCCAGAAATAACATCATAGCAGTGTCATGGAATGAGAGCTTCCCTAAATGAGTAATGTTTCCCACTTCTTGTGTCACACTCTGCTTAAGAAAATAGGTTCAGACCTGGAATTGTTTTCTATCCTCACTTAGTGAGGACAGCTCTTGTAGTTTATTACGTGCTATTTATAATGATACTTAGCTTAAGTGGCTAATCCTGCTCCCTTCAAAAACATTGCTAAAACTGCTCAACTCTAACTCCTTTTCTTTTCTTCCATAATTACATATAGTATTCCTGCTTTTAGTTGAGAAAATGAAGTCTTCCCTCTCAACCATCTTAAGGTACTTCTAAGTTAAATAACAAACTTACAAGTTTTCCCACTCTCTGAAAGCATGGAAGAGGAAAAAGTACAGGTAGTTAACACCAAATTCAGCAGAATTTCTACAGTATATAAACTACGTATGATTCATCCTAAACCAGATTTGAATTCTCACTGATCTATTAGGAAGAAAAATCTGGAACTTTGCCAAGTATGCAGAGCTGACTGAGTGAACGCTTTGTGTAAGATGTAGTACATCAAAGAGGTCACAGGAGATTCACGCGTTTTTATACAAAGCCACAAATAGAGCTTTATGTGTAGCTATTCAAGGGGCACGCACATGGTAATACTAAGGCTGCTGTTACATGCCAGTGCTCCTTCAACAGCAAGTCTTGGAGGGTTTTATCACACACATATTCTATTCATAGTCATTCATCACCATCTCCATAGCTTCTTCCTTGCTGCGTTAAACATCCGCACTACACATTAGATAGTGAAATTATCAGTCTTTTATTTTTTTTATTCTGATTAGATCAGGGCAATTACCAGTCTGGTTTTTAGTTGTGTGTTTTGTTGAGGTATTTGGGAGACAGGAGAAAAGTTGTAATAGGATTTAACAGCTCCAATTTAGAATTTGACTATACCAAGTAAAATGTTGAGGGATGTGTGCCACATTTAATTGGTTAGAGATTTCTCAGGAGGCTAACTGCTGTGTTTTGAGTAGTCAGGTCTCAATGTTTATTGCGCAAGTCTAAACCAAGGATTAGGAGACAAAAGATAATAAAAGCACAGCACATCTAGAGTTTCAGGAGGCGCAAGCTGTTGACTTAGACAAGACTCACGGCTTAATGCTGATAAGATCTCTAAAGCTTCCCACAGCACTGCCTCGGTTCCGCTTCTCAGCGTCACACTTCTCTTTTGTCCAGGTCATCTGGATGTTCTCAGGAACTGGGTCTCCCTCATCTTCTTCATCTGAGTAGAGGCTCTCCAGTCGTGCTATTGAATGTCTGTCCTTTACCAGCTGAGCCTAGAGGGCACATGAATGACAAGGTGAACTCAGAGACTAAATTTTCTGGTTCTGTTTAAGCAATTAAAGACTTTTTGTTCCATTGTATCCTTTATTTTGTACAGTCAATTTAGCATTTAGAACAGCTCTGATACCATGCATCTGCCCTAGACAATAATCTTACATACCAAACTGACTTTAAACAGTTTTGATGGGTGTAAGCCGTGCAGAATTTGGACTAACAGAGGCCTGTACCTATACAAGAAAAAAAGACAGTCTAGCTCACATCATGACATGGTCTGAAACAATGGACAAGTCTGACTCAAAACTGACAACAAAAAGAAGTTGGACAAACACATGCAGAAAAATTAGATCATCTGCACCTTTCATAGCTACGTGTCCTAACAGTCCAAACTGGAATGAAATCTTCAGCAGGAAAACAGGATATACTATAATTTGAGACAAACCCTGGACATCCCATATAAAGCAAAAACAAGGACAAGAAAGGGTTGAGACGTACATCCTCAAGTCGAGTATCATTTACATTGCAAAGGGGAACACACAAATTGTTTCTACAGCGTATATTCTACCATCGTTTCCCCCCAAAACAAATTCTGCAAGTACAGCCAGGCTATTCAATGACTACATGCAATTTTGGGAAGAAAAAAACCCCTACACTAAAAGTATTTCCTTATATCTTTAAAACACAGGAGTTAAATTCAAGCAGCAGCTATATAAAACACTACTAGGAAGGCACTTTGTGTCATCCACCTCAGCAGCCCACAGCAATCAACCACAAATGACATACCTCCCTTTCCCTCTCTGTTTTTGTCAGCCTCATTTGCCTCAGCATCTGAGATCTCTGCTCCATCATAAGAGTTCTCTCATAAGTGTATGCTGAGATATCACTATTGTGCTGCAGAAATAAGAAAAAAATATTGTGCTTATAATCAAGTCATAACCAAATACCACCATTTGCATCATCAAGTGAAAAACAGGCTCAAATCCCTTACCATTTCTACCACTTCTACCTCTGCCTCTATTCGGAGTTGATAGAGGAAAGTAGCCAAGTCCTTCTTCATCTGGATGCTGTTATCATCCATCTGAGCTACAGTAAAAATTCTCATTTTGCATTTTCTCCAAACCTGGTGAGGGAATGCAAACTCTATTTGAACCAATAATATTTTGCTCTACGAAACAGAAACTTGTCAATATATCCACTCTCATTTATCAATACAGGCTCCACTATTTGTTTCTTTAAACTAATGCACACAGAAGTAGTTGGGTGACAAACATTCTTTGGCTAGCTCCTTACTTTGTGCTGTTTGAGAAGAAAAGGAAGCAACATCAACATGCCTCCATCATGCACAATCCACCACACATCAATGTTGCCTTCATTGTAACGCTCATGGTTGCTGGGGTAGAAAGACACATTTTTGGGAACCAGCAGAGCTAGATGGGCTGCAGTTGTGCAGCGAACAGTACCTGCCCAAAAGGGGAAAACCAGACAGTTACTTCCAATTCTGCAAGTGATCTATGGTTTATAAAAATAAAAAAGTTACTCACTGAGCAAATGTCAGCAAACCATAAAAGTCATCGCTTACATAAAGAAAAGTATGCACAGTAAGGCTTGTACAGACAGGTCGGACCAAATGATAAAGCTAGGATAAAGCAGACTTACCGAAACACAAGCCCTATTTCATGTTTGAAATAAAAGCAGCAATCTTCAAAGCTAAGTATGAGGAGAAATCATCTGCTCTGTTCTAATTTGACTGTGTTAAGTAGCTGGCCCATAGGGGAAGGACAGCGATATAGGCAAGGAGAGTGTTAGCTCCAGTAGTGAAGAGAGATGGACAGGGTAGGACCAGTGAAAAGACAGATTATCTAGGAAACAAATTATAGTTTGCAAAAAAAACCAGTATCTATCAAGTCCGTAATTTTTTAACCATTCATTAAACAGATGAATTTTAGCTGCTAGATTAATCTTTAAGGATCTTTCATAGGTCTTTTACCTACAAGAAGTGGCAATTCAAACATAGAGCAGTTTTGTGAGAAATTTTCTACTTCACAATCAATACTAGAAAAAACAGACTAAAAACCAAAACCAATTTCACAAGGATTCTGTTAAAATCCCCCGTGTGTACCATATATGTAATAAACATCTCTGTTCACAATGTTTGATCACACAGAACCTTTAAAGCTCACCTATAAATGTCTTCCATGACCTTGGATCTTCACTTTGCCTCCAGCCATACGGCCATCCCAAAACCACAGTATTATGTTTCATGCCACCTAGTCCGCAGGACTGGATCAAGTGGGCAATTCCTTCTCGAACTTTATTGGCTACAACTACTTGACAAAATCCTTTCACCTTCTCAATGTCCATCATATTCTTAATAGTCTGCAAGACAGACAAGAAAAAGCCTCACAACCAAGAAGAACCGTTAGTATTTCTCTATCATGTGATTACAACGTAAATTCCTGGTTCGCACATCCACAGGTAAAACACATTTCAAAGCAAAGTTCTGCTCATCTGCTTTCCTTAATAAACCAAAAGAGAAAATACTCACTAATTGTGAATAATACTTGTTTAAAACACACATAGTTCCCTTCCAAACGTAATTATTTCTAACAGATTGACATAAGGGTTTTTTGGTTTGTGCTATAATCTCTTATTCCTAGTAGTACTTAGTGGTATCTGTGTTACTATCTCACTTTCCATTTTCTAATCCTAAAACACTCATGTTTTTAAACCCAAGGTTAATTAACTTCATTCGGATTTCCAGTTTCAGATTTCTATGTAACATGCTGTGTTATTATATTCATGTAAGCACCAAACCCTCCACACTTATCAAGAACACCATACCCTGTATTTAAAAACTAAACAAACTTGGTCAACACATAGGCCTATGAATTAGTTTTCCCTTTATCACAGTTTTCCTGTATAAAAAGCCTCTGGGGAAGAAAACAGTGATGTGCTGATACTATACAGAGGTAAGCAGGGTTATGATGTCATGTTTACACAGTGAGGAAGATGAAATGATTTATTAACAAATTTTCAGGACCATCCTTCAACGCTTTTTGTAATAAATTTATCACCACACTGAAAGAGGCACAGCACATCTGCCAAGTTTGTAATAATTGAGTTATTGAAATGTTTCTTGGTATGTTCAGAAAACTAAATAGTCCTCTTCCCTCCATTATCAGCATACATAGACTTCCATAGTAATTCTTTCTTATAAATCAAGACAGTTTTATGCAGTAAGGCTGTTTACACAAGTTGCAAGCATCAATCTTATTATATCCCCAAAGCCGCAAGTGGCAGCTGAAATGTGTTTGCAAGCCCTTCACTGAACAGCTGTAGTACTACTCAACTTGTCCTGTATGTCATGGAAGCCTTACTGATACACTTTTTTCCACGTACGATTATGAAACTCCAAAGTTATCTGCCCACTTACCCCTTTTTACTTTAGGAATTTGTTTAAAACACTGACCTGTTCAGCAGCCTGGGCTTCTCCGTAAGTTTCTAAGAAATTCCCTTGGATCACTGATCCTATGATAGTCAAACCTTTGCCAGCTTTCAGCTGAGATGCAAACGTTAACAATCTAGGGTATTTTACATGCAAATCTTCATCAAGTTTCAGAAGCACCAGCAATTGAGGCCTGCAGAAAATAAAAAAGGGAATGTATTTTTTACTAATGCTTTAACAAAAACACTTCTAAAAAACTGCCTCTCATCAGGTTAATCGTGCTTGAATATTAACTCTGAAACAGTGCATTCTTTCTGTATCTTACACATTAGAGGGGTTTTAATTACTATTTTATTCCTCTTGATTCAAAGCAGATTTGAAGCAGTGAAGGAATTTTGCTGCTGTGTTGTTTTAACAGTCATAAAACCCGTTCGTGTACTTAGCTTAAGAGGCTTGCATTAGTGTTTTATTTATGTGGTTGATTTTCAAGGCTCTTTTAAGTACTATTGGAGCACACACTGTGTTCATACTGGAAGGCTGCCCTTCCAGATCTATCTGGATACTTGTGCCAAACACTTGGGAAACAAGTTGCATCTAAACACAGTTCCCACCTGCTTTCTGTCCCTTAAGGTATTGCTACACATCAATTAAGTTATTTTCTCTCTTAAGCTATGGTTGAGCAAGTATAAAAGGATTTATAAAACTCTCTTCTTTTGTAGATTCCTAGTCCTCTTGTTCAGAGCCTAAGAATTGTGCAATGCATAACTGAGAGGAGGGTTCTTGCTCTCTTAATCTGTCTTCAATGCACAAAGCCAGACGGAGAAATGTTGGCCACTGTTCCAGTTTTTAATCCTACAATGATAGCAGTGATTTCTTTGTGTCCCCAGTGCAAATTACCATGGGCCTCTGGACCTCTGTACTCAGAGATCTCCACAGTTTCCCCAAGTTCCACTTCTGAATTCACCAATTCAGAGTTCGATTAAAGATCCAAAAGACAAGAAAGGTCTGCCCATACAGGGCCCACACACTTGGGCAGTTCACTGCAGACTCAACACTTTTTTTTTTTTTTTTAAATATTCTGGGGATTTAAATTCATTCACACAGACCAAAAGTGTCTTGTTTGGAGTCCAGTTTAATTCCTTAAGTGTAAGTGGATAATCATGACAGTGCATTTTATTAGTCTAAAATGCGTACCTCCAGTTCTTCGTGTGTGGAGGGCCCTCCTCCAGTCTGAGTAAGGCGTATCTTGCTGCGCTGAGTGAAAGACCTCGGATACCATCACCCCATTCCTTCTCTGCACTGTGAAGAACACACTATTTAGCCAACATATGGTTTCACGAGTATTTAATTGCACACTTGAAGTCATGCTACAGAGAAATCACCACCTTATAATGAGTTTAATAATGTGATACGTAGCATGCATCACATGTATATTTATCATTTGTACATGTATTTATGTAATATTTACCACGTAACACGAGAGAAATACAAATGTTTCAGTCAAACCTATACCACTACCCACCATTCCGTGTTTAATTTGTAATCAACACTCCACTACAGAGAATGCTTCCCAAGCATAAACAAACAGGCATTTCAATACCCGATTTGTTAAAATTAATTTATACAGCCATACTACAGCCTGACTCCATCAGATATTAACAATCTCAGGCAACCTAACCTGCAGATTCAGCTTTTCAAGGACTGTTCTAGACAGACCTTTGCACCAGATAAATTGCAATGAGATGGCTGCCTTCAGGTGTTCTGGGCCTGGAGTAATAATGTGTGATAGGTAGCAGAAGGATAGATACCAACCAGGTTTCTGCCTCCTGTGACTCTCAAGTTTCACCAAACACCTTTAGAGGCTTAAAACAAAGCACTTCAGGGGTTTTTGTTTAGCACTGACACAGTAAAATGATGAAAAAAAATGAACTAAAAAGGAAAGCCCTCTAAGTCATATCTCTGGACAGTTCCTTCTCCAAATGTGATGGCTAGAGATAATTCATAAAAAATAGACCCAATCTCCTTCCTACCCTTTTCTATCCAGTTAATACTTACCCTTGGTATTCAATGTACTTGTAAATCATGCCTGCAATAAGCATAGCTACCAAAGCATAATACCAAGATGAAATGAACATCAGTGCTAGGCAAATACTCATGCCTAAAAACGAGAGGGCCCTGAAACAAAAAGCAAAGATATTAGCGAGTAGTGGGGTAGAAAAGATTAAAAACAAGTAGATTATCCTCTTGCTCTTTTTTCTTTACATTGTCTATTCTGAACTGGCAGTAAAAGTAGTCCCTAACAGTTTTAGTATCCTGTTGTTGGAATGAAACTCTCATGCCATTAAATATCTGGGTCTGGTCCACTACATGTATTACATTGATGTACTCTTGTCTAGAACTGGTATCCTGAGGAATAAAAGATGCCCACAGGCCTTATGGAGAGAGTTCTAAAACTTACACTGTAGATTACAGAGTAGGCGTTGAGCGTGCTGGCCTTTTGCTTACCAGTGATAGTATTTAAATCGGGGCCGCCAGTTTGGAGTTCTAAGAAGTGTTTGTACTGCACATGCTAGATTAACAAAGAGGTAGCACATCAAGAAAAACCTGCAGAAGCAAAAGAAGTGCAAAACCTTTTAGCACACACATTTATAAATTCTGGCACGTATTATAATCACATGAATGATTTACAGTCAAAATACGGCTGCTCTGTCACCTGTGACTACTCTCCTGAATTTTATTAGCCTGAACTTTATACTTAAAGTAGTTAGAACAGTTTTTTAACTGGATCAAGTTAGATCTATCCACAACATCAAGCTATCTTTGTTCTGCGATGAAAATAACATTTTCCCAAACAAAATAACAATATACTAAAAACATATTTATTCACAGAATACTCCAGAGCAGAAACAAATAGATTTTTATATAGAACCTAAAGTCAGAGAATTCACAGAAATAATAAAAGTGGAACTTAGGCTCCGGTAATTTGCTTCACTGGTTTAAGATATGGTTCTGAAAGACAATCAAATTAGCAAAACTCAAAAAGTATCGCTCTTTTCTTCTCCTCACCCACCCCCCAAATAGCAACCACCCTGTTTCTTACATTGAGAGAATTGGAGCCACCATGTCAAGTGAAGCAATAAGGATTCCCAGCTCAGCAATTAATGCTGTTAACAGAAGAGCCCATGTCGGTTCACCATTTGCTTTTCCGTGACCAAAAACCTGAAGAAACAGAAACATTCAGCATATCTTCCGAGCATTTCATAAAGTTACAATGAAAAAAAAGAGATTACATTTTAAAAAACAATAGTAGTTTTCCTATATACTTTTTTCTCTAGAGCAAGGAGTCAAATTATTCTAATGGCTTTCTGTGCTTCACTGAATTAGATGTTAGACTTCTGCATAAAATTACCATGTATGTCTAGTCAAACTCCTTCCTAGTTTTTAACAAAAGAAAACACTGACCTTCACTTGAATGCTGGGCAAACTAGGGAAAATAAATCTGACTTCCAAGAGCATAAAGTCAAATAGCTGGTTAGTTACTATGAACAAAATTTTTGTGTGTGTGTTTGTTTTGGTTTTTTTTTCTTTTTAAAAATGTACGAACCCAGAGGAAAGGAATGATGTTATCCTTTGCTATCGCCTGCAGCAGCCGGGGGGCTCCGGTAAGGCTCTGTAAACCTGCTCCACAGGTAGAGAAGAAGGATCCTATGACAATGACCCACGGCGAGGGCCACGAAAGGGTGCCCACCACTAAGTTCTTGTTCACTGCATCGCCATACCTGCACAGAAGAACAGCAAGACATTCAATTTCAAAGGAGTATTTTGGCACTCACGCTTGGTTTTCTCAGTCTGTTTTAAGATGTCATTTAAATATTAAATATCATGTATTTTCTTGATTAGGAAATATAGGAAGTATAAGTATATATATAAACAATCTGAGTTACTTTTAATACACAGATAGGAAGTGCCTGCAGCATGATTTCAACTATTCAAAAACTTTCTTTTGATTATATATTATAAAACTGTTACGTTATTATCATAACATTATTTTCTACTTTCACCTAGAAAGATGCAGTTCTTAACAAAAAAATATGTTTTATGTTTAAAACACCCAACACAATCCAGTGTCAGACATCCCTGGAGAAGTCTTGGGGATTTTTTTGTTTGGTTGGTTTGGTTTGTTGTTTGTTTGTTTGTTCTTCCCCAGACAATTATATTCACAAGCACTTCATTGCTTGCCCACTGGAAAGAGTCCATCAACGTGAGGGAAGTCTTCAGAAAAAGCACTTGTAGACTCTAGTACTGGGGACACTGTCATTGGTTTTCAGATAGAAATGTTTGATAACTAATAATCTGACGGCAGAGATAACCAAATGTCAAACTTTGTCTAGTTACCGATGTCTGAATGGGTTTCTATGCAAGAAAATAATCACAAATGCTATGAGGAAATACTTCTTCCTATGAATACCACTACGAACAATACAACATATACAGATATAGATTTGTGCTATCCGCCTGTCTTAAGATTTTTCTTTGGCATAAGTCAGGGAACGTACATTATCCTAGTCATTGACTTAGGGGACCGTGATCAGCAAGCACAAGAAAGATTAAAGCAACTTGGCAAGCCATTTGCTAACATACCGTAGGCTGAAATCATTTCAGCTATTTGGCATATGCTATTGACATCACCGGTACTTTTACTAAAATCAGTAGTAGTACCTCAGACAGCAATGAAGCCATAAAACAATTTGCAAAGAGAATTTTGCTAAACTCAGTAATTAACAAAAAGAGGACAACAAACGAGGTAAAAAATTAAGGTTCATCTGGAGAAGAAAAAAGGGGGAAAAAACAAAAAAGGATAATTTTTGTTGTTTTGTATCTTCCTTCTCTAGGGAAGAGAAAGAAAAAATAGAAAGCTACAGTTTACTGTTAGGGATCTGATCTTTGAACAAGTACCCCTGGAAACTGAAAAGGGTACGCCAACACAAGACAACATAGATTTGGGGCAGGGCGGGGGGGGTGGTGGAGGAGGCGGGAAGGAATTAAGACATAGGATGGAAAATCTGAGGGAGCCATGCCACAAAATATCAAACCAAATACAAGATGATTCCCAAAACATTGTTTACAATTTACATACAAATATGGTTTAGGGAGAGGCGAGATGGGAAAGAACACACCTTCCCTGCAAAAAAAGAAAAACAAAGGAGAGCATTAAAGCAGTAAAACTTACTTATCTCTCAGGACTACACCTTCTATGCAGGCTCCAAATAATAACACACAGCTGAAGTCTTGAGTACAGTGTGCTAAGGAAGTAGGATTTATTTACACATGGCAGATGAAAACAACATAAAAAGTATTGTGGAAAGTTCAACATGTGCCTCTGTCCTACAGCACTTGTGCCGCAGCATCTCCATAAGTATCTGGTAAAGCTGGTGAGTAAATTAATGTCTCACTGCTCACATATACCTTCTAATGTTGAAGTGACAAAGTTGTTATTCTAAGTTTCAATTTTTAAAAAAGATAGTTTTAAATGTTACGATAAAGGACATAACTTCAAAGGAAATATTTTTATATGTAAGTGTCAATTTAATCTGAACAGAAACTGATATTAAAATATATTTCTTTTTTTTCTCCTCTTGTGTCTGAACATATTTTGAACATATAGCAAACCACTACCTTGCACTTTCTCATTTTGTGGCCTAATGACATTCACATCACCAATAAGTCTTTGAACACTGAGTTTGTTATTAAACTGTACTACTTCTGCATTGGGGAGTACAAAATACTTCAGGTTTTTTGTATCTGGCATTCCAGAGAAGTTTTTGATTTTGTGATTTAAGTTTACATGAATGGTTAAATACTAAACTCCACCCTCTACCCGTGAAACACAATTGTAAAATACAAAGAGTAATAAAAGGGGAAACATTGATCACTCCTAAAAATTATGGTGTAAGCCTTCCACTGGGTGGCGTATTAGTATCTACGTATAAACTTACACACCACGAAATAGGTTTTGACCTGCAAATATTTTAACACCAGAGCTGGGGGTCACGTCTGTGACCTGTTTTAATATTTATTACGTTCACAGGAAATGCAGGCTTCTTGGTACAGGGCCAGTTCCCAAAGTAACACCTGGAAAAGGCTGCGCTCCTAAGAAGCTGGGACAAGTGAGGTGGGATCCTGATTTACAGCTCAGCAACCTTTGGCAACAAACAGGTTCAAAACAGCAGAATTTCCAGGAGAGTCACCATCTCTGCCAGCTGCTCTTTGTGTGGGATTTATTTAGAAAGCTCTTATAAAGAAGTTTTGAAGTCCTTGTTCTTATTAATTGCCTTTTGCCTTTGCTTTTTTTTTTTTTTTTAAAATCTCCTACATTGATAAGTTGTAGTTTAGGACACCAACAGCTAGCTGAAGCTGAAAGACCTTGGCTTTGTCTCTTCTCTAGCAGGAGAGAAGAGATTAACAGTCTTTGCTAAGCAAAGCTTCTGTGGTCCTAAGCCCTGAAGAGTTTAACCACGTTCAAAACCCGGCAACTTCTACTGGGACAAAGGCTGTTCCTCTGAACACACACTCAGCAACTAGAAATCTGGTATGAGGAATATCCTCATATTCTGCAAATTAAGTACTCCAGTCTCAGTGGAAACAGGCAGGAAACGACGAGTTGCTCACAGCTACGTGGAGCTCACTACTGAGCACAGTGTGTGTAACACTTCCACGCGTGCCAGCTGGAGATGTGTCTAAGAATCATGGAATAGCATTAAACCAGATGACTGTGTTAAAAATCAAGGGGAAAAAAGAAAAAACACAGCCCTATAAGCTGATGTAAGCTGAGCTTGTTTCACTGACTTAAAAATAAATACATAAATTCATTGGTACCAGTGAGCAGCTGACTCCACACGTGAACCTTCCCCCCCACCCCCCCCACCCCCGAAAAAAAACAACACTTGGGGAGCATCTAGTCTAATTTCTAACTTCAGTTTATCTTGCCCTAAAATGTTCAAAAAAGCATATACTCCTTAATGTCACTCAAACTAAAAGGCTTTTTTTTTTTTTTAAGGAACTGAAATTTATGATCTCTCCCATTTAAAGCCCTCCCTCATCTTAATGGTCCACTGCATCCTAAAAAATATATACCTTTATTCCACCAACCTGAAAAGCTATAGACTGCTTCATAGCAAAGAAAAGCAATGGAAATGCAAAAGAACAAAACAAGAAACCCAGCACAAAAAGGGGGATGGAAAACAACAGGATAATAATTCTGATGCTTTCAGCTCAAGTCATTCATCTGAGTCACTTAAAACATGCCAGGACTTTGCTAATTTTAAAAGGATACAGACTAGTGATGTGGTGACAATAGCAAGAATTGTTCCAACAGGAATAGATTTCTGTGCATCTTTGAGGTCCCCTGATCTGTTTGAACCAGCCATGATACCTGAAAATACATTTTGGACTTAAGATCAAGGAAGAGAAGAAAGCTCAGGGACCCAAGATGCCCTCTTGTCCCAGTATTCTCACCGGTCACTGAAGGGAAGAAGATGCCAACCAGCACCATGAATGAAGTAGCTATATCTGACAGCACGTATAGATGAAGGTTGTTCTTCTGGCCTGCTACATCAACAGATGGGTGATGTGCTTTCTCCAGTATGTCTCCTTTCTCCAAATAATTGCTCCATAAGTTGTCTTCCATGTTGTTATCACACCGCAAAAAAGAAAAGCATGTTTCAGTTCAAACCTGTTCTCATTATCATGGGTCTACAACTGAAGACTGCAAATGTAATTCATACAATTCAGTGATCCAACACAAATTAAGACACATAAAAGTTACATGAAAGAAAATTTATATTGCATGCTTTCAAGGGAATCTCTAACAAAACCAATAAATATGTATGAATAGCCTACAGAAGTCTAAGCACTTTTTATCCTTTAATATTACTAAATGTAACACTCTTAACTTCACACCTATTTTAACCCCAATAAATACATTGAATATTTTTAATGAACCACCATACCCACACATAGTAGCTCAGAGAATCCAAAGCAGCAATATTGACCAGATTTCTAGATATAAATTGATTTATTCTTTAGACAGTGGAAGAATTACAGAATTATATGGTTGGCATTTGAAATTTCACTAATAAATCTGAGTCCATTTTAGAAACTGGACTACTGGTTTCTGTGAAAACAGGAACCTGAGGCACTCAGCACCTGCACAAAGGAACTGTTCTTTGGAGTTCGTTGCAGTAACGAACACTTTCCAATGATACATTCAGGAGCAGGCAAAGGAGAAGGTACACTATTTTTATATAAGTACACTTATCTTTCAGGACGTAATCTTAACCTGTCTAAAATGGAGAGTCATAGCTACACAGAGTTCTGAAAAATTTTAACAACTTACTCATGTTAGTATAGCTCACAATTATAGCTGACTTTCTGCTGAAATTATGATATGTACAAGGCAAATTTAAATCAATTTTACAGCAGGTAAGTACTGTATCGGGACAAAAGTGCCATCTACTCTTTTTAAAGATTATAAGATTTGGTTTTCTTTACTGAAGATAATTTTCTTCACTGTAATTACATTTCTTCAGTCCCTCTTTCTTAACCAGGGAATAGTTCAACCCATTTCAACTGCTCAGCATGCCTCCTCTCTAAGGGAAAAAAAATATGCTATCATACCTTTTAAAATACCACTAGCAGCTCCTGGAATTCCTGCTATCTCAGACACATTGTTCATTAGGAAATATTCATCACAGTTCTCAGTGGTTAAGTTTGTAGTGTGGCAGAAGAGCTCCCAAAGCTTGGAGGCCACAGTAATGTTATCCTTAACTATGGTTTTGGCACAAACATCAAACTGATCTCTTGACAAAGTCCTGTTGCCCAACATGCAAATCCTGGAAGGGAAACACGAAAACCAGTGTTATTACATGGTACCAGGAAAATGAAATCCACCCTTCCCCATAATTTTTCTGTCGTATCATGGAAACTTCAAGTGGCTCTAGTCTGCTATATCATTTCTCAGCTTCAAAGAGAGGGTGGTAGCAGGACAAAGACTGTGTATCTGTTTCCTTTAAGGGTCAGAAGTATAAAGCTACTTTTCCAACAATTTTGGGAGAGGTATAAAAAGCTACATCAGTGTGATCTATTGAATTTGGTAAATTTACCTTAAACAATCAAAGGGAAAGATTAGGCCACTTTTTTTTTCCCCCCAGTTAAACAGAACTACTGGAGTGGAAGAGATCTGAAGAATATTAGCATTCAAATTACTAGATATTTAGAATATCTAAAGATATTTGGAATCACATTATCCCAGTTTCTGTATAGTAGCATTCAAATGACCCTTGACATTTTAGCTTCAGAATTAGGAACATACATTTCAATCACAATAAGCAAAGGTTCTTTTTGTCAGAAGATACCACGCATAATTGCTAAATCCTCCAGTGCCACAAATATAGTTTATTCCAGCACGGAAAACTTTTAATCCACTTCTCCAATGACGGTTCCCCAAGACATGGTGATACTACATAACAGCTTGCTGCCACTAAAAGTTCATCCAGCTTCTCTTCTCAGTGCCAGAAAACACCCACAGAAAAAAAAAAAATTGTTTCTTCCGTTTTAGTAAGTTTAACTGTTTCACGGGTCTTATCAATCACTAAAGCCAGGAAAATGGAAGAGACAGGGCCATTTTTGTAGGGTTTGCAGGCTTGTGAACTGTAACTTCAGAGAAGCCTTCCCCTCCAGATTTAAAAATAAATACAGTATCTAGTTACTTCTGCAAAACAAAAAGGAATACAGCCCAAGGAAGAAAGATAGAGAGAACATTCAAGAACAATCCAGGAGATAATGAGGGGGAGGTACAGACATTGTTTTATTTTTACTGCTGTAAACCTGCCACTGTTGTAAAACATTATAATCATTGGGCCCTAAATATCTGAAGGGAGCACTTGAGGGTTGCAAGTACTTAGTTATGGTCACAACATTTTAAGATGTGAATAATTATGCAGACTCAACTCCTCTATTTCTATTCCATTCATCTCTTGTCAGCAGTATCAAGAAATACTGTTTGCATTTCTGGTAAAACACATGTATCCACATTATTGCTGCTCCAGCTCTGAATTTAAGAAACTGTATTACATGTTTAACTGCCAACATGCTAAGGAGCACGCGTTGCGTTCAGAGCAGGGCTACTCATATGGCAGACTAATCTGCTTTCAGACCAAGGGGAAGTTTCGCTGGAGCCTCAGCATGGCCCCACCATCACACCTCCCACATTCCTAAGAGATGCTCTTTTTCTCAGCAAGCCGCTGCATCACACCACCACAGCTTCCAACCACAAAGGCAGCACATCATGTCTGACTGGCCTGGGGAAAACGGATCTGCCAAACTGCTTCCTACCAACTGCCACAAATAACCCAGCAAAATTCTTGCTAAAATTTAACTCAACAGCCGTAGGCTAAGATACTGGATTGTCTTTGCAGGAAGCAGAGAAATGTCAGTCTCCATCAATCTGTATATTCGCCACGAGACTTCATTCTACCAAAACAGTTAAAGAATGTAATAATGCATTCATTTTAGGCTAAGAAACTTCTATTCCACGAGCTCTGCATGTGGAAGATTATCACTGTCACTATATCCAGCTAAAAAAATCTGAAGTAATTAACCAAAAAAGATAGCTTTGACAATGTATTAGGCACAAGTTTTAATAACTTCCACTGAACACCACCTTCCAGACCTGTAGGCAAAGGTATACCCCCATCCAGAAATATTACTCACGGAAATTCAGGTGGATCAAAGATGGACTTGATAGCTCCAGCATAAATGGACAGTATGGATATTACTACACAGGCCAAGAAGAGGGAAGCAAATTTGTTAACATATTTCACACCTACAAAGACCACCACTGCCATTAGGATGAGGAATAGAGTTCCATACACCCTCATATTGTTCAGCATAGCACTGGATGCATCATGGGCACCGGATGGATGAAAAATTGCTGCTTGTGGCACAATATATGTCTGAAAGAAGAAGAAAGCAAGCTGAAGGAACACAGGAACAGAACTCTGTCTATATTACTGTAGTGAACTTGTACCTATACTAGAAATGTAAATCACTTTCCAATTTGCAACATGCTCTTCACCAGGAATCTTCAGTTTATAGGAAAAGTCAAGGGATATTGCCCATTCTATTTCAGTAGTACAATTGAGCCAACTTTATCAATTATGAGCATGTGTCTTTCATTAAGTCACACTTCCATCTATGTTTTCAGGAGAGCTTCCATTCTAGGTACCCACAGAGTGTGCAACTTCCAAAGGGAAGCACTAAGCAGTACAGAATCGGACACTGAGGAACCAGAGACCTTCTGGTCTCTAGCTGTAAATGTTTATATGAATATGGGACATGAATACTACAGTATTTTCTACATGCTATTTGCCTTAAAAGCAGGACTACTCCAGTACTACTCACCAATAAGATCTCAATGGCACCAAGGATATACATTGCTCCTGCAAATGTTGTTCCCAAATAAAAGCACAGCCCTACAGCTCCACCAAACTCCGGGCCTAATGACCTGGATATCATGAAATAGGAGCCACCAGCTATGAAACAAGAAAATGAGAGTAAAATTATCATTTATTTATTGTTATAAATTGTAAAAAATTCACAACAACAATACAACAAAATTATACACTGTGTATCTATTTTTTGGTGGGTTCAATTGAAGTATCTTTTTGTTAGCACAGGGGTAACTTAATCTTTAGCTTAATTGATACTAAGAAGAAATACTAGATATGAATTCAGGCTTTGTATTCTGGCTTAAGCAATTTTTTCTAGAATAAAACCACGTTAACAGCTTATAGCAACTTTTTTTTTTTTTTAGTTTAAACATAAATGAGAAGTTTGCTAACTACACTTACCTGGAACAACACCATTTGTGGCAATAGCACTCATTGATATGGTTGTCAGCATAGTCTGGGAAAACAAGGAAAAAGAAGCAATTGTGTCAACAACGTTTTTTAAAACATAACTTATTTCTTGATAGAGCAAAGCTGCCACTGCACATAAGATACAATATTTCTATTTATTTTGCCTTAACAGGTCATTATCTGAAAGAAAACAAGGGTAGCAGGAATTTAATCATCAAGCTGTTGAAACTTTTGCTTGGGAGATGACCACTGCTTTATCAGGTCAAATAATGGGTGTCTGCAGACAAAGCAAGATAAAAGAAGGCAGGTGTCCCTCCATCTGCAGAGCTGAAATTCCAACAAAGGCTAGTCCAGCAAAGCAGGCAGCCACAACCCGGGACAGGCACAGAAAACAGCTGTTTGCTGAACAAACACCATTTTTAAAACTGTATCTACACTAGATACAGTTTGCCAGTTTAGAAATACCAGGGGGGGAAAAAAAAAAAGGAAAAAAAAAAGAAGTCACATGGCTACAAATATAGCAGAAGTATCTAGCATAAATCTGGCTTTTCTTTACACATGCATTTACAATGCAGCCTCTGCAAGTTTCTCAACAGTTTCACAGAGGTTATGTCACATGCATTATTTTACCTATGTACTTACACAACAGCAGCAAAGTAATACAATCAGGAACGACTGAAGAACTCCAGCCATTCCTACCATCCAAGTCAGCCGAAGGAAGAGAATAACCCCGAAGATATTCTGCATGCATGGTAAATACACCCCCATCAGGGTGCCCATGCTGGGTGACTGAAAAAAAAGTTCATTGACATTCATTAACTGGAATTATTCAAAGCATAGATAACCAAAAAACCCTACAACTTCAGTTTTTCAAATGGTAGAAATCTGGGAAACATAAGGTAGACACACACAAATACTATTGTGCTGGACTTCCACAAAACATGAAGCAAACTCCTAACACCAAACCCACGAACTTCTGAACAAAATCTATCACATCTTCACATTTCAAGTAATTATACTCAGCATTTAACATCAATTACTAACAACAGAACATACATGTATTTGTTTTATTGTAGAATCACAGAGTTTCTAGTATAAAACCTACTGAGTGCTGCAGACCCCGAGTAACTCCCCCGAGTTTACAAACTAGTTTCATGGAAAACATGCTTTTGTGACGTTACAACTAGAAAAGATTTAGAAGCAATCTGGAGACATGCATAATGTATTTCCTTCCATTTTATATATACCACGTAAAACTAATGATTCTACCTTTCTTATGTTTTATGTTAGCATCAGACTCTGAATTACTTTTGACAGTGACTGAGAAAATATAAGTTAGTTATGTGAATTCACAGAAACTGCACGACTGGCATTCAACACAGTATTTCGCAGAATTCTCCTTTGCCCAAATAGTTATTGTCAGAGGATAGCCAGATCCAAAACTATGATATCAGAATGCCACTGACCAGGGTTTTATTTCAAGAAATACGAAAGCGTTCCCTGCATTGGCACACCTGGCACTAGCAGCAATTCAAAGTCCCAAATCTCTTTGGTTTCCTGCCAAGACATTTCATTGCTTCTGCTTTCTCAGGTTTTCCTTTGCATTTAAAATTATACAGAATGCTGAAACGTAGGGGGAATAGAGAATGTAACTTCTCCAAGGCTCATCCCTTTTCATACTTCTTTCTATAAATAAACCTGAATTCCAAAACATGTTACAGATAGACAGCATTTAAAGAAACCCATGAACAATCATCTAAATGAGAAGGATATTAAAGGGAGGTAACCACACATGTTCAAATTTGACTCTACATAGCATTAACTAAATGCAAAAATAAATAGGTAACATGCACCCTTACAGACAAATTAGTCATGAATCAAAAGCAATGGTACTCAAGACATGCACATTACTCTTAAAGCAACAAAATGGCTGTCAAAAACTTTGTTCTTGCCTTATCTTCACTATGGAGAAACTTTGTTACCTAAGGTAATACAAGAGTATATTTCATTATACAGAGCAAACTCCTAGAAAAATCAAATGGCTATAACAACACCAGGTCAAAATAACCAACCTAGGAATTTAGTGCTTCAACTTGCAATTACATGTTACAATTCGAAATTTCTTCACCTGCATTAGGAATCTGCCCTGCCGGCAATGAAAGAAAACTGTGCCTAAGAACATAATCTGAACAGTTGTTAGAAATGGCAGGAATTGTTGACTGAATTTTTTGAAGTCAACTTTGAATTCCTTGTGTGACTAAAGCTAAATCAGATCACCCAGACCTTCCCCATACACACTTCAACTCGGGTGAACCTCCTGAAGTAAAACGGGCCACAGAACCACGTGCTGATGGTTTGCAATGGACTGACCCTATGAGACGTACCAGCACGGGGCCAGAGAGCTGTTACTCAGTTGTTCCAATGCCACAGTACAAAAAAACCCCCCAAAACGTCACCTGCCATTTGTACAAAAATTACCATCCTATAGAACTAATCTGATCAGCTTTGTCAAGATTACGTATAGGGACAAAAAGAATTGTTGTCTTCTGATACTAACAGAAATGAACTTGTGCATAACTATCCTGATCAGGGTAAGGTAAGGATTTTTAAATGAGTTGTTCCAGTGCTACAGTGGAGAAGGATCTTCTCAGGGTATTCTTTATAGTGTATCTGTTTCCTCAAGAAAGGGAGGTTTAGATACTTTTGATTCAAACACTTTCATCTGATTCACATTGTGTCTTCCAACTGCATAACCATTAACTGAGAAAGGACTAAATAATGTTGCCAGGCTCTGGGCAGATTTTGCCCTGCATAAGGACTTCCTATTGCCACATTAATATACTCTTTGCATTTCTTGAAGAAACATTCCACATAATTTTATCATCTAACTGACCATTCATCCATCAGTCACCCCCCCTCACAACATCTCTGAACCCAGCAGCCAGCATCAAGTGAATTTATCAGATGTGTGGGTATCTCAGGGATAAAAGAGTTTCTAAGAGTTTGTCAAAACTGGCATCTGGGAAAAGGAAAGAAGCCCAACCTATTGCTCCTACGCAGGAGAAGTAAGTGGAGCACAGTTACATATTCTACATGACAGTTTTCCAAGCACTATCAAAGCAGTGAGTTTTCAGCCTGCCCTTTACACGTCTCCCAACACCTGCTTCCTTTGCATAAGAATTCACCTCAGCTCAGCTCTTTCCCATCTTCTGCCTTACGAGGCCCCTGCAGCTTTGCTCTACTGTTCATCATCTTCCCCCCTCCCCTTAAGTGGCCTCTTACGCATATCAAGTTACAAGCTAACTTCAGCCACGGAGGGAGAGAAATTGTGCATTAATTGTATAGTTATGACACTACTGCAGAGCACAACAGCCTAGGAAATGCTCAGTGTCTGCCCATAGTAATACTGTGGCTTGGGTTTTGTCTAAGTGTACCTCAGGCATAAGAGTTCACTCTGGATTTTCTTACTCCATGGAATAAAAAATACTGGTATGAAAGAACGATCCACAAATACTACTTGAACCAGCTTGTTCACAGCAATATTTAACACCAGTAATCTGCAGTGACTTCACTCTTTTTTATAGCATCTTATAATCAGTACGTGATACTAAACCAGAGCTTAAGTCTCAACAGAATGCAATCTGAAATAAGAAGGGTATTATGTTCCGTCTCAGCAGCTACCAAATGAAAAAAAATTAAACACCCCATGCTGCATAAAGGAAATAAACCACAAAGACATAAAGGAAATAAACCACAAAGACTGCTGGTTTAGATCAACCAAGAAGGGACAGAAAAATCTCGAAAACAGTCTCGGTTTCAGCGATGCAGATCATGTTTCCGTTCACTCTAATCAGCTGCAGACACATAATTGATACAAATATTGATCGGAGTCTGAAGGACACTATTTCCATTGTGCCAGCATGATGGGTTATTAAAGCACTTGGCTGCAGGGCTCAGGGACATTGATCAGTAATGACAGCTCTTGCAGTTGCTCTGTAGCATGAGGACAGACAGCAGCACAGAAATTAACTGCCTTATTAAAGATACATGAACTAAAATAGTTAATCTACTTTTTTCCATCTTGAGAAGAAGATATTTTTATAGCACCGCATCTATTAAGTGCTTTAATACAAGACTGTATTTAGAAAAGATAAAAAGCAACCCAATTTCTACCCTACTACATGGAGTAGTGTCAATTTTGTCTGATGTGTATCTAACACAGAATACTACTATCAAAAACATTTAATGGGAATGCTGAAACAGGGTACTATGTTTATATTAAGCTGTTTTGCACTGGAATTGTCCTGATCTCCATTTGCATCTTCCACAAATTCTGCAGCAATTATTCCAAGAGATTAGAAGGGGGATAGTCATGTAATCTATTTTCCAGAGCTTGTGGAAATGTTCAGGTCTCTTTTGGTCTTGTCACTGTACAAAGTAGGTGCTGACAACAGTGATCTCCACAAGCTAAAGCATATCATTCTCTAATCCTTTAAGCTTAAACTTTGGAAGAAAGATCTCATTTTTTCAATACCAGCCCTTGGAAATTTGGCTCCTTCATGTGCACACAACTGCCTTGTCTCTTTTTTTTTTGTGTGTCTGTGTTTTATTGTTGGGTTTTTTGTGGTTTCTTTTTGGGTTGCCTTTTTTTTTTTTTTTTTAATTTGAATGGATATGATTTGGCAGACAGGGGTGTGCTAGCTCACAAAAAGGTATTCACCAAGAGACCTGTCTTACCTGCTCAGATAGAAAATGATATATTCACTTACTGTAAGGACTGCTTTCTTCGTTCATTTTTTGAATACCAGATCTAGAGTCTGCTCACCTTCCTTGCTCCAATTCTTGTCTATGAGTTGCCAATTCCAGTAAGTGACACATCAGGACAGGCAGCTTACCTTTTGTCACACTGGCTGGGTACATATTTGCTAAGCCTACCCAGTACAGCAATCAGCAAAGAGTCAGTTAAAAATGCTAGCACTTAAAAACAGAACCTGCTGTCGTGCTGGGGTGGATATTCATGCTTCTGTACTAATGCTGAAATGGGAAGGATAAGGTAACAGCAGTACATTGATTTATACTTCAAAGATGATTAAAAACAAACGTGTAGAAGAATCTCATTTTGCACAGTTTCTGGATATCTTCAATCCATAGCACTGTACAGTTACTGCTTTTGAATTTCCTGTTTTTAATGGTTATAATTATTGGCCAAGATAATATTCAACCTTCTTATATTTTACAAGAGGTTTAAAATTTCATATTGCTTATGGCAAGAGAGGGAGAATAAATTCAAACTACAGTTATGATATGGCAGCTGATGTAATTTATCCCAGAGACAGACATGCTAGGCAAAGATTCACTTAAGGAAACTGCAGTGTTTACACAGAAAATACTGAGATGTTAACACAGGATGATATTGTCACTTTTGGAATGGTCACCCAACCCGTTCTACAAAAAACATCTGAGAAGTCTGCAAACACACATTTTTGGGACACGGGAAAGCATAATTCAGGACAATCCAGGTATTAAGCCCAAACTATTTTACCATAGAAGCATAGCTTTAATAAGGACAACAGTCCTTTTTTATGGCAGTAAACAGTTTGAAAATACACAAGTGTTTATATAAATCATACTCTATCAGGGATTTAAAACAACTTCTCAGTTTCCTGTTATTTGCCCCATTTTTACCTTATGAAGCTATACTGCATTGGCTTTAACCAACTTTACACTATAGACCCATCACCAAATTCTCCCAGTTCTTTTCCAACAAGGAAGTAAGTGACGACCTTTCAGCTCAGACTGCATCTTACCCTGGTATTCTGGTCAGGCAATCAATAAGGAAATAAACAGCAAAAGTGATCAGAATTTTCTCAAAATAGTAAGGACTGTACCTATTGTATCCCCCTCCATCCTATCTTTGTTAGGGTAACAACCCATCTGCTTTTGATAGGAAGAGGCTGAAAATTATTTTAGATTATGTAGTAACAGCATATTAACACCTGATGCCTGACATTATTCCCACCAAAAGCATGCTAAAACAGAGACGCAGCTGACATTTCGTATTAGTAATGCGAAGGTAAAAACTTTGGACAGACTTAGCAATTAGTATAACACCAAGTACCACACAAAAGAAATTCACAGTTAAAATGTTTAAATTACTTTTTTAATGCAAGCTTATAGTACCAGAACACAGTTACAGCACCCAGATGACCTTCACTCAGTCTTGTAATGATGTCATACTAACCACAGTATTACAGCACTTCAGTGCATGTGGTCTCAGATAAAATTGAACTTCAAGCTTCATGTTGACTAAACAACTTTAACCCCAGTGTAAAACCATGCAGAGTAAGGAACTGGAGTGTGATTAAGGGAGCTGGCATCCGGCTTTCAGCATGGGGTAACATGCATTCTCTCTGAGAACAATGTGCTGGTTTTCAACATTATCACTGCCATCTCTTTCTGAAATGGCTCAAACTTTGACAGGGCAGTACCATAAAATCTGTAGAATTCAAGTGCTATCTCAGTTTTTTGGAAAACTTTCCTTTGACAAAATTTGCAAGCAAACTGACAGGCCTGCAAGTGCCATAAAATGCAACTATACCACTTGAGGGTTTAGCAGTAACTGAAACACTTGCCTGACTGCCAGAGCACTAAAAAGAGCAGTTAGAACATAGCCCTCCTGATAGAAATCTAACTACCAACAGTCAAACCCCACCTTCTACCTAGTTATTACAAGGCCAGCCCAAACGGGCTAACCATCTAAATGCAGATCCTTTAGGGCAGAATTCAGTTGCCCAAGTGCCTAACACCAGAATGACACTTGAGCAGCCCCAGGGTGTCCAATCTGGCCTCCAGCCACCACTCTAGAAGGGTGTTGTCTCCTGCAAGTCTTGTGTCATACCTACCAGGCTTGTAGAGATGTATCAGATACTGCTAGGCAGCTAAAACAGCATTAGGAAAAAGCTGGGGGTTTTCTTTTGTTGTTTATTTGATTCACCGCTAAAAGCCCATCCTCCTTATCTAAATCCATACCAAGCGCATGTAACTGCACTGTAGTGCACAGTGCTTAACCACTACATCTGCCGTAATTCTTTGGTAACATCTGGTTACCTACAGAGTTCTATGTTATTTCTTTGCAACACTGTCATGGCTTGTGACAGAGGTTAAGATAAAACAGAAAGGAGCCCAGGTCCCCAGAAATCACTTAGGGAATCATTCTGTTCATCAGCTGGCCACGGAGAGAATCTTTACTTACTTTTGATACTTTCTTCTTCGAGCCATCAGTACTTTCTGCTTCTTCATGTTCCTTAACACCTTGGGTAAGATTTGTGTAGTTGACCAACTTGCCAAGCAGAGATGACACTTTTGGTCGTATATCAAGTTCTTCCTGTGGAAGAAGACAACTAGTCAACATCTGCAATTCCCAGAATTTATGGAGAGTGGCTGGGGTCACACCTTCCTTGGCATGCGTGAGGCTGACAGGGAACACACCAGGAAAATCATCCAGGGGATGACAGAATATTTCATTGTGCCTAAACCAGTGATGAGAGGATTTAATTTTCTGAAAGGATGGCAAATCTGACAGGAAAAGGCTATGCCAACAGGTCTGCATCCTTCTCCTTAGGTTCTGAAAAACATGAATTACAGCAATAAAGAAGACATTTGAGCCTTGGGACTGTAAGCACGTATCCCTAATGTCAGTTTACACTAACAGATATACTTTTTAAAAGGTCAAGTTGCCAAATAAATCAGAGATTTAGTGATTAAACTCCAGTCATTGTAGGCAAGCATGCACTCTGATAATTCTATTACATTTTTCAAACTGTGTAATCTAATTTATGTGGATCTAGATAAAAATCCCAAAAGCCACATGTACGGAGGCCTCACACCTTTACATTCATCCTATCCAACTGCTGTTTCTGAAAGTAAGTTCAAGGGGTAAAAAAGAAAAAGAAAAAAAAATTAGAACAAAATCATTCACTTCCCCTTTCTCTTTGACATTAAAATGTCTTACATGTCTAATCGCACAGTAAGTAATGCATGGTAAAGAGAAACAACCTTCTACACAGGAAATAAAAAACAATTAAGAAAGATTTCACTGTCTGGAGATTTATCAAACCTTTGTGTATCATCATGAACAGTTTCTGGGAGGATCAGTAGCATTATGTGCTTTGTATCTGATGGCAGAAACTGACCCCAAATGTCCCTTTTCTTATTCCTTCCTCTGATCTCATCTGCAGTTCACATCTTTAAAAACCTGATTACGATTCCTTCCAGAAAGAGGCTGAGGCAACACATGCTTCCTGTTCAGTTGAGCAGCATCGTCTTTGGGACGCTACCTGCTCCTCTTCCTCTTCGGTACCACAGAAAGAGCCTGCAGCCCTGGTGCGGTACTGTGTTACTGCTTATGAAAAAGGCGGGCGGCAGCCATGCCACAAGTGGCCAAATCTTTATGATCTGCAAGCGCTGACCACAGATTTACAATGCCTTGGAGGGAGGAGACACCACAGCTGGGAGCATGCTTCAAAAGTCTTTTAGCTCAAGCACACTGCCTGCAAACACGGTTGTAGCATTTCCACGGCGAGTTCCTATTTAGCAGCAGGTTAGTTATACTTGCCCAGGCTCTGTGCCACGCAGCTGAACTCTGCAGGCGCCAACCTGGCGGGGTGCAGAGCCAGCTCAGGCTGCCCCACACCGAGTTCCCAGAATGGGAAACACCGGGTACACGTTGCCAGTATTGCTGTGAAGCTGTAACTCAGAAGCCCAGATGGAAAGCAGCTGCAGAGCCGTACAAAGACTCTCTGCACCACTCCACTGAAAATGTTTTTCAGAAACTTGGTCTTAGCACACCACAACATATTTGCAGTTAATGCAGTGCCAGTGAAGTGAGGATATGGAGGAGGATTCTGCTGGACCTGGTGTGGCTCCAACTGGTCTTCTGCATGAGAGTCTGGTCCTCCTTACTTCCACATGGAAACAGTCATACCTCTGCCTCACCGTCCCAAGTGCTCATAATATCTGAGTTTTTTCATCACACAGGATAGCTCTGCCTACTGGTACCTCGGCCAGCAGACATACACCCACAAAAAAGCATGTGGGGGAGAAATCGGTATTACTGATATGCTGCAGTTGTAATACAGGACACCCAGCCTAATCTGAATACCTGAATTTAGGCACTCTCCTACAGAATAACATGGTCCTTCTTAACACAGTAAATCAGCCCATGTTCGTTTTCCACACTGATTAGCCCACAGTGCCACAGCTTCACTATTTAAATTATTGTCCTGGTTTCGGCTGGGATGGAGTTGATTTTCTTCCTATTAACTGGTACAGTGCTGTGTTCTGGATGTAGTGTGAGAATAAAGTTGATGACACACTGGTGTTTTGGTTGTTGCTGGGTAATGTTTACGCTAGTCAAGGACTTTTCGTCTTCCCATGCCCTGCCGGGTGTGCAGGGGGCTGGGAGGGAGCGTGGCCGCGACGGCTGGCCCAGCTGGCCAATGGGCTATTCCATACCATATGATGTCATGCTCAGCATATGAGGCTGGGCGAAGGAGTGGGGGGATGTTCAGAGTGATGGCATTTGTCTTCCCAAGCAACCGTTACACGTGATGGAGCCCTGCTGTCCTGGGGATGGCTGAACCCCTGCCTGCTGATCGGAAGTAGTGAATGAATCCCTTGTTTTGCTTCGCTTGCATGCACAGCTTTTGCTTTCCCTATTAACCTGTCTTTATCTCAACCCACAAGTTTTCTCACTTTTACCCTTCTGATTCTCTCCCCCATCCCACCAGGGGGGAGTCAGCGAGCTGCTGCGTGGTGCTCAGTTGCCAGCTGGGGTTAAACCACAACAATTATTCAGGTCAACTCCGGTACCATTATGTTTTGCTACTTTGTAGATACACCCCTAAACACACCAATGGCTCTTAGATTTGCCATACAGTGAGACTTAGGTACCGACCCCACTGCCTGGACCTTTGCAATTCTTTGTCTTCCACTTAATACAATGTGCTCAATCCCTCCCATCTTGGAAGATCACAAATCACATTAGAAGTACAAAAAACAGTTAGAAATTACCTCAAACAAGGCCAGATTTCTGTCATAGTAATCGCCTCCCTTGCCAGCTTCTGAACTGTTCAGGAAAGGACTGTTTTCTTTATGGTTGCCATGACCTGCAAAGAAAAAAAGCAGGAGGTTTTGATAAGAGCAGAAAGACAGACTTTGTAACCTTGACAAAAACCATAGGGAATAAATTTGTTTGGTCAATTGAATCTGTTTCTTTTGAGTATCTAAAGTTATGTAATGTTATCAGTATCAGAGGTGTTACTCTCAAGGTAGAGTTATTTCTATTTCCACTCCTCTGTTTTCATTAAAACAGAATAAAAAGTCACCTCAAAGTAAAATTCACAAGTAGGATCACAGCTACACCACTATCTGTGCCTTTATTCTCTAATGTTCCCTTTTATAACTATTTCTTATATAGAACAGTAACAAGTGAAAAGACAGTTCTCGTGCACTTAGAAATCATTACTAAGGCTAAGAGCAACTTTTGAGCAGTATGTCCAAACAGATCATGTAGATTTAGTAAGACTGAACAATTCAAAGACTAGATTCTGTTATTACAATACAGGCAAATATCAACCAAAGCCCCCCCTTTTTTTGTTGTTGTTGGTCTTTTTCTGTTGTTGTTTGGTTTTCTACTATGCCCACTAATCCTAGTCATCAAATGTGCTCACTTCATGATGCCTTTACCCTTATTGTATTTTGAACATTTAGACTGTGTGTTCTTCAGACTACCGTTATGCTGTTAAGTTAAAACCTAACATCAGGTGCAGTAAAAGCAAAGCATTCACATATGCAATGAACATTGTTAAAAAAAAAGATAACATGGAAGATCAGTAGAGCTTTTTGTAACAAGTAGTAACTTAAAAAAAAAAGGAAGGGCTCTATAGTATAAAATGAGCTTGGAGGGGGCGGGGGGAGATTAAATTGATTCCAGCTTTCAGAAGTTCTCGGACCTGTGGCTCCAGACAAACAAAAATTCCTTTCTTTTGCGTCTAACTCTTCACTCCCTATTCTTTCAGCCAATACAAACTAAAGAGATTTCCAAGAGTATCTCCTTAAGAAAGGATCAATCCAAGGAATATTTTTCTTTCTATTTACAAAAAAGTAATCAGTAAAGAAATTGAAAATGAAAGAAAAAACTGATTATCTCAAATGAAAATACTCTAAGTTAAAGAAGTATTATACACTGAATACATAAAAAGCAAGAAACTAAACAGCTGGATTTTTTGGTGCATATTTTCAATGATTAAGGTAATCAGTTCAACAAGGCTACACTATATTATTTTAATATAATTGAAGTGAAAGTATCTCTGCATTTTGAAATCTGAATCGACTTATAAAATGAACAGGCAAATAGAAGACTCCGTCCCTACACACAGTGATCAGCATATACCGCACTGTTACAAAAGTAATAGCTATAAGTGAAAAAATTATGAGAAAGTTCAGTATTATTCTTACTGAGGGGAAGGGATGCATGGAAAGAAGGACAATTTGCTGGAAACTGCTCACAGGTGCTTTGAACAAAACTGTTGGAAAAACAATATTCACAAACAGAGGTCTTTTTAAGCTTCTGGAAGTAAACACTTAGCTGACAAAAACTATCTGTAGATAGCCGTCTGCTGTGTTTACATGCCTATTGCTTTTCTCACAGTTCTGATGACTAACACCAAAATGTTAATGAGCAGCTGCCTTGCACAAGTGGGCTCAGGCTGTTTGCTGTTCCCACCTACATGTAAGAGATGTTCGCATTGCTGTACATTGTAGTATTTTTGCATGACTAGAAAAATATCAGTAAGCTTAGCAACACAGCATCAAAATAAAATGTTTATCACCTTCAGCAAAGGTAAATATTTACTAAAATCTGCAAAAACTACTTGCTTGCTGTACTTGTTACATCTATATTGGCAGAAAGAGTATACAAGATCGATTTTGTTGCAGTACACATTGTAAGCTGTGCTGCAGTTCATTCTATGCTATTGTGGTTGAAGTACATTTGTGATTTTTACTGAGGAAGTGGAGTTATCTGCCATATAGGTTTTAAATTGGACACTGGTGCAAATTGTAATGACAACATCAACAGAAATACTGTCTACTTGATTCTTCAAGACTTTGGTCTGTGCAGTATCTTCTCATCATTACACTTACCAAACACAGCAAGGTCATGAGTAACTTCGTTTTGTTTTCTCATTTCCTATATACTAGCTCTGGCAACTGAATGTTTGAAAAAATCAAACAGGTTTGTTTTTTTTTTTTAAATCACTTAGCGATTTTTAAATCAATTCTTTGCTGTCTTAGTTTTCCTTGTTCTTCCATCAGGAGCCTTACCTTACAGATGCAACTTATTACTGTCTCAAAAAGTACAATGGGCATTCCTTTACTTGTAATGCTTACAGAAACTCTCACTCTTTTTATGTATAAAATCACACTGTCGTCAAGATAACTCATACATTCAATCTCAGATTATGTAAGATGACTATTGTTTTGCTCTTTCAAAATGCCAAGACCTTCATTACTGTCATCAATATAACTTATCCTTAGTTAAGAAAGATTACTTCATACCATCTCTGAGCCTGACAAAGACCAGTGACTTAAGATGAATCTCCAAGTTAATTGGCATTATCTTTTAGATACATCTTCATTTTACTTCCAGTAAATTTTTCACAACTGGTCTCTTCAGAAGCCCGCTCTCTCTCAAAAAGAGCTTCCAGCTCCTCTCTCATTCTCCATTTGCATTTTCAAGCATCACCCAATTCCTTCCTTAGACTCTCCCTCTGAATTTGACTCCTTGTTGTGCTTGCTTTATACATCTTCCTGCATAGAGGAAGCCCAAACAAAGCAAACTACAATAGAAAAATCAGTAGAACTGGTGATTGGAAATAAAAGTATTGTTTTTGCAATTGCTAGGGTGCATTTTTCTCTCGATAGAAAAGTTCAGATGATAGAGAAAAACAGCTGGCTTTTTACCACATTCACAGCACTAGCTCCATTATCCTGAAAGTATATACAGATTATGAATTACTGCGCACAATGCAAAAATAAAAGTGAACTTTCAAACTGCATGATTCTACTGATCCAATGAAGTGCCACATTAAATCCCCTCTGAAATACTGTACACTTTCAAGGGGAAGCAAAGGCATGTAAGTTTATACGCAAGTTCTTTACAATGACATCCTATTTTAACTTCACCAATATGTAGAACTGGGTGCTGCAAAGATGTGTGCCGATTCAAGAAGAGTACTACATTGGAAAGTTAAACACAGCTAATTAAATGATAGCCTTCACCACAGCTGCACGTTCGGTGCAATCTCTACTTTTCAGACACATCCTAAATCACAATAGCCAAGTGTTCATCTCATTTTCTCTCTTTCCATATTCTGTTTCCAATTTCATGAGTAAAGCCTATGGCAGATGATCATTTCCTCAACAAGAATCACGAATTACTTTAACAAAATAGAATAGGATGGACTGCAGCACAGTTTATAATACATACTGCAGTAAAAAACTTGTCTAGTACATTCCGTCTGCCAATGAACAATACCAGCAGCTTCAAAGAGACTTACTTGCATGGGAAGAGCTTGTTATCTCCATCAGTTTGGGAAGAGAGCGGAGGTGACCTCGGAAAGCTACTCCGGGGAATTCTTGCCCCAGCTTCACACGAGGACAGTTTACATTCTCAAGCATGAAGTCTCCTGGGCAAGCACCGTCTTGTGACATGCGTACAGTTTTCCACATTCTTAGATATCAAGTCTTTGGTCTTGGACAGTAGCTATGTGGTGTTAGTTTTCATCATGCAAGATTGTTTTGCAAGGAACATTTCTTAAAGAGGGAACTATATACTCTGCAACAGAGAATAATTTATTTGCCTTAGTCTCTAATTAATCTCAGTTTTTGAGGCAGGCAAGTTATATTCCAAGTAGGTTAATGTTTCCTCTTCACTTGTTTCATTGCTTCTCAGTCTTCATTATCTTTCAGTAATTAAGGCATTTTATTTCTGAATGCTACCATTTCTCTTCCAAACCAAATAATTCTATTTCTAGCCATCACAATTATACAGTTTATCTAAACGTCATCACCATAGTTCCCTGAACTTTTTAGAGCTCCCCTACTCAGCTATGGACACAGGTCTGTAGAACAAGGTTCATCATCGTGTGGATCACCTGACTTCCATAAAACATCAAAGATGGTCCATGGAAGAAGAGCTAAAAATCCTAAGTGTGCATACTCCCATACATGCAAACGCATTAGCCCAGGAGACAGAATAAAAGCAATAAATGGATGTCCAAACTTCTACCTAACTTTTATCTCATTGCCAAGAAAAAACACTGTGGCAAAACTGTAGCGGATATAGAATCATAGAATCATTAAGGTTGGAAAAGACCTCTAAGGTCATCGAGTCCAACCGTCAACCCAACACCCCCTATGCCCACTAAACCATGTCCTTGAGCACCTCATCTATACGTCTTTTAAATACCTCCAGGGATGGTGATTCCACCACTCCCCTGGGCAGCCTGTGCCAAGGCCTGACCACCCTTTCAGTAAAGAATTTTTTCCTAACATCCAGCCTAAACCTCCCTTGGCGCAACTTGAGGCCATTTCCTCTCGTCCTATCGCTGGTTACTGGGGAGAAGAGACCAACCCCCACCGCACTACAACCTCCCTTCAGATAGTTGTAGAGCACGAGTTCTACTGACTGGTTTTATTTTGATCTTCTCCAAAAGGTTTATGTTGTCTTTACTTTAACAAAAAAAAAAAAAAAAAGATTAAGAACACAGAGGACATGTTACTGCTTTCTTTCTGGAAGGGGATTAGGCCAGAGAGACACAGTTTCACTGCTTGAACACGCCGAGTGCAACTCTTTTGTGCAAGCCATTGTGTTTTCTTTAGTAACTGAGGGATGAAAACCAGAATTTAGAGAGAATTACAGATAAACCACATATATGAAAGTAACTACGTAAGAAAGACAGATTAGCAAGGATAAATGAAAGCTGAACAATTAGGCACAGTGAGACTATCGTAAAGAAAGATCAGGAAGCTTCACAGTGATAAAGTCTACTCAGCCAGATTACTAAAAGAATAATCATCCTTGTGAGAAGGTGGCAGGAACGGTTGCATGACTTGACCTGTCGAGGTTTTATGCTCCTCCTCTATTGTCAGCTTCTGAACTCCCTTAAAGAAAACCACCACTCCCCTACGTCATCATGTTCAGTTAAATAAGTGGAGATTAGTACATCTTAAAACAATTTCAGATCTTTCCATTTGGACATGACTAACTCAGAGACGCTCTAGTTCTTAGGGAGGCTCTATCCACCTAACAAGTTAAGGTACGCTGAAGGCACAGATGGACATAGTCTGACTAGCTTTAGTCTAGCCAGCACAGATAACAGAAGAAGTGAAAAAAATAGTAATGCTAATTAAGCTGCAGTAAGGCTTAAAACATTAAAAAAAAAAAAATTCCCAAGAGGGCTGAACTTTGATAACAAACTTACGCCTCTTTGCTTTTATAGGCATATATCTGAGCTAATTAAATGCAAGTTGGTAGAGGCACATACACCACACGCTCATAGGATGTCAAGAGGAATGCACAGACTCTCAGACATGCTTTGCTAGGCAGGCAAAGCTCCAGATATGGCTGTGACCTGTGATGATGGCATGCAGAGTTGCCATAATCCTCCCCGCCTGAAATATCAAGAGCTAAATGTTAACTGAGGGGCTAAATTTCTTCAAAGAATTTTAGCATGAATCAGAGTACAAATCGGAGTTAGAACTGAAATGCTAGGCTTGACAAAGAAAGAAACCCATTGGTTTATTTACCTCTTTATAACTGACAAACAGCAGATATTTACTAGAAAACCAGCTCAAAGGACAGCCCAACACTCCTTCCCTCAATGTAATTTGATTTCTGGAGCAGCATAAGAGCCAATATCTCACTTGTAATTGTACTATGCATGTACAGACTCCTTTGTGTACACCACAGTAAAAAAAAAAATTGTAATGAAATAGACTGGATAGCAGCTAACACCACTTTTTTCTGTCATTCAGACATTATTTTATAAGCATCACTGGCCACAAAGCCTGTGATAGCTAGGGACACAAACTGAGCCATTTTCATGCACAGAAAACATTAAATAATCTTAGGCTTTTTTTTTTAAATAAAAAAAAAATCAATCATTCATATTTTTAATATTCCATCTACAAATTACACTAGAATCTAAGATTAGAAATTAGAGCTGATACCCAAGCAGTTAGGGTGGACTTCCTTTAACCTAATTTCAGCTATCTAAACAGCAGGTAGTTATATTCAACTGATCATGTAGGCTAGCTTTTTACTCAGAAAGAGATGGCTCAATTAGCTGATCCCTGGAGCGCCTCTCCTGTACACGCATCTTGGCATGCTGCAAATTACCTCTAAAGAGAGCCTAACTTAAATTAAAACCTAATTTATATATGGTTTAAGGTATGCAAAATTTATCCAACTTTGGAAGGCAAGTTAGTTCTGTTCCGATTTATTTATGCTTTTCCAGATTTTCATGTGTCAAGATATTTTGCAAATTTCTACACAACCGGTAATTAGGCCAGAATTCAGTTTGATTTTTTGACCACAAAACCAAAATAGGCTTGCTACACCTACTCTTCTCACAAGACCTAGAAGCAAATGAATACAGCCAAGACAGGTATGCTACGGAAAAAAAAAGTTAGAGGAACCATGGGATTGCTGCAAACAGAAATTATTTTCAGGTAGAATATTTCTTCCTTGCATAATCAGGTAATTTCATTAGTCACAACATTATTTTTGAAGACATTTGTTCACAGCCTTAAGGATGAAGTTTTAATATAAAAAGCTGTCCATGTCCATTTTTATTAAACTTTGAGGTTGTGGTTTGTTTGTTTCTATAAAAGTAACTGTTGTAACACAGTTCTTGAGAAAGCACTTTCCAGATGTTAACGTTCTAAATCTGCTTATATACTTTATTTATGTGGCTCTTCACCTGTGGCTGGGCTAAACAAAACTCTTATTTACTGTCAGAACTGTTATGAAACCTCTTGGTTCATTTGGGAGACTATAACAAATTATTCAATTTACAATTATACTTTTGCAGAGATCATTATATATAAATTTCATAAACAGAAATCAGATATTGCTTCTTTTCTTAAATTACTCGCTTTCAACTGCTTCGCAAAAATCTTAATTAAGATTAATAAGATTAATACGATCTCAGTAGAGATCTTATTTAAAAATAATTTTAAAAAGACAGCCTATTAGAAATGTTTGTTTCTCCATGGACAACACACAGCTAGCCAGAAACATGAAGCATTTCTAAAATGAAAATTCTGATTGCAGCAGAACAGACGGCTGACATCACAAATTTGTTAATGAAGAATACTTATTTCCACTTTAGGTACAAAGTAGTCAATATTATCCAAAGCATTTTTTTCATGCAAAACCAGAAAGTCATGATTTAAGATTTAACTTTCACACTTTTCAAAACTGAAAACGAGAATTTTGTTATTTTGCAGTAGTAAGAGATTGATAGTGACATTCCAAGCTCAGAAAAAAAACAGTTCTCAAAATATTTTGAAAATTTTACTACATTCTTGGGGGTGGCAGTGGGTGTTTTAGGTGTTTTGTTTTTTTTTATTAGGAGTATTATATGTACATCAGAAATAGGAGAAACAGGAAATAAACAGCATTGCATCTAGTTAGATAAAACTCATTCACAGTACAAACTAGGCATCGGTAATGAAATAATTAACCGAAATGTGTTAATGCCAGTTCACTTAAGACCTTGGGCTACCAGGTCTTTTTCCCTGAAGGTGGCAGAAAGCACGAGCTGTGAATTCCAGGCTGACCCACTATTTTACGAAAATAAAGGCCAAAGTTGCACTAGATAACAACCCATGCAACAATAAGGCTGTATAAGAGGAACAAATAGCAGAATGAAAGGACAGATCTTTACCTGTATAGCTTTTAGGCACCAAGGAGATCCTCTGTACTTTAAACACAGGTTCAAACTATCAGTTACACTGATGACGCTGAACTCTCACACGCCAGACTCAGACACACGCTTCCATCAGAAACTGCGCTTAAAGCCAAACTATTGCCATTCATGGGTATTTTAAGAATGTTCCTTCACCACTGTCAGATTAATACATAACATTATTTACTTCACTGTTAAATTGACACTGTCATCAAAGTTTGAGTTTGCTGAATTTTAGCCAACAAGTAAAGGTGGGCTTCTAAAAATTCATTACACACTACACTGCAGATACCATGTACATATTTATAATCAGCAACAGCTTTGGCATCTACAAAAGTGACACAAACAAAGCACAGTTTTACCAAAAAAGTAAATTAAACAGCTGTATTGTTGATAACACATTACTTCCTCTGAAACAGTTCAGAGTTCTAAAGACTGCATTTGTTTGTGTTCTGCATGAAAGAAACAGCCAAAGCTTTCCCAGACAACAACCTATGCAACAGTTAGGCTGCACGAGAGTGCAAAATTAAGAGTACAATTAAGCACAGATCTTTGATTTATCCCTAGATAAACGTGTGAAGTTACTATCAAACTTCTACTGTACTTTGCAAAACTAGATTAGAGAACAGCTTTACCAATCAAGTTGACTGGTACTACACAATTCAAAGGATTTAGCAATTTAATAATCCTGTGTTTCAGAAAGCGTAATGATTTTATTCTTCAGTTAAGATACACTGATAGTTTCAGAACATTATAATCCTTTGTAGATATTAGTATCAACATGAAGTACTTACCCTTTAGCAATAACTCTTTGCCATTTTCAGTAATTTGGTTTACCATTATTCTTCTTTCTGCTCTTAGTACATGCTTTAGTAAATGCCTTCTCTGTGAAGTCCTGAGGATCGAACAAGTTTAATAATATCGTATTCCCAAAAGAACTTTTTTCTACCTCCTCTGACAAACTGATTGGTGGCTGCAATGTTGAACAGGACTGATTTCTTTCAGGAAGCAAAAGGGCTTCCTACAGAAAGCTAAGCCGACACGGATCTAATCCTGGCATTATAATCCTTTCAACACTGAGAAAATATACAAATGTCAGGATCTTACTGAAAATGCTATTTGTGAAATCCAAACCCAGCCACATTTAAGAGGCACATCGCCAGCTGTTTGCACACTTATTCAGGAAAGTGTGTGCCACAAATCTGCTGCTTGCTGAGAGTGGAATCAGACAGCGTTTTAAACCTGCTAATGCCATGAAAAGTATAGCTCGGTGATGCCAGCCCTGCAGGCATTTCAGCTTTCAGGCGAAAATGGTGATGTATTTCTTTCCATCTTCAATACTTTTTGATATGATTACCCATTAATGGACGAATCATATGCAAGATCACAAAAAAAAAAATCAGCATGATGAAATGGAGGTTTATATAAGATACTTAAGTAAATACTAACTTAATGATTCTAAGTAGTTCATAATTACCAGAACCCACTCCGTTCCGCTCATTCGTAAGGAAGTCCTCTGGATACCAGCACACACCACACTGAGACTCATCTATGTTATACAGTAGGTGCAATGACCAAGAACACCTATGTAGTTAAAGATACCAAGTCACTTTTGAGAAACTGGATTTAGGAACTCACATCACTTAGGAGTTTTCATAATATAACTTGTCATTGCCAGCTGAAAAAAACATTATAAAAACAACCTTTGTACTTCACTGTAATCCACTTCAGAGGTTCTTTCATGTGGAACGACTCCAAATCATTTCTCACGACTATCCTCCCTGAAACTCTGTCCCTTCACATGCATGAAGGCACCTCAGAGCACACCCTGTATCAAAAGACAGGGAGAAGCATTCTAGCATTTTCCCTGACTCTTACCTTGCTGTAAAACGTTCGCACTTTCTCTGAGAGACAGCAACATACATCTATGAGAGCAGCATGCAGATTCCATGCGATACTCAATTCACCTTTCTTTCTGATACCAAATACGGAAAATTGTCTTCAGCCCTACACCTGTTCAGCTGACCATGGCTGCACAGTAAGAAAGATGAGAGAACAACAACAACAAAAAAACCCAAACTCAAAAAAACCCCCACAATACACACGACAATTTCAGACATACCTGCTCCCTTCTCCAGCTCAACATGTGCCAAAGAAACAACTGTACAGGCACAAACCATGGAGTGAGAACCAGCAGATGGGAACAGTGACCACTAAGTCAATATTGCCACCAGCTCAAAAAACTTCCTACAGGGAACAAATGGAAATAGAGGAGGTATGAGCCAGGGTGCTAAACATCTCCAGACACACAGAAAATAACAGAAAAAGGAGGTTTAATTACTTTGAAAATTTAAACATATGTACATTCTATGCATTACATACTATACAACGTACATTAACAGACACCTACTATCCATTCCTGGAAGACAGCAGAAAGACATCTGTAATCAATTACAGCTTATTACGAAGCCCTGAATGTTTTATTAAGTTTTCAGTTAACTCATATAAGAAAGTGCTGAATATCAGATTTTTCTTACATTTGAGAAGTACTTTGTTCCGTGTGAAAACAAAATATGTGAGACATTTTTTACCTAAGGAAAATAGAAAAGGAAAAAAAACAACAACAAAAGAAAGACAAAAAAGAGCTAAGCTTGTATATGCTCCAAGGATAAAGAGCTGACCTTTCAGTGTGAAGTGCTACAAACAGCCAAAACTCACTGTAACCCCGGTCACAATACTTAAAGAAAGTACAAGTCAGCATGAGACTTCTCCAAGCCAAGGCATTCACTCCATCTCACTGAACATTTTAGAGGGTGGAAAGCGCTCTGACATTGCACATGATCAGCGACAAACCACAGCGCTTGTAAAATACATATATTCAAACACACTTTTATAAAGAGCTCACAGGTCTTCCAAAATAGCACAAAATACTTCACACTGTGCAACACACAGCCCATACCAAAACAAAGCCAGATATCTGGAGAAGCCACAGTGGCTTTTATCATCATTTTACAAAAAGTTCATCAATTTGCAAGAGCATCAGTGCAAAATGAGCACAGCACATTAGCTTATGGAAACTCTTCAAGGAGCAATGGGCAACATTAGATCAATTGTCTCCTGCTCCACCAGTCAAAAATTAAATCAAGCACATGCAACAGAACGTAAATCAGAAGACTTACACTGGGCTTCTAAGGCAATGCAGGTCAAGGACATGAAACAGGAGTGAGCTTACTCCTGCTAAACACATGTTTCTACCAAAACACAAAGTCCAGAATACAGCGTCGTAAAAGGGCAAAGGCAAAATATTGCAATTAAATTATTCTCTGTGTGCTGCCTTGAGTTACAGCTTTAAAGTTCCCTGCATTTATGTTAAGGACATCTTAACACAAGGCAGATCATCCCACTGTCTGGTTACATAGTATTGGGATTTACCAAACACAGCTCACCTATACCTCCTTTCATGTTTGCCTGCAATGTCCCTGAAATTAATCTCTGACATTGCCACCACATTCTCTGGAACATACAGTCACATCAAAAGTGGCAAAGTAGCCAAGATATAAGTTATATCCATGTGGGAATTGAATTTGGATTAAGTTTGGCAAGGGTTGGCTTGTGATGCTGGAGACCATGTCCCAGTACAGGGTGCAGAACACAAATATGAATCCAGGGAAAGGAAGGGATCCTGTTGGGGGGAGATGAACACATGGTATTGCTGCTGGGCACTTCATATTGTAAAATCGCAGACTGGACAGTGAAAACCTTAGCAGAAGAAAGCTGAAAACATTCAGGAGCAGTAGGTTCTTAAATCAGACCTGCAAGACTATTAGAGAACCTCTACCTTTGTCCTTTGAATCAGCTCTGGATACAAATATCTACTATAGCAAGTAGTAGTAAAAATGATGTCAGTTATATTATTTAGAAGTGGATCAGGAAGGCAAAGGTAGAAGGCAGAGGAGAAACAGTAATGTGCCATCCTCCATCAGAGACAGCAGCAGCTACACCGTCTTCTTGAATCACTCCAAGTCCTGACTCAGATCTGACCTTCTACACGGAAATTCAGAGGCGGACTTTGCACACAGTAACTAAGCTCGGGGCTGCTCAGCTTGCAAGCAGAGACAGGGTCATTACACAAAGTAGCATTGCTATAGATAATTTTATGAAACAAAATTATACTCCAGGGCATCAAATTTGTGTTGTATTGCAGCAATCAGCAATTTAAAGTATGCAAGAGCAAGTTTCAACAAGTTTGCCCTCCTTAGGAGTTACTCTAACTCAGTAAGTGGGCAGCTTCTAATGGCACACCATAAAAATCCTTTTTTCCCTTTGACATGGAAAGTGAAAGGCAAAGGTTTGGATGGTCTAACCTGCTTCACAATAAGGATGTATCTGTAATGATTGAATGATGTTCTAAATCCCTCAGATAAACACAAGAAATTGCTGGCTACTGGTGGAAGATGAAAATGAAGGTTGGCAATTAGACTGTAGAAAAAAAACACATACAGTTTTGTTCAGGCATAATTAGCTTGAATCTATACATAGTACAGCATGCCTTTGCCCTAAACAGAGAGCTCTGCGTCATCTCTCCTCTCCCAGGATCTTGTTATACAACCTCTGCTACAGTTCCCTGCAAGCCAGCCTCCAACACCAGCTTACAGCTTTGATTCTAATTTTCAAAGTAATCGATGGACTACATCCTAACTGTATGATAGACCACGTGTCAATCAATGAAAGAGTTGGGCTTCTAGGGCAATGCAGGTCACTCGGATGGAGCGGGGAGAAGGGGGAAAATTAACCATTTTGGATTCAAGGGGATGGACCTGTGGGACAAACTTCCAGGGGACATTAAGCAAACCCAGAATCTGAATACCTTTGGAAATGCTGCTAAGCCATGCCCCAAGCAAATGAGCTTCCCTGCCTCCTGTCAGAGCACTGTGACCACCAACACAAAGGTGGGAGGATGACCATCCCCTCACCAGTACCACCAATCTCCTGCAGCAGCCACAGCTGCCCAGCCCAGCCTGGCACCGGCCTCTCATCTTCTGCTCAGCAAAACGCCATTTCACTTACATTTCCAACAAGTCTTAGGCTGCCTCCAGTCAGTAAAGCACACCTAACTTGGCAAAACTGCCAAGTTATCAACCTTCCCCATTCATCCATAAGCTAATTGAGTCAAAGCTCTTTCTGGGCAATTAGCACTTTATTCTGCATGTCAAACTCCACCTCTCTGTCCTACAGAGCAGAATGAAGATCAAAAGATGATTAAGAAAAAATTCCACCAAGTACCTTTAATAGCAACAAAAATTTTTGAAAAAAAAAAAAACCACATTCCCAGAACTGTTCTAACTTATGCCTCTATTGCTCAGACATGAATTAAGACTGCTGGAAAGTAAACAGCCATCTTTTCCAGGCCAAACCTAATACCTACCACAAAATCTAAAGTCCTATTACATGACCTATTAGGAAAAAATGCTACTCCTTTAACTCCAGTAACTTCTTTTTGTGGTTCAGAAATGACAGTTTGAGACTCGGGAAACACTGTTTTATTTAAAATAAGAGTCCCTAAGGACAAATAGTCAGTAGAGAGCCTACAACATAACGTCCAGATAGGTGTGCAGAAGATGGCAGAAGAAAGGGGACCTGTACCACATAACAGCATACAAAATGCTATCATATCCAAAATCCAGAGAAGTTTACCCTACAGGCATTATAAGAGTTGTATTTTTCCTGGTCATGTAGACTTTTTATATTTAAAGACAGAAGGTATTAAATGTATGTCAAGTATTTGATTTTGCTAAAAGACTAATATTTTTTGTGTATGGTATTTTGTTATTTTGCTTGCTTATAAAGAAGATATTGTTTGCTTAGCATTCACTACAGCAGCCACTGTGAAAGATGCACAGTTCTCCATGCATGACAAAATTCAAGTATACTGAAAGAAACCATCCAAAGCAGCTCAACAGAAAGAACAAGAACAGTACTCCTCATTGCTAAAGGATCACTTGGCATCATTTAAACAGATGCCTATTGAAAACTAATAATTAAAAAAGAGGTTTTACTAACTCAAACAACAATAAAATACTGAAACTTTATCTGTGAGAATAAAAATCAGCTTAGTACAATTAAGAGATTTAAAATTTCCTATTCAAAGGTTACTGAAGACAATGGCAACGTCCCTAAAATATAATTCCAATATGCTTTAGACCATGTCTTAAAATGGTGCATTTTTTTCTCCATAGTTCAGGTCACAGATCAAAGTATTTAAAGAAAAACCTTGAACCAACAGGTTGAAGACACAAACCCTTTGATCAAATAAATCTTGCTCCCACACATTGGTGATAATAGCAATTTTTCTGTAATATGAATCAATCTCCACATTAAATTATTTGTTATATCACAGTTAAGAACAGGCGTAAATCTTTAACTTGGTTTTGGAAGGGGAAACTCACCAAATGCAGCTTTTCTCTCCCTGTGGCACTGGGTGTCCCCCATTCTGTTACATGCACTTAATAAGAAAGCAGTGTTCACTAAGTTTGATCTTCCTCAAGGTGGTTGCTGTTCTTTAACTTCAGCAAACAGCATTTATTATGTTTGGCTACATTTCCTAGTCAATGAGGCTGCAAAGTACCACAGAACTTTAGAGCAAAAGGCAAATTTAAATTTTTACATTAAAAAGCACGCAAAAATGTATTCGTTAAATTTGCTGCAGTGGGGAAAAGAAATGAAATGTCACTATTTTCTTTAAGGAAGTGAAACACTGAAGAAATTTGGAAGGGGAAATTGAATAACACAGAGATCAATTTTATACATGAGAGAAATATGTACTACAAACACAATATAAGAAACCCCAAAACTTATCTGAATTTGTTTAGAAAAGTTCAGAGATTAAATAAAAGATATAGCTTCAGCATGTTAAAAAAATCTCCAAACTTAGTCTCAATTCAAGTTTGAAATGAGCGCTTAGCAAGTCAAAAGGAGCAAGCATTTGCAGGCAGAATTAGATGGCAAAATCCATGTCTTTTCATGCACAATTGCTTAGCCTTCTAATAGAGGCGTTCTCCGAAACACAAAAAATCAGCAGCTACAAAAGACCAGCAGCGAGTTCTTGGTTTGGTTTTTTTTTTAATCTTCATTTTTTGCAACATACAGACCCACACATACAGTTACAGGAGCTGCTTTCAAATCACTCAGATATATCACAAAGATCCTTCCCAGAGCTTTTCCAAATAACTGAAATACCACAGAACCCACAAAAAGGCCCATGTTTTTCCATATTTAGCTAATGTCCTGGGCACCAGCAGTTGGCACCGAGATCCCCTTGGTACTGGACAGCTGCAGCCTCTCCAGTTGTGTCTTAATGACCACACAAATTAGAAGAGGTATGAGAGACATGCTTGGCAAAAGTAACAGTTTATGCAGTAACATGAACTTGTTTCTTTTCCTAGACAAGCATTTTTATAGATTAATTAAACCTTACAACACTGCACGCTGCTAAAAGAAACTTGAAGTATCCACCACGGACTCCACTAAAACGAGCTTCTCAGAGAAATTCCTTTGCTTACAGGCTACAAAGAAAGTATATACCATTTCCTTCACCCACCCAAGTATTATAAAGAGCTAATCATGTCACAAAGCACTTCTCCACTCTCATTTTTCACATACTGCACTCTTACCTTTCCTTATCTGAAGCATGAGTCCACTTACCTATGCACATGTATTGTTGAAAAAAGTATTCTGGAGTTTGGCACTGCTATCAGTGCTGTGCTAATTGCCAACTGCACAAACAGGAAAAAAACCCACAGGACTTCACAAGGATGACCCTGCTGCTAAGACCTCTTTCAGGATCTGCATTTCAAATTATAACCATTGCTGTGTATGCTACGAGTATCTCACAAGTATCCTGTATGGAGCAGGAGCAAATATTGACATATTTAGCACTGACAGAACACCTTTAATATCTCCAAATTTACCCATTAAACTTTACAGAGAGGGAAAACAGATGCCAAGCTTAACAGAACAGAAAAAAAACCATTCCTCATCAAAATGCAACTAAATTGAAGAAGATGCAGTCTCCGTACCATTTTCAGCAAGACAACAGTAAACAAATCACCAGAAGAGACACTTCACTGACATCAGTGTATTTCTATTCTCAGGTTACTTTCTTTCCTCCCAAATTTCCTCCCAACAATTCAGAGCTTCTGCCTCAACTCCTCCCCAGGCTCCCTCCTCCATGACTTCTTTCTGCAGTTTTGAGGCAACATGAAAAATGCTGAAGATGCATGTGCTACAGAGGCTATGCAAAAATATCCTGCTATGACTACTGTAACAGCACCATTTACCCACATTACTGTTAGCAGAAGTTCTTGAATTTAAGATAACCTAAAATATATTTGGATACATGTTTCTGTCACTCCTATTTAGCTGTAGTAGCTAATTCATTATATAACTAATTTTATCTTATCTCTGGACTTTGCCAAAACACTTACATATATGAATTAAGTGCTTTGAAAAGGAATTTTTGAATGATTTATGTATCCCCATTGAAAGTATCTTCAGGCGTATTTTGTGAACTTTATTTCAAGTCTTGCAAAAGACTTAAAACCTTTACTAGTAAGTTACCACATATTAAAAAGCAGTGAACCAGGAAGAAACTTAAAGTGAAAGTGCACTGCTATCACACCAGAATTTTCTTTATCCATCTTCTGGAAAATAGCTTATTGCAAATGACCAGTATAATCTGTTGCTGCACAAGGGCACTGTACATACTGATGCAGACTGTAAGCATGAGGAAAAGGTCTCAAGTCTAGTTAGAAAACTCTGGGTTGAAAGGAAGCCACATGATAACTGGAACATAAGCAGAGCAATTCATTGGCAAAAACCAAGGGTGGCAGCTGACCAAAGCTGGTTAGTGACACCAAGCTGATTAGTGTCTCATTTCCACAAACAAAAGTCACAGGAAGATAAATAACTTCCCACAAGACACATGACATTGCCGCACTTCAGTTAACAGGCTGCGCAATCACTGTGAAGCTGAAATTCCTATTAAAGCAAAGCTTATTTGGTTTTTTAAACACTATTCAGGCCCCACTGTCCCTCTTCTTATCCTGTGTACCCAACCTAACGTGCTGGCATTATTTCAAAGACTGAAGAGATGCCAAATTCACATTTCTCATCCCTGCCGATCCATAAAGCAGGGCTCACATGTTTATCATAAGATCACAGGATAATTCTTTGTACTTCTTTTTGTAAATGGAAGATGTCAAAATCTATTACAAGCAGTAGCAGTCGGTGGAACCTGCTTAGAAAAAAAAGGTTGATTTTATTCACAGGCAAGCACTGGAGCTATCTGGGAAGGCTAATTATTGCACACTGACTAATGTCTTCTTATGGAAACGGTTGACAAGAAATTCTATTACAGAATGGCTTCATGTCTGTAATGTTTAGATGACACCATATCACTTGATGCCCTAAATAAAGCAAAATTCAGAAAAAACATTCAAAACCAAGTCTATGACAAATAAAGGTTGGAGTGGAAAGGTCAGAGTGAAATAAGAATGTCAGAATCATAAGCAACAGCCTAAGAGGTTGTGCAAGGAGTATTGGACAACAAAGCCACTATTTTGCACACTGTTAGAGACAAGCTATAAACAGACTTACACTACCATGACAGACCATACTCTTGAAGGGCCGTATTATTACTGAGTCACTTTAACCCATCTCAATCAAACCGAGCAATCCTAAGAAGTCTTTAAAGAAGGCTCTGAATAGCAAGCTGACAAAAGAAAATCTTCCGTGGAGAAGATTCACCAGAACAACTGTAACCAATTCCTCATACTGACTATGGTGGCACTACTTTGATCTCCAGAAAGATGGGAGAATTAGCATTGCTCAGGCAGCTCTGTGTGCATTCACGCAGTGCCAGTATGAATCGCATGCATTTTGATAGTGCCACAACCTAAAACTCTGAAATTGTGTGCTCAAGTCAAACAAAGTTTACCTTATCTGGAATCAGGGGCATCCAACACCAACAAATCCCTCCATGAGCCCCGTAATCAGCTGCCACAGAAGGCTCTGGAGGGTCACTCTCTTCCCTCCAGTTTGCAGGCTCCAGCCAGCGCTAAACAGCTGTGAGATACTGTCTTCAACAGGAGCTTCGATCTCCACCATGTCTTATTATCAATCCTCCCCCAGTATCAGAGGCTACAGTACTCTGTATAGGATGTAGAAGGAAGCACCAACAACCAAAGGAATAACACAAGGGAATTCAGATTCCCCTCCACAGAGCCATAAACCCAAGAAACCTAAGAAGAGACAGAAAAGGCTAGTGGGGAAGAACATGCTTGTCAGTACAGGCAGGCAAGACAGCATATCTTTATACATACACCCTGAGGATATGAAACAACACTTAATTACTGTGAAAGTAAATTAAAAAATAGAAGGCAGTTATAGTTCAAACAGAAACAGAACTAACTACCATATATTAATAGAGATGTTACTAGATATTTATCAGTTTTAAAATAAAGAGACTCAGCTAACTTCCAGCAGCATGGTTCTGTGCCGCAGTCAGAATAGCAGTACTTAAGAGATCACAGCTTGCCAGCTACTGATAGACTGTGACGGGGAGCTGAGTATCTTGAAGTGTGTTGTTTGCACACATCTTACAGGCAGTCTCACATCCAAATGACAGGCAGTTTGAGTTGACCTTCCTTTATCCACCATGGCAGTAGTTTCCACAAGTCACACTTACCAACCCACGGCCAAAGTTAGCTAGTGGAAAAAGTACTCCAAAAGGTCTCCACCTCAACCTGCTGAGATGCATGAAAAACACCTGTTACTTTCATACACATGAAATACATGTTAAGTAACCTGAGAGTAAAACAGACGTTTTTTTACAAAATGAAGTCAAGGCCTTGCACAGCCTTTAGGGCTAGAACCTCAAATTGTCTGTGATAACAGACAAGCTGGGAAAAGCACCTACTTTCATCATTCCAAAATGCCCATACTAGAACTGGAAAGAACTGATATAATGGACACCAGGCCTATGTAAGCTACTTGATATATGAAATCTAAAATTCCTTTGAAAACTACGCAAAGAAAAAAAGAGAATGAAGCACAGATTCACAGACAACTGAACAAGGTGGCAAGGCAGGAACTGGACCTTGATCTCATGACAGTTGAGTATCATCCAGCAAAATAACCCTTTTCTCTTCCTTGAGCACAGGTCTGAGCAGTGCAGGCTGCCTTCAGGGATTGTTGTGCATCCAGTAACATTTGCATTCAAAAAGTTTGACTGTACGGGCAAGGAAGAACAGGTCAGGTATTTACTGATTTTTCTTCTGTTGCCTAGAGTCACGCATGATTCAGAGGGCAAGTCAGACGAGCCCATGGGAAGATCCTCTTCCTAAAGGTTACAGAACTAAACGTAACTAAGGCAGAAAAAAGAAGCAGATTCAACAAAGAGCTAAAACAAGCTTTTACCAGAACTACTCTACCCTCCAAATCTGCGTCCTTCATTTTCTCACTAGAAACACTCACTGTATTCAAATTGATTTATACCTAAACGTCACCGCAAAACACCGAGACAGGCTGAGCACCGATATTAGCTGCCTGATTAAAGAATGTACTTCTCACCACCCAAAATCCCCTTCTACTTACGTGAACCTTTTCTGTAATTGTAATAAATTAACCACTAACAAAAAGCAGCTCTGCCTAGCAGGAGCAGTTGTGAAAGCCACAAAGACAAAATACACATGCTGTAGCATTCAAGGGCCCAGTTTAAGGCAGAGTGACCTAGCCGGGCAGGCACATTTTTTGAGAGGACAGAAGCAAGAAAAGCAGTCAGCTGATTTAACTGAATTTTCTATCACCCGTTTATTTTGGGAGGGGAGCCCTGAAAATATCTGAGCGTATCTCCGCGTACTCTTATCAACGCTGGTGACTGCAGTTTGTGGGAGCAACGATAACACCCGTCCCCCTGCGCCGGCCCCGCTCCCCGCAGCGCCCCGGGCTATCAACAAGTGGCTGCGGAGCGGAGGGAATCCCCGGCTCGGCTCCTCTGCGCAGCGGTAGGACACCCCGGCCACCCGCATCCCGAGGGCTCCCGCCGCAGCCACGCGGGCTGCGCTGCCACCGCTCGGCCCGGGCCGCCAGAGCTGACGGTCGGCGACAACGCTCATCCACCGGGCCGGGCGCCCCCCGGGCCTCGCCAGGGAACTCGGCCCGGCCCTGGCTGCAGCGGAGCCGCCGCCCCCCCCGCGGCGGACCCCGCGGGGGCTTCCTCCGCGGGGCGCGGCTCTCCTCGCCGCCCCCGACAGCCGCTACCGCCGCCTGCGCTTTGTCTGCCGCGGCCGGCGGTAACGAAGCGGAGCGGGGGAGCCAGGCTCGCCCCGGGCCCCCCCGGGAGCGGCCGGCACCGCCGCCCCCCCGCCCCGGCCGTGCCCGCTCACCGTCGGAGCTGACGGTGTCGTAGGAGTCACCAGCGGCGGGCGCCGCGGCCGGCTCCCGGTAGTCCACCCAGCTGAGCCCTTCTACGCTGTCGTACTCGGCGCGGTGCTTGTCCTCCACCGGCACCACGGTGAAGTGCGGCATGGCTGGCGGGGCGGCGAGGGCTCCCCGCGGCACCGCAGCCAGGCAGGCGGGACGCGGCGCGGAGCCGGCGGCGCATTCCTGCCCCGTGCGGTCACTTCCTCTCAGGAAACCGCGCTCCTCAACTCCACCCATTCCCCTCCGAGCGCCGGGGCGGCGCGGCGGCGGCGGGCCCGACGGACAGACCGGGGCCGCCCCGCAGCGAGGACCGGGCTCGGGGGAAGGGGTCGCTCCACCGGGCGGCCGCGCTCAGCAGCGGGGGCGCGGAGGAGGGGCCGGAGGCGGCGAGGCAGCGCGGGAGAGGGGGAGCCTTCCTCCCGCAGTTATCGTGACAGGAGCCGGGCCCGGGGGCGGCGGGAGCCGCGGCGCTCTGGGAGCGGAGCGGAGCGGGGCGG
>VZTQ01000293.1:29801-46150 GCA_013400755.1 Pelecanoides urinatrix | reverse complement strand
CATGTATTTACCCAATGAGTTTTACAAGACCTGCCGTACTGGATGAGACCAAAAGTTCAGCTAGCTCAGCAATCCATCTCTGGTAGAAGCCAGTAGCAGCTGCTTAGGGAAAGAGTAGAAGACACCAGGCATGTGTAGAGTAATCCTGTCTCTGGTTATATATTCCCAACTTTTGGCAGTCAGCGATTTAGGGACTTCCTGAGCCAGAGATTACATGCAGACCATAAAGTATAATAGCTATGAATGGACCTATTTTCCATCCAGTTGTCTAATCCCTTTTAATCCCGTTTACACTTTTGGCTTCCAAAGTCTGCTCATGCATTGAGTTCTACTATTAGTGTGTTATTAAAAGTACTTCTCTTTTGCTTCCATTTAAATCTTTTGCCTGATAATTTTACTGGCTTCTCATGAGTACTTGCGCTGGAAGGAAGGACAAATATTATATCTCTGTATGATAGTTGTTCCCTCTTTACCTCCTGCATACAGTTCATGATTTTCTAGACCTCTCTCAGATTTGTCTTCTTTTTTCTTTTCCAAGCTAAAAATCTCAGTCTAATGCATATTAATGGATGTTGTTTCATATAGCTAAATATCCTCTCTTTCTCTTTCTTGACTTGGTTAATTAGTTTTTTTCTAATTAGCAGGAGGGATGAGAACTATATAGTGAGTAAGTGATGTAGGCTTACCATGTATTTACCCATGAGAATTATATTGTTTCTGTTTTGTTCCATTCCAAATAATTCCCAATCTAGTTCATCATTGACATTTTGACTGTCGCTGATTCAATGAATTCAAAAACCTCTTCAACTGAATCTTTTTTTTTTTTTTTTTGTTCCATTCCAAATAATTCCCAATATAGTTCATCATTGACATTTTGACTGTCACTGATTCAATGAATTCAAAAAACTCTTCAACTGAATCTTTTTTTTTTTTTTTTCTGTGCATTCAAGGCATTAAANTAAATTAGATTTCTGTGTTATAAATATTTTATTTAGAAAGTGCTAGAATTGTATGCCCCAAACAGCATAGAGCATTTGGCACAAAGATTTTTCAAAATCTATCTTCTGAAATAAGCTTTTCATTGGCTCCTATTAAGACTCTTTCACTGCTTTGAAATAGCTTTTAAAACTTTTTAGAATTGCTCAATATAATGAAACACTATCTATGTGCTGAATATATTATTTCAATGTACTTTTCAGTTGAGTCACAGTAGCATATTCTAAGATGCAAAGTCCAGTTGAGAGGATTTTACAGGGCCCAGGAAGAGCTAGTCGTGTGTCATCATTACACGAATTTGCTAGATAGTTTTGCAGTTCTCCAAAAATAATTCACATTCAGTAAGATGAAGTGCAACAAACTACTAACATTTCCTTTACAAAAAGAAAAAGGCAATAAGAGATAGAACAGATAAGGTGGGATCATTAAACAGGCTGACCACGAAAGGACCACAACTGGTAAGTCCCCTTTAGCTTACTGATGCACATCATACTTACTATAAGTGTAGAGACGTTGTATGGAAATAAGGGCTGGGAAGGGCTTGGAAAAGCACAGTCTGGTCAGTTTGGGCCACAACTTGTCCAAGGAGAGTCAGTTCTGAGACATATTTTGTGGTTTAGCAGTAATGTGCTGGTTTAGCCCAGAGGAAGTACACTGAAGAGATTCAGCATGCTTCCCTATAGTTGTTGGTTCATCCAATTAGGTGTGCTATGCAACTCAGCCACATATGAGGGGACATACATTTCACTTTCTGTGCTTTAAATTATAGATGGTGTAATAGAGAATTCACATATTGACAGTTTCAAACTTTTCAAATATTGTGTGCAAAAAAAAAATTTGTAAAATGATTGGTGGTAATTCAGAGTGCTTTGATGTACTGTGTTTATTTTTAAGCCTCCATGTTTTCCTTCCTCATGATTTCACTAAGCAATTTAATGAAAAATATGTACATTCCTGCTGAGAAAATAACTTCATGTTCTGGAATCAAGTTGTTGCACTGAAAAGTTAGGAGTTAAAACATAGCTTTCTGTGAAATACAAGAGATTAGAAAGAAAGAAGAAAAAAACGCCCAAATTTACTTTGATGTGAAGGCAAATGACTAATCCTTTTTAGATTAGCACGTGCTTAAGTATCTTTTGTAACTCCAGTCCTGATGCTGCTCTTTAAAACAATGAAATGTAAGAAAATCATATAGGCCAACAAACTGATCCATTGACTTTTCAGGTGGGGTAAACTTCTCCAAAACTCTGATTATGAAAATGTTAAAGGCCTTGAATGAATGCATAGTTCAATCTACAGAAAGAGTGAGAAGAGAGCTCGGATGAGCAGGGAAAGGGATGAGTGGGAGGAGGACTTATTTGGACTCATCTGGTGAGAAGGAGCAGTGGTTTTACAACAAACAGATGCTGCTGATTTGGGAGAGCGAGGGCTGGGGAATATGACTTTTTGAAAGAGTTAAGACTGCATGAGATCCTCCTCATGCAGAAAGAAACAAGGTAAATTGTTCTTCTCGCCCTGGTTGTCACACTCACAGAAGGGGAGATGGACTGGCAGGTGAGAGAGAGCAGGCAGTTCTTGGGTTATTGTTGCAGGTGTAATATCTTTCCTCAGATAACCTGTAGTACTTCTCTAGCCAGTCTGATATCTTACATTGTTTTATTAGGTTCCTGATAAAGTGACGTAGAAAATACTGTGCTACAGAATTAATGCCCTAGGTTGGACTATTATCAAGAACTGAAGTGAAGTAGGCTGTGTCTTGTCAAGTTTGCTTGGAAACAGTGTTCTCATTACAAAAAGTCTACAAGTTTATGCAAGCAAATAAGTGCACTGTTAGGCCTGTTGATAAGTTCTTTTCCTTGCCACTGCAAATATCAAAGAAGATTGAATGAAGCCAGATGATTTTGGAAATGAAGGTGTTTGAAAGCTGTCCCCCTTATTTGGAAAACTATCATCTTTTTATATTATGTACTGTAACTGCAATATCAGCAATAACAGCTCTCCCCATAATATTTAACCTCATGTACTCTGCTCCTATGCTCATGCCTATACCTGTTCTTCATGGGGATAGTGTTTCCTACATGGCCACCTTCCCCGCTGGTGAGAAGTGTGGGAGATCAGACTCAAAATGAGCTTTCTCTCTTCCATTTCAGTGGTGCTACTTATCTTCCCAAATGGTATTAAATTAGAGTTACATTACCTTTGGGGTCACTAAGCTGGGAAAAGAATGTCTAAAAGGGGGTTTATTAGGATAGTGAAACTCATCTCTAATGCAGTATTTCGAAGACTTGGAATGGTATCACTTATCACCAGTGTATAAGTAGACAACAGAAGCGTTATTCCTTTGATGACAAAGAAAGTGTTAAAATGTCCTCTTCAGTCTTTCTTTTCCTGCCTTTTTTTTTTTCTGTAAGTTTTTTTCCCCATTCGTCCTCCTCTCCTCCCCTGCCCACCTAAACTGGGCTATCGAGATATGTGTGTTTAAAATAAACACAGCATCCTCTGTGAATTTTCATTACTGTGATCAGTTTAAACCATGACAATACCAGGTGCTAGATGAAAAATCACTAGCAGAGTTGACTTTTTTTTCCATTTCTTTGTTTTTCTACTGTTTGCTTCTTAAATGAAAGCAATGAGAGCCGTACAGAGATTGTCTCACACTTGGTAAACTTGATTTAAAAACACAATGTGTAATGCCTCACTTCCCAAGAGGCAGAAAGGATCCACACCATATAATTAAGATGTGTTATTACTCTGTTGTTGCCTCCTACCTCTTCTCTCCTTCCTCCCTGTCCCCCCTCTTCTTTTTCATTATGTCTTACTACAATAGTAGTTAGAGCCTGCTTTGGCCTAATGCAGAAAGAAGAATATTTTTACTCTAACTTTAATCATTTTACTTCTGCAGCATTCAGTTAAATTATTTGTTCTTGTTAATTTTAGCAAGAAAACCATTTGTCACCATCAGTTCTTCATGCTTGTGTATTTTTTTCAGCCTAACTTTGAATTAAAATAGACAGTCACTTTTAAAGCTGATTCTGCAATAACTATATACTGAGATACCATGTTTTCATATTTGCAGCTTCCTTTAAAGGAAAGAGGGCCCATGATTCAGAGCTGTTGGTGCAACTTGTCTTTTCACTCTGTGGGCCTTTAAGTAATAACTGACAGGTCCAACAAACCTCTACATGTGACAGGTATTGCAAGCCACTGCAGCGCGTCAGTGGTCAGTCTAATACCCTTGCTCTTAGGAGGCCTCTGAATAGAGCATTGATCCTTAACCTGAGTTAATATTTCAGAGGAAATAATGTAATGTTAGGAAAATATGAATTTTAACAAACAGTGTGTCCTAGGGAAAACACCCTGAGGAAGCTAGGGCATGAGTATTACTAAAAAAGGTGTAGCTCCTCATTATTCTCTTTCAGTACTAATAGATAATGAATAGTCATCATAATGTTGCATTTGAAGGGATATCAGAATTTTATAGTATGAATTCAGCATGAAGACTCTGGATTTCATCAGTTAGCAACAAACATAACAAAACATTTAACTAGGGACACGTGGTCTGAACTGCGATTGGGCAGGAGAACTTACCTGTTTAGTGTTGTTGTGCTCCTTCCTCAGGGAAAAGAGAGCAGAATAGATTTATTTAAAGAAAAAATATGCCTATATATAAACCAAGTAGCAATTGTTATCATGTTTTTCCAGGTAATTTTGTAAAACTGATTTGGTTATCTTATATGAAATAGGAAAAGGGAAGAAAACTGTATACCTGTTGGATGTGTGGGGTTTGTTTTTTCTTCTCCAGGATTTTGCATAAACAAAACAGAAATATATCAATCATGGAATTCTTTCTTGCATGTTCTGTACAGAAGAGTAATTATGTCTTTTTCTGCAGCTTCATGGGAACATTGTGATTTTTTTTTCTTTTTTTTTTTTTTTTTGCCAGAAATGCAAGGAATCTTCAGCAGTTAAATTAATTGCAAAAGGACATGCACAACATGAATTCATTTGATCTGAAAGTCAGAACCTCTGCAAGCCACATCCTTAAACAGAACATGTGCTCATCCAAAGTGCACACAAGTAATTAAACTCAACCCTAATTTTCTTAAATGTAATTGAACTTCATGGTGTGTGGAGTATTGTGAAGTTACCTACCAGGGGTTTCAATAAACTTTGGCAGCATTAGAGGCAGCATGTTTATAGCAACACAGTGGGAAGTTTAAAAAGTCACTGATTCCCTAAATGCTAAAACATATAACAAGCTTTTTTTGATTTCTTTTGAACAGTCAATTCACATCTCTACAGAAATCCCCTTGATGCAGCTATGCTTTTTTCAGTGTCTTCTGTTTGCTAAAGGGATAAAAGTGACAATTTTGTTTCTGTGGAGTGGCATTCTGCTTGCAACTGGTCTCATCAGCAGGTGAGAATTCTTTATGGATTTAAGTGTCCTTTCTCCTGGTGAGTCTCTGGATTTGTAACCATCCTTTAAGAGCCATTTAAAAGCTGACCATTTTGCAGCTTAGATGGTATCAATGAACACTTTTGGGTGAAAAAAACATGCAAAAGAGTGTTTCATCTTTTGCTTTTACAATAGTTTGATAGCTGCAAGGTGTCCTGGTTTACAAATGCTGTGTCACAAAAGACATGTGCTTGGGAGTATGTTTATTTGTTGCAATGCATTTAAGATGCTGTATTCTCCATTGTTCTTTTAATTTCCCTTCCCCTCACCCTCCCACTATGGTAGACTGTGGTAGTCCTACTTCAGAAGTAAAGTCTCATCTGCTTTTCACATCTGTCTGGAAAAATACCTTTCTGTCCTAGATATGAGAAAAGAGGATCACTAGCTTCTACTTCCACTGCAAATAGTAGCGATTTTTATGCAACTTTTGCTGCAGGCTTGAGTGGATGTGGTTTGCACATCGTAGTGCATAGAAGGCCAAAAGTAACAGAATGTGAAATATGGCAGTACAGCTAATGTGCCAAACTGCATGTCCAATTCATTAATAATTCTCACGCTGTTATTTATGTCCAAATACAACAGTACTACAGATCAGATTAAGCTCTCAAAGTGGAAAACCAAGGAAAAAATAGGAATATAAATGGATAAATATGTTGTATCGATATTAGCAATATCTGAAACTGTAGATATTTCTTCCACCTGTGACAACTCAAAGCTAGTACCGACTCCTTCCTCATGGTGGATTAGCTGAAACTAGAGCATGACATTTGTCCAGGAAAAGCACAAAGTACTGTCATCTATAAGAGGACAATGTATACTTGTTTTGAAGGCTCTTGCTGTGATGTAACAAGATTTCACATGTGAAGGGGTTTGGGTAAATGTTTTTTGAGCCTAAAATCAGTTTCCTCATGTTTATCATCATCTAGGAGTGAGGAAAACATAAATAAGAACAATAAAATGTAAGAAATTCTAAGCAGCTGAGGAAAATCCCCCTACACTGATGTCTGTGAAAGACTGCTGGACCTTGGCTAGACACAATAGAGCAATCGTCCCCTCACAGTGCCATTTGCAGCACAAAGATGTTCTGTATACTTCATATGGTACCTGCTTTACAGCTTGCATAGTGATGGTTTTCCATAGGCTATGGAAAAATTTGAAAACAGACTTTTTTTCAGGGGGAATGTCCTGGTTTCGGCTGGGATAGACTTTAACCCGGCTGTCTGCCAGGTTAAACCATGACAGGGGAGGAGAAAACAACAGTTCCTGAAAGAAACTCTTTCACTTTTAGGCTAAAGCAGAGAACCTGGGTTATCAAAACAATTAAAGCCTAATTCAGATTTCTTAAGCTGTTTCCTATCAGTAGGAAAAGTTCCCTTGTTTTACTGAAAGATAGTTCCCTCAGTCAGTTTGTGAACTTGAGGCAGTAATTCTGAAAACAGGTAACCTTTATGTACCACAAGTGCCTGTACAGAAGAGCAGGGCTAAAGCTCCTCGAAGGAAGGCAGGAAATTCAAAATGTACTTCCTAATACAAAAGTATAGGAATTGCAGGTTACAGTATTTTTTGCAGCTTCTCAGTCACCTTCTTGTGATTTCTGTCATATGATAATGTCAAAAACCTACTGTCCTGCAGCCAGTGTGTGTTGTCCAAGTCAAACAGTAATCAAAATCTGCTTCCAATTTGTCTGCAGGATCATATCTACACGATGCTTACACTACTTTTCTCCTTCTTTTCCTCTGTTTAAGCTACATGGCTTTTTTTTTTTTTTTCCTTCCTCTCTTTCATTAGTTTATGCAGCTCCTGTCTTGGAGTCTTCCCAAGATTTTGTTCATGAAACATTTTTTCATCTCTTACATCAGAACACAAATATCTAAATACTCTATTGGGAAATTCCTTCATGCAGCTGTGCTCAGGACAGGAGTATTTTTATTTCTTCTCCTTCAGAACGATCATTAGTTTTTAAAAAAATACCTCTTTGCCTCTAGAATAAACACATTAGCCTCAGCCTTATAGATAAAGGGAATATATTTCATACAGAATACTGAAAATTTGGAATTTCAAAAATAATAATGGTTAGTAATCATAAAATAGTACATACTTTTTTAAATGGTTTAGAAGTTTGGAATTAAATAACTGTGTTTAACAGCAACATTATTTCCTTAAGATTTTAATACTCACAAATGGAACAAGTGCATGGTCATCAAAATAAAATTGGCATTTTTGCACTTTAATGTCTTTAAATAGGCCTTGTAATCAACAAAATATTATGAGTTACACTGGACAGTAATGTCTATACTTATATATCAGAACCACACATCCTATCAAACCTAATGGGAAATCTTGCAGATAAAAACCTGTGTAATAATTGAAATACTTACAAGTTCAAGTCTTCCATGAATTACATATTTAAATTATGTGCCTTGTTGAGAAGAAGAAACTGTTTTAACTGTAGTCACTTCTGTGGATATCAAAATCTTGGACCACAAAATGTGAAAAATGTTTTATACCAGCTTTTCTTTTCTTTTTAAAGAAGATTTTAATGTGCATTATGTTAATTGAAGGCCAGAAAAATATGTGATGTGACGTTTTTTGGGGGGAGAAGGGGCAGGAGGGGAGCAACTATTCCAACTTCTTGATAAATTGAAGAAATCACGTGATGTTGTTGATTATATATGCCTGTGAAAGATGAAAGAACTTTCCAGATAACTCATTTTGCTGTTCGAACACAAGACTGTCAATCAGTAATATCAGGACTATATTCTTACTACTGTGCTCTGCAATTCCTCATCTGGAGTGTGCATTTCTGTGCAGCAGTAGGAGTCACACAGTGAGGAAAGTAACAGCTACACTGAAAGCTTCAGAATTAAAGGACATTTTTGTTTGAAGCGATAGCATTTTATATAACATACAGGAAATGTTTAAAGTAGCAAGGCAAGTTTGTCTATCATTAAAATTGGGACACCTAAAACTGATTTCTTTTTTTTTTTAAAGAAAATAACTGTATACAGACCCTAATGGAAAAGCCCAATGAAATATTTTAGGAATGAAAGACAACATGGTTCTACCAAAATGTTTCTAAGTCATTAGCAAAATAATGGAGAGTAATATGCCTAATAAATTTCAAAAAGAAAACAAAGCTAACAAATATGTATACCCTGACAACCTTACTTGAATTAAATATTCCATAAAATACATTGTGATTAGATAATACTTTTTAATTGAAATATTTCCAGGTGTCATACCAGTAGTAATGAAATAATCATTGCAACACCCAGGCAAATTAAATATTGCTCGGAGAAACTCAAGCATAACCTAAATTTTCTCCAACTTACAACTTTGTTCTCTCCAGTTTTGAACCCCCAACAGGCCAAGTTAAGTCAACAGGGTAAATATCTGCTAGAACATTTCTCTTGCAACATTTACAATTCTTTCCTGTTTCTGAAGTGAACTCAGTGTTAGCTTGGGGAATCTGTTGTTAGCCTGCTGCAGCTGTTTGGTGTGCATTGGCCACAGAAGCTCTGCCCATCTGCAAAGGGTTTTTCTTGAAACTTGTTAATCTCTGGATGCCACAGTCATGATCACCGAAATAAGGTCAGGAAGCAAATGTCAGAGGATTTATGCTGTATCGCATCTTGCAAAGAAGTTTGTTGTTATTGTAGAAAAGACTTCTTTGTGTGTGTTTGAAAAATATGTGATCTATTTAGGTATTATGGTCTACGACACTTCTTGCCACATCAGAGAGCAGCTGACAGAATACCAGTGGATTATGAAGGCTTTGCAGAGAGGCAGGAAGATCCAAAATAGTACTTTCATGTAGTATATGATAAGTTACAAACAAAATATATTTTGCAATGGTAAAGAACCAACAAATATTCTTAAGAAATCTCAAAATAGTCTCAGACTTCACAAAGAATGGAAATATTTTCTTTTGTTTATTTAGTAGGATCTCCTAGACAAGGGGAGTCTTTATGCCTTCACAATCTACTACAATAAATGATGAAAGCATCCAATGTAATTGCACGCATACTTGCTATCCACAGAAACCCACTAATTTATTGTAATTGGGACTGAGCTGGGGATCATCAGGACAAATAATAGTAGGAGTCTTCATGGTATAAGGCAAAGACAAATTGCTATACCTCAGAGCTGTAGAAAAATATCTTGTGTGACTTAGGAATAAAAGATCCTCACCTTGAGTGGAGTTAGTGCTAGACTGCCTACGATACAATTGTGCAAGTTGGCAGAGGGTAGGAAATGGCAGTGTCACAGGTGGAGTTTCCAGGAGGTGCTGTGGGTGATCCGGAAATTTCATCATGAGGGCTCCCTGGGTGCAAAACAGGAATGGCTTATTGGTACCAGGTTCAGAAATAGCAATGTGACATAATACATCTTCCTCCATGATAAACTTTCTCCAAAAGGAAGGAAAAACACTGTGCTGCTTGCCTACATCCTGGGCTAATAGATCATGCGATCTTTCTTCTTCCAAGCCGTAAACAGGAACTGGACAAACATGATCCATTAGGCATGAAGAAAATAACTTTTTCACAAAACAGGCACGTCTAGCATGTGATTCTTTCTTGTACAGTATACACTTATGTTGCTATAATGGATTTGATTTTTTTTCTTGAACTCCATTGTTAGAGCTCATTCTCTCCATCACTGGATGTGCTCTGGCTGGTAACAGTACCATTTGTTGCTATGGAAATTGATACCAGAGGTTGCAAGGCTAGTGAGAGTGTGCTGGGTAAGTCACTTAATGGAACATGACTTTGTCAGACATTTATTATCTTTCATTCATAACAGTTTAATTTTCTCTCTTACTTTTCTTGGCCGCTACTCCTTAGTGATTAATAGCCTGGTACAATGGGTATTTTTTAATGTACTGTGGCTTTACTGCAAACCTTTACCCCTGTATCATCCAGATGCTTGTTACCCAGGTTTAAAATAAGTGGACATTACAAGGAATGGGCTTCCCATCCTCTGAGACTACATAAGCTTTGTATCAGCTTAATTTTCTTAGAAATCTGTAGGAAGATGGTAGACATACTCCAGAAGGGTAGGTAACTAATGTGTGTTGTTTATATCAAGTAAACTAAGTTAGACTATGGCAGTGATTACATTAATAGGGAAATTTAATTCAAATTTTCAATTACCCTTCAATTCCATGTATAATACAATAAAAGAAGGCTAAAGGTTAGTGATAATAATGTATGGTACCAGGAAAAAAAGGCATGGGCTTTTAAGTTCAATGGACAAAATTGTAAGTGACATTTGAAGATGCATCCTGCTTATTGCAAAGAGGAAAAAATCTGAACTGGAGAAACAATAGACATGAACAATTTTAATAACATTTGTACATTTGTTGTTGAGAGAAGAACCAACCTTTTTTTCTAGCAGAAGCTAGAAAGCTGTCCTTAGATGTGTGAGAGGTCTGAGAAGGGTTCTTAATGAACCAGGAGATTTTCTTTTTGCTTCTTTCCTTGTTCATACTTCCATCTTCAAGGCCATGTTCTCTATGGGGATAAGTGCTGGAGTAACTCTAAAATAAGCTCTTCTGATGTTCTTCACAGCTAAGGATCTGACTGTTATTCATCTTTTGACTTCAAAACAAGAAGCAACTACACCTGCTGTCAACTAGCAAGTACAAAGACATGGCATTAGCCATAGTACAGAATTTCCTGGACTTAGAAAAAAATACAGGAAAATACTTGCACATTATATTGGTAAGCATTTATATGTTGCTGGTGTCTGCTTCAAGGTACCAAGCAATAACTAATATAACTTTACTGCACCAGTTGACCACTATATCATCTGGAATAAAGATTTATTTTTTTAAATTTGCATGATAATTCATGTTCAGTATTTCTTTATGGTATATATCAACTTCATATCAATCTCCTAATATCATGAGTAATTACAGGCCTCATTAATCACAATGTGCATAGAAATACTGGTTCAAATTTAAGGTCCATCTTGTCCAATATCATATCTCAAACCTTGAGATTTGAAGGCATTAAGGGTATATTGGGACATAAAATAAGCCTTTGGTCATATTCTAATTACCTGATAGAGAAGGATCTAAGACTTAAAAAATATTTATTATCCTTTTGGTAAGGGAAGGGAATCTTTGACAGCAGGCTGGCCAATTTGGTGAGGCAGGCTTTAAACTGAAGGACTCAGGGGGAGGGGTCCAAATCAGCAATGCTCACGCCATTGCAACCATCTAGGGAATAAGCCAGGCCAACCAGAGCAGTGACAGATGTTCCTTAGCTGCCTTCCAAGATGAGAACCAGAATACCAACCAATATACCAATGCATGCAGCCTGGGGAACAAACAGGAGGAACTGGAGCTCCATGTCCAGTCAGAAAGTTATGATATCATAGGGATGACTGAAACATGGTGGGACAACTCACATGACTGGAGCATCACGAAGGATGGCTATAGGCTGTTTCATAAGGACAGGCAGGGAAAAAGATGAGGAGGAGTTGTGCTCTATGCTAAGGAGAACCTTGAATGTATAGAAATCAACTACGGTGATTGTGGAATCCCTACGAATGCCTCTGGGTCAAGATCAGAGGCATTGTCTCCAAGGAGAATCTTGCAGTAGGCATTTGCTACCGACCTCCAAACCAAGATGATAAGGCCAATGAAGCAATATTTGGGTAACTTAAGCAAGCTTTGGGTCAACAGAACCGGGTTCTTATAGGTGACTTCAGCTACCCAGACATTTGTTGGAAGAACAAGACAGCAGCTCACATGTCATCCATCAGGTTCCTGGAATGTGTAGAGGACTGCTTCCTCATACAAATGTTAGTTGTGCCAAACCGGCATGAGGCACTGCTGGACTTGCTACTCACAAAACCTGCTTTGTAATATCTCCGTTAGTGATAACCTTGGCTGCAGCGATCACAATATTTTGGAATTTGGGATCCTGCTGAGCACACAGAAGGTTTTAGATTTTAGAAGAGCAAACTTCAGTTCGCTCAGATCTCATTTGGGAGGTATTCCATGGGAAGCTTCCATGGAGGATAAAGGAGCTAGCGAGTCCTGGGAGTTTTTCAAGAGCACTCTCCTGGAAGCACAAAAACAGTTCATCCCCTTTAAAGGTAAGGGAAGTAAGCAGAGCAAGATACCCCCTTGGCTTAATTGTGAACTTCTGAGCCTGCTCAAAAACAGAAGAGAAGTGTACCAGAGATGGAAAAGCAGATGAATACCAATTGAGAACTATGAGGGCATTGACAGGGCATGCAGAGATGCAGTTAGAAACGCAAAAGCTCAGCTCAAATTGAAATTGGTCAGAGATGTCAAAAACTATAAGAAAAGGTTCTTCAGGTATGTAAACAACAAGCAGAAACAGAAGGTGAATATTGGCTCATTGTAAAACAGGAGATGTGAATTAGTCACCAACAATGCTGAAAAGGCAGAGGTTCTCAACACTTTCTTCACCTCTGTCTTTACCAGCTCTGTTGGGCTCTAGGCCTTGAGAACAAAAATCCAGATTGATGCAAACACAGACCCACTGGCAGTGAAGGAAGAGTCGGTATGTGAACTGTTACAGGAGCTTGACCCCCCCCAGTTGCTGGGACCGGNCACAAGTTGATGGGCCCTGACAATATCCACCCAAGGGTGTTAAGAGAGCTGGCTGACATTGAGAGGCCACTCTCCATAATCTTTGAGAAGTCATGGAGATCAGGGGACATCCCAGAAGACTGGAAGAAGGCTAATGTCACCCCCATCTACAAGAAGGGCTTAATGGAGGATCCAGGAAATTATAGGCCCATCAGTCTTACTTCAGTCTCTGGGAAAGTTATGGAATGAATTCTCCTGGAGGCTATCACAAGTCAAATGAAGCATGTGATTGGGAAAAACCAGCACGGATTCACTAAGGACAAATAGCATTTGACAAACCTGATCGCCTTCTATGGCTAAGTAACCTGCTCAGTTGATGTGGGGAGAGTGGTGGACATTGTCTACCCAGATTGCTCAAAGGTTTTCAATATGGTTTCCCACACCCTTCTCCTAGAGAAACTGATGCGTTATGGTCTAGACAAGTGGTCTGTGCAGTGGGTGGGGAACAGGCTGACAGGCCACACTCAGAGGGTGGTGGTAAATAGCTCCTTTTCAAACTGGCTACCTGTCACAAGTGGGGTCCCCCAGGATCGAAATTGGGCCCAACACTCTTTAATGTCTTCAAAAGTGATCTGGATGACGGGATCAAGTGTACCCCGGTGAAATTTGCCAATGATACCAAACTGAGTGGGGAAGTGGACACTTCAGGAGAGCCACCCTGCAGGAAGACCTGGATAGGCTGGAAGAGTGGGCTAACAAGAACTTTATGAAGTTCAACAAGGACAAGTGTAAAGTCTTGCATCTGGGAAAGCATAATCCAGGAGTGCAACACAGGCTGGGATCTACCCTACTGGAGAGAAGCTCTGGGGGTTCTTGTGGACAACAAGCTCAATATGAGTGAACAGCATGCTGCTGTGGCAAAAAAAGCCAACAGGATGCTGGGTTGCATCAACAAGGGCATCACCAGCAGAGATAAAGAAGTCATTAGCCCACTCTACTCAGCGCTTGTCGGGCCATACCTGGAATACTGTGTTCAGTTTTGGTCCCTGCTATACAAAAAAGATGTAGACAGGCTGGAGAGGGTCCAGAGAAGGGCCACAAAGATGATCAAAGGACTGGGAAGCCTGCCATATGAGGAAAGGCTGAGAGAACTGGGTTTATTCAGCCTTGAGAAAAGAAGGCTTAGGGGAGACTTTATAACCATGTTCCGTATTTAAAGGGTGGCTATAAAGAAGATGGAGACTCCCTTTTTACAAGGAGTCACATGGAAAAGACGAGGGATAATGGGTACAAGTTAATCCTGGGGACATTCCAATTGGACACAAGAGGAAAATTTTTCGCAATGAGAACAATCAGCTGTTGGAATAATCTCCCCAGGGAAGTGGTGGATTCCCCAACTTTGGACACTTTTAAGATTCACCTGGACAGGGTGCTGGGCCATCTTGTCTAGACCGTGCTTTTGCCAAGAAAGGTTCGACCAGATGATCCTTGAGGTCCCTTCCAACCTCATATTCTTTGATTTTATGTTTCTATGATTCTTTTGTAAATGCTTCCAACCCCAATTACCCCAAATCTGGCTATTACTTATATTCAAATAGAACTAAACAAATTTTGCTGAAAAATGTTTTTGGGATCAACAATGGGAATTTGATAAAATAATTGTTCTCCAGTAAAGAGGTTTAGTCAAATGAATCGGGGAAAAATGTTTTACCAAGATGATACATTTCAGGTCTTGAAATAAAATACTTCATATTTTCAACTAAAATCAATTATCTGAGACAAGCTTTACAACAACTTAATGAAGTAACCATAAAAATAAAGTGAATAAAATATCCTCTCCCCAGATTTTTGCTTAGTAAAGATCCCAAAATAATCCTACAGTTCTGCCCTGAATATACGCTGAGACTAACTTGATAGTGCAGGAAGTATTCAAATATCTATTCCTTCCCTATGTCGTGTTTTTAAAACAAACAACAAAAAATCCCCTTTTATTCATTTAGTATTTGAATTACCAACCTTTTACTTTTCTTGGATGTGTGTTTGTTCTGCTGTTAAAGAGAAAGGAAAACAGAGGCCTTTGATTTACCCTATAAGTGGCAGTGGATGCTGCTTTTATCATAAACATTGTTTGCAATCAGGACCTTTTTTTGTTAATTCAGTTCAAGAAAATAAGAAAGAAAATATTACTAAAATCTAACAGATTACAATATGGCTATAAAGCAAAACAAACAGATGAGTCCTGAAAGAATGATAAAGTGGAAAATGAGGTGATAAGCAGTAGTCAGATGGATGGGCTGCTTGTCTTGGTTGTCTGTGGGAGTAGGCACTGGAGTTCCGTTTTCCTGTAGACTTAATACAAAGGTGAGTTTTAGTGGTAAAACTGGAAGGAATAACTGAATTATCTTTGTAATGATAACTCTGAGACGTGTTGAAAATTCAAAATGGAGGATGGAGTTTGATTATAACATTTTGTTAGGGAAGATAACATAACTAAAAGTTACCAAGAGTTTATGCCTGGATTTCTTGTTTTGTTCTAGAATAAAAGAGAAAGAGTAGATGTTAGCAAAGCTATAGTTGAAACAGTATTGTGCAATGAGAACTGAGGGTGAAAGAGGCAATGATATTGATGAAGCTTGTGCAGATTCACCTACTGCAGCAGCTGTCAGTCTCCTTTGTCCAGCATTGAGCAGTGTTGGCCCCTGCTCCTCCAAAACTGCTGGAAAAGTTTGAAAAGACCTCTAAGATCATCGAATCCAACCATCAACTCAACACCATCATGCCCACTAAACCATGTCCCTAAGCGCCACATCTACACATCTTTTAAATACTCCCAGGGAAGGTGACTCAGCCACTTCTCTGGGCAGCCTCTTCCAAGGCCTGACCACTCTTTCAGTAAAGAATTTTTTCCTAATGTCCAATCTAAACCTCCCTTGGTACAACTTGAGGCCAATTCCTCTCGTTCTGTCGCCAGTTACTTGGGAGAAGAGACCAACCCCCACCTCACTACAACCTCCCTTCAGATAGTTGTAGAGCACGATGAGGTCTCCCCTCGGCCTCCTCTTCTCCAGGGTAAATAACCCCAGTTCCCTCAGCCACTCCTCATAAGACTTATGCTCCAGGCCCTTCACCAGCTTTGTGGCCCTTCTCTGGATATGTTCCAGCTCCTCAATGTCCTTCTTGTAATGAGGGGCCCAAAACTGAACACAGGGCCTATTCGAGGTGTGGCCTCACCAGCGCCGAGTACAGGGGCACAATCACCTCCCTCCTCCTGCTGGCCACACTATTTCTGATACAGGCCAGGATGCCGTTGGCCTTCTTGGCCACCTG
>VZTQ01000293.1:1388-29429 GCA_013400755.1 Pelecanoides urinatrix | reverse complement strand
ATGGAGATTCTCCTTGGCTCTCCTTTTGTCACTAATATACTTGTAAAAACATTTTTTGTTGTCTCTCACAACAGTGGCCAGATTGTGGTCTAGCTGGGCTTTTACCTTTCTAATTTCCTCCCTGCATGACCTAACGAGATCCCTGTACTCTTCTGGAGTTGCCTACCCCTTCTTCCACAAGTGATAAACTCTCCTTTTTTTCCTGAGTCCCAGCAAGAGCTCCCTGTTCAGCCAGGCTGGTTGTCTTTGTCGCCTGTTCTTCTTACATCACATGGAGGCGGCCCGCTCCTGCACCTTTAAGACTTCCTTCTTGAAGAATGTCCAGCCTTCCTGGACCCCTTTGCCCTTCAGGACTGTCTCCCAAGGGACCCTCTGAACCAGTGTCCTGAGCAGGCCAAAGTCTGCCCTCCAGAAGTCCATGGTAGCTGTTTTGCTGGCTCCCCTCCTTATTTCACCAAGTATCGTGAATTTTATCATTTCATGGTTGGTGAGCCAATTGTTTGCAAACAAAGAAGTTCAAGTACTCTTTGTTTCCAAAGAACAGATTTTACCTATGATACTCTTACAGTGGTGTCTGGGAAAACTGTTTTGACTGGATTAAGACTAATTGTGAAGGGGAACTGAGTGGAGCACTGTCTTACATAGTGAATTTATTTGTGTGTTTGTATATAATTTCTAAAACATGTAAAAAGCTACATAGTAGCTGGTATTTAATTTATTGTTTTACTATTACTCAGGACAGGAGAGGTTTTTATGCTTGCTGTGATTCCTAAATTTGAAAAATTTGATAACACCTAATTTTCTTTGCTTTTGTAACCCTTTTGTGGAGCTGACTAGAAAGATTCATTGGAAATTCTCCTGTACATTTTTTGTTTTCCACCTCAGTCAAAGTTTAAATTGGGAAGTTTAACAGAAATTCTCAGGGGAGGGAAGCTCAAAATACTTTGCTGATACAACGACCATTTAAAATATTTATGTATGAAAACATGGTTTTGCACCAATGCATAAAAAACCAGCTAAAAGTCAAAAGAAAAATGCATTGATTAAATTTACTGAAACAAGAACTATAAGACACTTTTTGAATATTTTGCTTTTTTTTTTTTTTTTTTTTATTTTCCAAGCATATATGGAGTATGAAAGATTGTGAACTCTGTGTGCCTTAGGCATCAGTGTATGCAGAAATAGCTCCAAAGAGTTTTTTGTACAATGGAATGTGGATTGTCTGATAATATTGTTGTTGTTTTTTTTTTCTTTTGAACCCAAATATGTGTACAACTGTACATGAGAGTGCTGGTGAATAAATTATTTGAAACTTTAAAATATTTCCTCAGATTAACAACTGCAGGGCTGTTATCTGTAATTTGTGAATGGTACATTTTGCTCAACCTGGAATAATTCAATATAATTAACACTGTCTCCACTAATAAATTATTTTGGCTTTGTTATATGTAGACTGTTTACTGCTATAGAAATCTTACTGAATTTATTCTGGAAAGTTCAAAGCTTAAGAAATATTTGCAGACACATTTCATTGTAACAAGGAAAGGAAACCGTTGTGTTTCCGTGCTGCACAGTTCCCAGTTCACATTTACTCTGGATGAGTTTACTCATGCTGACCATACACAGCTGTTGTAACTCCTGAAGGGCATTTTGGGATTGATCAACCATCTGCTGGTTCTCACTGTAACAACTCAGTGACAACAGCATGAGGGAATTTGCTTTAGGTAATCTGCAAAAACGTGGGCAGTAGAAATATTACTTTTCAGCAGCTGCTCTGATTGATATTCTTGCTACTGCCATTGTATAATACGATTTTGATTCGATCTGATCTTTGCAAATTGGTTCTGTGTAGAAGACCTAATTTATAGCTTTAAAAAGGGGGTCTTGATTTTCTGCCGTGTCAGAATTTACTGCTTCTTTGGGCAGCATTATCAACACAAGCACTGATTAAAATGTGTTGCATATTAATATAAGGGAAGGAAAGGTATATTTGGAACTTGGCAGGACGTTTGAAAAGTTGGCACTTTATAATTTTACTGGGTAAGTCTAAGTCTGAAAGTGCAAGGACGTCTTTCTGATTGAAGCAGAGTCAAAGTGTTAATTTGGAAGGAAAAGAAAAAAAAAAACCAACACCCAAAGATAGCTGTTGTGTTACCAGATAACCGGGGACTAGATAATTCTCACGGTTGATATTCCAAATAAGATAAATATCAATTCTAAATGACAGCTGGACATATGGTGCAAAGTTTCTCATGTTGAGTGGAAAATAGCTGACCAAATTCTGCAATGTGTTACAAAGCTAGAAATATGTTCATTTTTGCAAATGTGTTTTGACTGTCCTCTCTCTATATATATTTTAAAAACATAGTATTTTGACAGGAATCATGGGAGGTGAAATAATATTTTAAATGCACTTTACTCTTTCTAATGCATATATATATTTCAGAATCATAAAAATAAGCGTGATACAGAAATAACATAAATAGCATGTGTTGGAGGAAGGTTAGCGATGACAGAACACTATACTAGGTAACATTGTATATAACAGTATGGTCAATAATAACTAACTCTGTTCTAAAATAAATAAATATTTACATGAACTGAGCAGTATGGTAATGCTTTAACTTCTGGCATTTATTATGCAAAAGAAGGGGTTTAGACAGATATGTAGAGTTTGGGTAAAATCCATACGGCATAAGAGGATTTTAAAAATAAAGCTCACCAAACTCTCAGGCCAAAGAATTCATAATTAAAACCCCTGGCTTTTCTTATTGTCCTTGGTGCCATTGATAGCACTCTGACCAGTCACTTCTATCCCCCTAAAAAGGGAAACAGATAATAACAAAAAGTACCCTCTAATGCTTTTAGGGCATTTCTATTCATATGTCTTCTCGCTTACTATGGCGTTGTGTGTCTACAAACACACAAGTTAAATACCTTAGTATGAATTCTGAATTCTCCAGGAGATGGAGAAGCACAGTTCCATTTTATTGAAATAGTGCTTGAAATGGATGGTGGTAAGCAAGCATTAAGAAAATTATTCTCCTGTAGCTGGATTTCTGCTGGGGAATTTGATATGTCACAGTGTGAGCCAGTCTGAAATGTGATTGTACTTTATGATAAAATACAGTACATGTTTGGAAAAGAGCAATGGCAATAATGGTTCTGTCAGTTCATTCCAACACTGTTAATCCTGTACTCCTGTAGAGTTGGGGAATAACTCTACTTCCTGACTTGTTGCATGTCTCCCTCTAGAAGCTGCATCCAAATCATCTTTTGCCTGACTTACTCTCATAGAGACAGTGCAAATTTCCTAACAAACCAATTACTTCTAAAAATGTCTTTTTTTTTCTATACCATAAGTTAAAACCATGCTTGCTTACTTCTAACAAGCTTCATTTCCTACTTTGCATTTCATTTTCTTAACTATATTTTCTGAAATGAAATTCTCTTACTAGAACTAAAAATGCAGTGGGTTTTGATTGCCCCATCACAAGTTCTGCTTAGCTTGATTTAAACTCTAGTAAGGACTAGTTGTAAAGAACAATCCTTTTTTCTCACTTATGTTTATGTGAACAAGATATTTGATCTGCTTTAATAAGACTCCATGCAGTTGCATAGTCTCCATACAGTTTGTAGTTCATGAAAAATGATTGCAATCACACAATCTAACCTCTTTCATGACACAGTCAAAGCTGAGAGAAGGGTACAAATATCTGTCCTTTAGAATCATAGAATCATAGAATATCTCAAGTTGGAAGGGACGCATAAGGATCATCGAGTCCAATTCCCTGCTCCTCGCAGGACTGCCTAAAACTAAACCATATGACTAAGAATGTTGTCCAGATGCTCCTTAAACTCTGAGAGGTTTGGTGCCATGACCACTTCCCTGGGGAGCCTGTTCCAGTGACCAACCACCCTCTCAATGAAGGTGGAAAATGACATTTTCCTAATGTCCCATCTGAACTTCCCCTGATGCAGCTTCATTCAATTTCCTTGTGTCCTGTCGCTGGTCTCCAGAGAGAGATCAGCACTTCTCCCTCCACTGCCCTCCTTGAGCAAGGTGTAGACTGCGATGAGGTCACCTCTCAGCCAATCTGAACAAACCAAATGACCTCAGCTGCTCCTCCTAAGTCTTGTCCTCGAGGCCTTTCATCATCTTGGTTGCCCTCGTCTGAGCACACTCTAATAGTTTGATGTCCTTCTTATATTAAGGTGCCCAAAAACTGCACACAGTACTCGAGCTGGGGCTGCACCAGTGCAGTGTAGAGTGGGACAATCACCTCCTTTGTCCGTCTAGCTATGATGTGCTTGATACACCCCAGGACACAGCCCTTTTGGCTGCCAGGGCACATTGTTGACTCATATTCAAGTTGCCATCAACCCAATCCCCCAGAGCTCTTTCTGCATGACTGCTTTCCAGACTCTTGTCCCCCAATTGTACGTATAACCAGGCTTACCCCATCCCAAGTGGAGAATCCAGCACTTGCTCTTGTTAAATTTCATATGGTTGGTGATTGCCCAGCTCTCTAATCTATCCATATCTCTCTGTAAGGCCTCTCTACTCTCGAGATGAACCATTATCCTTGTCATTGTTTGGTTTCACTTTGTTATAGTACCTTTAATATTTTTTTTTACTGTCTAACTCTTCCCATAGAAGTAATATCTTCTGCATTTTTTCCCTCCCTCAGTTGCATTGCAACTCCATTTTAAATCTGTAGAAAGTTCCATAGCTGTTTTGGAGGAAGAAGGTGGAAATTTTGTGAAACTTGGTAATATTTTTGCTGTTTGAATGGCGGCAGCCTATTAAGATACTTTGTGCTTCATACTGTTCTGCTGAATTTGCTTTTGAGAAATGATGTGTTTTGATTCTAAATTTCATTTTCTTGTGTAAAATATGTTTACAGCCATGAGATTTTTGGTACAGTAAACATTTAAAACAAAACAGCACCAGATTCTCCAGAAAACTGAGAAATAGTCAATATGCTGTTACATAATTCGATTTCTTTCCCTTCTCTCTTTTCAGTAGTGCAAAGGTTGTGAGTGATAGGAAAATCTTAATAATTAAAAAGTTTGTGATATTTAGTATACTGGAATTTATACAGCAGGTCCCTGCTTTTGCTGTGTATTTTAAAAATAGAAGGATTTGTATTGATTTTTGCTGTTCTTGTTGAAGGCATAAATGATTTTGAAAGTGGCAATGGTAGTAATAGAGAAATGTTACATTCACTAAAGAAAGATCATTCCTACTACAGTTTGGCAGCTTTTGCTGAACAGAGACTTTGTTACTGGAATTAGACATAGCAAATTCTCAGAGTTTAGTTGTTTAGTTTCAAAACATAAATGACTAGTTCAGAAACAGCCAAGAAACTCTGATAAGCTTCAATTTTCCTCAGTGCTGGAGAATGAATACACATCTTAGATGGCTGTCTTTTGTTAAGCTGTGGTAGTGTAAAAGTGTTTCTTCTCAGTAAAATTGTATTCAATAAGATAGTACAGCACAGAAGACTGTTTTAAATTCTTCTAAAAAGTAATGAGAGTTGAGTTAACTTGGCATTTTCTGAAAACAGTGGGAGTTTTTCAATAGGAATGGGTTTAGCTGTACATAGAATAACTTTGAAAATCCCTACAATTGCTCTTACCATGCTTTAACTGTTTCTATACTTGAGAGGGAATGTGACATATTAAAATACAGTATTTTTATATTGGTGCAGCTAAATGCAAGCAAGAGGTTGTATGTATTAGTACTCTAGTGATATCAGTTGTTCTGTGTTTTTCTCAGGTTCTACATGCAAAATAGTTTTATTAGGATAAATACTTGTTAACTGGGCCTTTAAGGAAGCAATTTATAGCAAATGTGCTGATGCATGACCTGCACCTGATTCAGCAAAAGGCCTTTCATAAGTGACCTCAGAATTCAGTCACAAGGAACAACACATTTACAGTTGTTTTAGTATTTGTAAATACTAAAACCTGGTGTCCAGATTACACTTGCACATGCTTACAGTGTAATACTTGCATCCAAAGTATATCTAAACCATTCTAGATGTCCATTGCCACTTGCTTTCCTTTCTCCGTGTTCTCTTTTATTTCTCCAAAGCCAATCCCTTTTTCTAAGTTTTCTAAAGTATCTTTTAATTCATGTTTTCATTTAGATTTCCATCAGTGTAAGGCAATCTTGTTAACATGGCATTGGTTTCTTCTCCATGCTCTAGTCCAAGACCAATTCATCAGCATCTTGATGCTCCAGAAGTACGCGTGCTTGCCTCTGCTATTGCTGAATTGCAGCCATGGCTTTCTGAAGTTTCATACACACACTGGATTAGTTAATATGTGAGATTCTGAGGTGGGAGATTCAGTTTGATGGAACCTGTGAATAGCTGTTTGGCCTTCTGAGGGTTACCTTCATCCAGGCAAACTAAGTCCTGTTCTCTCTTACCATTGGCCTGATCTTTCATCTCTGCTTATTTCCCAGAAATGTGGTCTGGTAACCTAGGCTTGATCAACATATGGTATTCTTTTGGCAGACTCAGTTGCCTTTGGTTGTCTCTGTTCTTTTTTTCCTGTAGAGAGGCTTCTCACAGAACTCCACAGAATACCACACTGGGTGGCAGTCTGGAGCATTCATTAATTTTTTTCTAATACATTGTGCTAGCAACAGCTGCTTCTCCATGCAGGAGCAAACAGAGGAGTAAAGAACACATTGAAAGCAATGATCATTTATTAACTCGGTAGAAAGTGTACCTAAAAAATCAAGCCATATTTTTATGTTCTGTGACAGTTCTTGTTGCTGTGCTCAGTTTGTCATATATCATAATATCATCTAAACTAAAACAACCCTGGGGTTTCCATGAATGTTTTATCCATAATACACCAGATAAAGCATAATGATGGTGGGTTTTTTTTTTCCTCCTCTATTAGAACTGTATCAATAGCTTCTGTACTACACACAAGAAGGTCTTTAGACACTTTGTTGTCTTAAGATCTGAAAACTTGCATAACTATACAGACCTGGAAATGCAAACTACTTAAATAAACTGTGTGGCACTTCTGGTATTTGTCTCTGTGTCTCCTCACTGCAAGATCATTCTGTAGTAGCATAGTAACAACACAAAATCTGTCATGCTATAGCCAACTGGACTGCTATTTCTAAGGAAGGCTCTTACTGTATATTTCATTACTTGCTGTTGCTTCATTACAGCTCTATTTTACTNTGGTTTAGTGGTGGACTTGCAGTGTTAGGTTAATGGTTGGACTTGATGATCTTAGAGTTCTTTTCTAACCTAAATGATTTTGTGATTCTAGGACATGAATTGCCAGAGGAATGCACAGATACTTTGCAGAATATCAGAATCTGCACCCAGCAGCATACACCTGACAAAGCAGTTGAGGTGTATGGGAAAAGCTTTAGAGTTGGTTATTTGCAAGCAGAAAATGTAATTAGAGAAAGACACCAAATATAAATGTAGGTATTTAAAGTTAAAAGTAGGCGTTACAATGCTGAACAAAGTAAGCTTCAGAAACAGGAACAGAGGGTAGTGATAGTCTTTATTCCTCTTCTCTAATAACATGCTTTGTTTTCTCATTATCAATGCAGGCTTCTATGAAATAAGATCAGATCTGACCTTTAACTCACTTAAAAGCAATTTTTAGGCAGATGGTCAAGCTCACTTTCAAGAGATTAGCAGAATTTCTAGCATCAAATATCCCCTCTGTATATGTTCAACATACCCAATATGAAATTTCATAAGATACGTCTTTTCCCCTCCCCCTTTTTCCTTCACATCACTTTTTGGCAATACATAGCACTTTTGAGTGTTTTCCTTTCTCCCTAATGCATTCCGTCATGATTATGCTATCTGGGTTTCTTTGTACTTTGATGTAGTATTCTGAAATCCTGAATGTTACTTTCTTTTTTTCCTGAAGACTAAATATACTGAATATACTACAAGATTTGACCCATTCCAGCCTCTCTTGGATTTTTGTTCATAAATCTGCAGGTGTTCAGAGACTCTCTGCTCCTGACTGCACCTTCTTTTATTATAGTACAATCCAGTAGGCATGACAAGGCAAAGTCCTAGGTGGCCTTCTAAATGCTCCTCGTACACAAGGGCTAAATCTCACTGTTTGTAAAATGGGATTAATCTCAGATGTTCTGCTGCAGCTGTTTCTGTGCTGGCTGAAGTTGCATTGGGCTTTTGCAGTTCCACAAACATACTGGTTTGGTTTATGTATAAGAGGCTGAAGGGGGAGGTTCAGCCTTTTTATGCTCACTGGTGGTACTTTCCATAGATGACCATTATCCAAAGTAGCAAAAGTCTGGGTTTTTTTATTTTGTTTTGTTTTGTTTTGTTTTGTTTTCCTTTGGTGTCCTCCTTCATATTATTCAGGACAAAGGAAACATTATGGAATTGTTTTTTCCCTTGCCTCTGTTCCTTTCCTACTGCTCTATTTCATTCCTCAATGCTCATTCAATACCTAATGTTCTTCCCTAATGCTCAACCTGATTTTTGGACTGCTGCTGAGAATTGAGTCAACTCTTCACAACTATTCCAAGAAATCTTTGCTGAGTGATAGAAGCTATGGTTGAGTCTATCACTGTTCATGGGTAGGGCTAGCAACATTATTTTCCATATGGACATTACGTGTCATTCACCAGTATTAAATTTTTGATCCATTTTATTGCCCAGCTATTCAGTATTATGGAAACCTGCTGAAAATCTTTGCAGATAGTTTTAGATTTATTTTTCAAGGTAGTCAAAACCTTAGCAAACTTCAGCTGCTCAGTGGTCATCTTTGTCTCACTTTTCACATAGCTTAAATATGCTGAACAGCTCAAATCCCAGTACAAATTTTCGTGGTACTTAGAAACAAATCACCTGTGAGTTTCATTGGGGCTTACATGCTCCTCATGACTTCCAGCACATGAACAGTGAAGATTCACTATGCTTCTCAATATCATCTTGCCTTCTACATCCTTTCAGTGTTTGCAGCCTTCTTATATGCATTTGTTCCAGCATGTTATAGAAAGCAAGATCCAAATAAATTGTGAACGTGAATCTCTTTCCAATAACTTAACTTCCAATTCCAATACTTCTTCATTTCTTTATGGAACAAGTGTCAATTTGTCCCACCGTCATGGTCTCTTCTTTATTCACATTTCAGCAGGCTATTGAGCAGCTATCTAACAGATACCCGTTATAATTCTGACAATATTTTGGAGTAAATACCTTAATATAGGAGAAATGACCACCCTTTCCTGAAACCATTTATAAGACTCTGGAGAGAAGTTGCTCGCACTCTTTGTCCCTTAGGAAGAAATATGTTAAAATACACTCTTCTTCTAGAGCCTTCGTAATACATTGCTTGAGCTGTGTTCGAGCTATGGTCAGTTCTGAAATTGTAGGATTAGCAGCAACAGTTCAGTTAATTTTCTCTCTGTTATGTTTTATGCAGCAAAAGGTAAATTCCTACATTCAGAGGAAAAATAGGTAAGTTTTTTCTTGCCAAGTTAATTGTGGGAAAATGTGATGCTTTTAGTATCACAACATAAAAAAATGAAATGTCTTTAAACATTACTTTCAGACAATTTAGAACATGCTGATTCTATTCCAGAGAGTTCTCCATCTTTCTCATTTTTTATTACAAGAAACTGAGGTGTCATAACTGACATAAAATAAAAGCTGTAATTATGACAAATAGTGATTGATATAATGCTATGTGCTTTCTTAGCAGGACAAGTCATTTTGAATTTCAAGATAGGCAGTATTTTCTGTTTTGCCTCCCAGGTGAAAGTAATGCTTGAGTCATGTTTCCTTTATAACTGATATTTTTTACCTTTCTTAGTAGCTGGAACAATAGAAAATTTAATCTCACATAAGATACTAATTTTCTAGAAATCAATTTCTTCAATGACTCTACTGACTTCTCCTTAAGAAGAAGGCAAACTTTTTTTTTTTTTGCGCAAATGTGTGAGATGTTATGTTTCAGTTCTACTACCCCTATGGCGATATAATCAGATTTCTATTATGTTTTTTCCACCTTACCTTTAAAGAAATATAGGCAGTGTACGTATTCTTCAGAAATAATGAAAAGGCTGAGATCCTTCAGTTCTGGCTATAAGAAGTTTCAGGAACTCTTGAAGTTAATATCCTATCATTTTGTTATTCTTGATCACACTTGTTTGTATGCTAAATATGTTTGGATATCTTGCATAATAAAGTTCACCACATAGATAAAACTGTAGAAATATTTAATTACTCTAACAAATAGAAAATGCACTATTTTAATTTGACAGAAAGGGTAGCTACTAAAAACATATTTAAGTATTAATATGTGTAACTGAAAGTCATAAATGGCCTAAAAGTACCGTAGATCCTCTTTGCCTTACCACTAGAAAAATTCACATATATAAATAACTACATACAGGGATAAAATATGCATAATTTTCACAGCAACCACCTAGAAGTAAAAGAGATCAGTGCTGACATGAAAAATTATTTCATAGGAACTGGTTATATGTATACCCTCTCAACCTCTGGTCAATGTAATCCTAATCAATTTGCTTTTGCTCATATAATCTAGATTGTCTCTAGATTTTGGATAACAGGGTTTTTCCCTGTTTGTTGTGGGACAGGAGCCCATGAGCAGGTAGCTACTAGGGTTAGCTGATGTGTATTGAGGCATACTTTACAAGGCAGTATTTTTCATACTAGCCCAACAGACTGTGGGTTTGCTGAGGCTTGAGATACTTTATCTTACCCCATGCATACTACACATGTATCTTTTTTATTTTGCTGAGCAAGAAAACATCTGAGAGCATGAACTTGTCAGTTGTTGTGCCTAAATAATAAGCATAGTCTAATAATCATGCAATTCCCTTTTGACTAACATCCCCATTGGTTCAATGGTATGTCTTTACCAAAGTATGGGGCTGCAGATTCTTATCTCATTTTCCAACTTTAGTCTGATACTCTTGATCTTTGGGCTCCTCCTCTCTCTCACGGTGACACGAACACTTGCAAGTTGTTCTTAAGTAGATCCATACAAAGTTGTTTTGCCAAATTGAAACAGGGTAAACCTTTGACAAAATTGCTGTATTGTTTCCAAAGTGATTCAAGCAGTGACAGTTTAAAAGCATTAATAAGCACAAAATAGTCCTGTGGGTAAGTTTTCTTACAGGATAAAAATGATTGTAATAAGTCATGTATTACAAATGTAAAATACCAGCTTTGGAAGGCTGTGGTTATTTCACTTCCACTGTTTAATGTAATAAAAGCATGGTATTTACCTAAGTAAAACATACAGTGGTTATTCATAGAAAATACCAACTACATAAATATAGAGAAATCTAGGCATGTAACTTACTAGATTTGATATAGGAAATACTTCTTTTTTTGAGGTCACAATGGATATATAAATATATATCTAACTTTAAACAAGTTGGTTTTTATTTTTTCTTCTAGAGCAGTGATGATTTCCCTATGTTCTACTATGGTTTTCAACTTTTTATGGCTGGTTTCTGTCAATTTTAGATGTGAATAAGTAATAACTTGTCAATATAGTCAGAGAAGGAATTGTGCAAATAATTAGATTATGATTGTCACATAAAGCTAACCTTAGTGCAGCTGCAACTTCCAAAACTTGTTTAAACAAAATGAAGACTAATGGAGGAATAACAGAGAGAAAATAATTTTAATTATTTGTGCTGTCACAGCAAATAGGAGTTCTAGTATGAGACCAAGACTTCTGCATGCCAGAGGCCATGCAACAGCAAAAGTAGTACAATCCCTGCCGCTAAGAATTTGGAGTTCAAATATGAAACTTAGCACCAAACACATAAGCCCAGAAAAATGGTATAAGTACTAGGGAAAACTGAGTTATGGTAGCATGATTGGCAGTGGTCAAAGCATGTGATCACTGTGGGTAATTAGAAAAATCATTGCATACATAATGTTATTTCTGATGCATAATGTAAAATACATTTTTTCTCCAATGAAACTCTCAAGTACATGCACTGCCAGTGTTCTTGACATGTATAAAGTCTGAATTAGATGTTGTTTGAGAAGAATAAGGAAACTATCTTGTGGTTTATTCTATTTCTTTCAAGATTTATGAACAGTCACAGAAAAAGTTAATCTTAAAAAAAAAAAAGAAAACTCAAACAAAATTTAAAAATTATATTAAAAAGTTGCTCAATATCCCTTTCTCCAATAATATTTTTTGATTACTAATGCCAGGTGTCCAGCTAGGATACCACTGCAATGAATAACGGGTAAAAGGCCTAAACTAAAAGTTCCTCCTATATAGTTGGATAATTTCTCAGAGGCACTGTGAAAGTTAGATGTTTAGGTCACTTTTCCTTTATGACCATCTTTGGGCACAGCTAGTGCCAACATGTACTTCACAGGTTTTACTCCTTACCCTCATATGAAGAATGAAGATATTAGAGTACACAATATTTATTCCTCTTTCTATTACCACACCTGGTGAATCAGATCCTTAATTAATTTAAATAAAATCTGAAAATCAGGCTGATTATATAGTTTAAAAAAAAAAAAAAAGACAATGATTATACTAATCACTATTGAAAACTTAGCTTTGTGTCTCTAACTTTCAGTAACCTGAGGGACCAAGTTTACATTAACAGAATATATCTATGAATGTATGGACCTTTCCTGTATGATTATACCTTTTGCATACCTACACCTTGAATCATCCCTATAGTCAATGAATGCTGTAGGCAGATAACTAATATATAATTATTGGCAGAGGTGTGGATAATTTCCTAGTACTATCTTCATTAAAGAGAGAATAAGTAACATTAGTAATTATGCATGGCAAATCTAAAATAAGACCCCAAAATGAAATATACAGACAGAAGTTTTCTAGAGGTTGAATTGATCAACGAGGACATATTAGAATAAGCATCAAAGCTGGGTGGAACAGCATAATGCATGAGAAGATAAATTTTCCCTACCGAGAATAATTTTGAGTGTGTAATGGTTCAGCAAGCAGGCTTACTGAAGCAAACACAATGCGTTATTAAGGAACATTTAGATGCTATTAAGTAGGTAAATATTCTGTTCACAGAATCAATAAGCCTAGTTAGAGTACATGACCTTTATTAGAAACCTTAAAAACACTTCCTAAGATATGTTTCTAGAACTGGATCAACCTAATTTGGAAAACCAAGGATAATTCGTACCAGACAGATTCTTCTTTCCTCCTCCACCCCTGCAACAGTGTAAATTGTGATAATCTTTCTATTTTTTTGAAAGTTGTTATTGATATGCCTCAGGGACTCTGGACATTTCAGTGTATTTTCAGCCCAAATGAAATCTAGAAGTGTCAGATTTGTGAACTCCCATCATATTTTATAAGTCCAATTTGACTGTCTTCATGCTGAAAATATTTGATATAAACTGTTATTGTTCTCTGTCCACCATAGAGAGTGGAAAAACTGCCCTTGAGAGTTTTGTGACATTTAATTATGTAACTAACTTTACCATAATTAGAAAACTTGCATAACTAATGCATTTGCAGTGCAGTCTTTATTTTGTAAATACCTGTCTGGGGCAAAAATTTGCATGCTTATATGATCTTAAATATAACAATATATATCTTAAAGATAACAAAAAGAGAGGGAAATAAAACCCAAGAAAGACAAGTGATGCAAAAGAAAAAAAAAAACAATTGCTCACCACCAACCGACCGATGCCTAGCCAGTTCCCGAGCAGCAGGCCCCCAGCCAGTTTTCCCCTAGTGTGTATACTGAACATGACATCATGTTGTATGGAATATCCCTTTGGTCAGTCGGGGTCAGCTGTCCCGGCTGTGGCCCCTCGCAGCTTCTTGTGAACCTCCAGCCTTCTCAGTCAGTAGAGCATGAGAAGCTGAAAAGGCCCTGACTCTGTGTAGGTACTTCTCAGCCATAATGAAAACATCCCTGTGTTATCAACACCGTTTTCAGCACAAATCCAAAACATAGCCCCATACTAGCTACTATGAACAAAATTAACTCTATCCCAGCCAAACCAGCACAAATGTATAACTTATGTATGTGTATATATACATAGATACATGTGTATATATAACCAAAGTGCCATTTGTTCAGACTTCACAAAAGTGATCTTTGCTTGCTAGTTAATCAAAGATGAAGAAATGTATGGAAAGAAGTATGGAAAGAAAGAAAGGAAAAAAAAAGAAGGAAGGAAATTTCTGCAAAACACATACTCTTCATATTTTCTGTCTAATTTTATGGTCATGAATGCAGTTTTATTTTGTATGAAAAGCTTACCTGGAGAAACATGCAGAGCTTTCCAAGGAGATTTCCAAAGAAAAAAAGTTTATATAATCACACTATAATCACACAGACCTTAGCCTGTGTCATCTCACTCTGTGCTTCATTCTCCACCTATTTGCAAAAAAGTTTGAATACATTGACTGAGTTAAAGACATCCCAAGAAAAACTATGTTCATACAGGTTTGCTGAGAACTGATATTTGGATAAAGATAAGACTACTGAGGGATGGTTGGGATGCATTTATACCATGTTTTATTTAGAACCTGCTGGGTGGCCAACCTGTACGCATACAGTTCTAGAAAAGATGCAACATCTGCTGTCATTTCCTAGCAAAGATTACAAAGGGACATGGCAGAGAGGACACGGGACTAATGTGTTGACAGGGCTAGTGATTCCAGAAAATAGAACATAAATCCACCGAATGGAACAACTTGGTTTTACTTAAGGCCTGTGTAAGACATAAGGAAAAGACACTAGTGAGACACTATTTCTTTTGGTAGTTGTGAACTTATTAGTCAGATCCTTGAAGGTGTGTGAAAAAGAAAGAAATAATAGGGGATTTACTACTATTTTGTAAGTGTCTCTCCAACAGCTGCCAAATGGAGCTCTTGAAAGTCTAAGGCATTTGGCTTTTTAGTGCATTTGTTATATGCAAGAAGTGCATTCATTATGGTTTTTGACATTAAGTTGCATAACAACTGAATCCATCCAAAAGAAATTTTGTTAAAAACATAATTATATAAAATAATTGAACCAGCAGGTATCCTATATTCTTACTGACTGTGTATAAAAGAAACATACAGTGTGTTTTGTAAAAATAATTTACTAACCACACAATTTTCTGACAAGACTGGGGGCTGTAAAAAATAAACTAATAATAAAATAAGCTAGGAAGGAGATATTTACATTTATAGCAATGAAGTTTTAATTTTATAATCATCTTAAATCAAGACTTATGAAAATGTAATGAAGTCCAATTTACTGTTAATAGTTGTTTCATTTCTCTGAGAATAAACTTTTTCTTGCATTTCAATAAAGTACACTGATAAATATTTTAAGCAGCATGGTACAACAGATAGTGTTATATATATTTTAAATGAAGCTGTTCAAGGAAAAAAAAAATAATGGCTTGAAGAGTAAAGAGCTTTGGGAGGAAGGAAACAGTAAAAGCAGCCTTAGAGGAAAAATAAACAAGTTTTCTAACATTTTGCAAATAAAAAATAAGTTGCTCACAGTTTCATATAAGCATTGTGTTCTCTTAAATGCTGTCTTTGCTCTGAGGAAGGCCTGTGGCTGTGGCCAGGGCTGTCCCTCTGTCTGGGTCCTGAGGGCACTGCAGCACCCACTGTCCCTGTGCCCCTATCCCCCACCCTCCCCATGGCCCAGGACCCCATTTCAGCCCCCGGGGCCATCAGCCCCTGCTCCAGCAATGGCACAGCAGGGCCTATCTCCAGTTCCCCATGTCCTGGCCCATCTTTGGTGCATCCCTGGCCCATCCCCAGGGAGGTGCCCGATGCCCAGGGCTGGGGTTGTCCCAGTGCCCCCCGGCTGCTGGCTTCTGGCTGGGGTGGTGGGACAGGCCCTGGCTGACCCCCGAGAGCCTCCAATGCTCCCGGCCCCAGCCCATGGGGAGCAGCTGGACCTTGTGGCACCCTGACTGCATGCTTATTTGTCTAGGAAACTCAAATTAGAAATGATAGATATCTCTCTGGACTTTCCTTCCTGCATCATTACTAAGAATCATTACTCTATTTGATTTAGTTGGAAAGTGAAGATATTTCTGAGGCATTTATTTTTGCCAGACCTTACCCCCAGAAAATTTCTTCTGTTCTTCTTATAAAGATAAGCATTTTTGGTAACACTTGGTTTTGCATGCTTCTTCCACTATGCTGTTTTTCAGTTGATAGGAGGATGGATTTTGATAGGTACCATCGATTTGCTTTCAGAGTGGAAGTAGTATGTAAATGACCTCAGAAAGCAGGATAAAACATAACCTTGAAAGGTGCCCTAACCACTGAAAAGATCCAAGATATGTGGAAAATTCGATGAATCCCTCATTCCATTGGAAATGTATCTTTAAAGACATTTCTTATAAATCTAACTTGCATCTGTTTCTGCACAGGGCGACATTCAGTTTGGTATGTCTAATAAAAAAACATCATCTGCGTTTTGTTTCAAGATAGAAAAAAGCTGAATGGAAACATATACACTATGTTTAGGCCATACAAATCATTATAATACAGCTTACTTGTTTTTTTCTTCTTCCCTGGTTTAAGCGAATAAATTGTTTTTTTAAATTGTAAATGGTGCTCAAAAGGGTGTTTAAAACCGTATGTGACAACATTCACAGTCTTATGTCAGAACTACTTTTATTTTATAGGTTCTTAAGAGGTACAAATACTGGTCACTGTGTTTTCAGCTGACCACACATCAGTGCGACTGGGCTGAGCCGATGCAAAATCGTATGTAAAATTTCAGCTTTAAGAAGTGCAAGTCATTTGAGACTTGTCACAAAGCACCTTTGGAATCAAGCTGTTGTTTTTGTCATCCAAAAGCAACACTGGTATTCCTGTAACCCTTTAGCTGCTCTGATATTGCAGGGGCATGTGGGTGTCCCAGCATTTAAAGCTTTCTATGCATTCAATTTATTTTCCAGTCATATGCAAGACTATGTTTTGATCCTGACAAAATTCCTTTCTGAATGCTAGTTTTCTCTATATGTGTCTCCCAAAAATAAATATATAGTCATAATCTGGGGGAGAAGGTGAATTTATGTCTGTTTGAATGTATGACAAAAAAAATTGATTTCCATCTGTAAGTCAGTGATCAGACCACAGACAAATGATGCGGGTTTTGCCATAGATATAACTGGAGATATTCAAATGTGCCTTCCTTAGAGGCATTGGATATACAGCTGACAGAGGGAAGACCACTGCTGCAGTCTACAAAAGTGTTATTTTTTTTATATAAAAGAATTTTTGTCCCATGGAGTACAGTTCTGCTGCATTCTGCGACACTGGGCTATGGAACCACGCTTTGATCACAGTCAGTTGTGAGTGTAAGGAGGTCATCGGGAAGGGAATTGCATGCTGTCACATATTCGCTACATGAGTTTTTCTGGTAGCAGAAATATCTTGGACTATGGAAGCTCCAGGAGAAATCATTGCCTGAAAACTTAGAGATACTTTTGAGGGTGTCATTAAAAGTTTGCATGTAGGAAAATGGATCAGCCAGGATCTTGTTAGTCTGCGTGTCCATGATTGCTAGTGGCATAGCATGCATAAGGACTATAGACTGTATAGATAAATCTTCAAGAAGGCAAATTCCATACATTTGGGATCAGTTCACAGAAGTAGATCTTCTCCACTTTTACTCCCCCTCTGCCCCTACACACATAAAACTTGTGTTTGCTGAACTGAATTATTTCAGAAACTAAGGAAAGGGTGGGTATCTTCTTCTGCAAGGTGAGAAAATTTGGCTTAAATATTTTCTGGCAGATGGGAGAACTGAATCAAGTTTCATCCTGGAAGAATTCTCCAACCATAAGGTGAGTGGGCAAAAGGTGGCCATTACTATCTTTTCTTCCTGTGACCACTGTTTTTAGCTCTGGACCAGATTCTGGTGTCCATAAAATCAGCCAAGGTTCTGTCATAATTCTGATGGAATGGAATAAGACTCTCTGAACACTTATGTGTGAAAGAGCAATTCTGCAGACAGCTATTATGAAAAACTCAGGATGAAGACAAAGTTTTAGTTTCACAAACATACCAGAATGTACTTTTACTTATTTTCTGTAACATAAGTTTGAGATCTTTTCAGTCCTTCCGCGACTCTGCTTGGCAGTTCAGCTTTACAAATAGAACTTTAAAATTAAGGAGCTTCACTGAGACTACTCACTGATTACAGCTGGGAAAGTTAATACTTACTTAGAAAAATATAGCCTCTCATTTTCTAAAGGCAATACATCTTTTGTGCTTCTCCCAGGACATTAAGCACGCTCTGTTAAACACTTGGTTGTTAGAATTCATCAGGTTTAGAAACTGCTAGTTAGAATTCTCTACACTACATTACAGAACCTTCTCTGATCATGATCAGAGGAGTGAATAAAATTTAAAAGTCATACTGTTAAAAAAACAAAAAAAGATCATATAAGGAAAGTTATTTGTTTCTGATGGAAAAAAGCAAGGTTCAACACAGATTTGTAGTTCATCTGTCTATCTTTCAGAGACAGCAGTGCCTTCATCAATTAAATGGCTATGTTTCTATTAGTCTGGAAGTCTCCAGTATGCGTGTGAACCCAGTACATTTTATCTTGGCCACTGTTTCTCAGACCCTTTTGTTTCTATTCACTTGGCAGCTTTGCACCAGAATATTAACTGAGTGTGACTAGGGTATGTTTCCGTTGAAGTGAAATCCTCCAGCTGTAACAGCACCCTTGTAAACCTGCTGGTTTTAGAAATTAGATTCTGTCTTCAGAGGAATGTGTGGTAGCCCTTAAGAAGCATTGTTAATGGAGCCAAGAAAACTTGTCTTTCTTTAGTGAATACCACAAGTTAGGGCTTAAGTTTTCCCTTGAATGTCCTTTCAGACCTGAATTATTTTATTTTGCTTTAAACCTGGTTTTTTTCACACCTAATGACAGCCAAGTTGAAGACAGATTAGATTTAAAATGGGCATAAAGCTATTAGATCCATATGTTAGATGACATTCAGCTGAAATAGGTAATTGTTTACATGACTTTGAATGCCAATAACACAATAAAGACAATCCCTACGGCTAGCTTCTCTACACACTGCATTTGCTATCTACTGGAATTAGCTTACTATTCAAATCTCAGCTCTCATATAGCAAACTCTGAACACCACGGAACTTTCTCTTTTTTTTTTTTTTTTTTAAAAAAAAAAAGGACTTAAAGTAGTCATGGAGGTCTAGTTTGATTCTGGTGTCTACAAAGTGACCTGATGAAAGCCTTATCAGTAAAAACCCTAAGAAAGCAACACAGTATAAGCACAGCACAGCACAATATATATATTTTGAAGACTTAAGTGTTGGTCTAATACTGCTTGTAAAATCATTTTTAGATGGAGTATTGTTTTGTATTTAAATATTTTTTTAAATTAAAATTCTGCTTAGAAACAGACGTTTTCAGAAAAATCAAAGTAATAACATTGCTGGAATTTTTAGTATTATTTTTCTTGATTAAGGATTATGTTTACTGTTAATATTATGGCATTTCTACTAATAAGCAACTGCCCAACAGCTGAGTTTGACTAACAAGTTTCTGTCTTGATCTAAAAATTTTTCTGTCTTTAGAATAAGGAAGCAAACAAGGAACTCTTAGATATAGGAAAGTGGGCTAGAAGTTTTATGATAATTTCATTTTTCATGAAGTGTCTACCACTACCAGTCCTAAGGGAAAATAAAACATTTCCAATATAAAAGAAAAATTAGGATAGCTGTTATGAGAAACTATAAAAACACATGCGGTTTAGAACATCCAAGAAGTAAGAAGCAAAGGATTTCCAGAAACAGAAAGAGGCTTTGGATGATACAAATTCTACTTACTATACTGAAGTTAACCTCCACACAGTTATGCAATTTTAAATTAGAGATAAATCTTACACAAAACAGAAATGAACCATGTCTATTTTCCAAATATTTTAGGCAGAGAACCAACAATGAAGGGCTTCATATTCCAAATGTAATATTAGTGCTCTGATAAGAATGCTGTAGTTGGGATTGTTAATTGCATGAACATGAGTAGAGATAGTGTTTGTTATTTATTTTTAAATCTAGATTCAATTAAAAATACAATAGGCCACCACACAGAAATAAGCATTGATTTTAACAAGTGACTCAAGCAAGTATTTCAGGAGGTCTGTTAAGTAGGAAAAAATATTTTCATAGTATAGGAATTAGACTCATAATTCCCTCTGTGAAATGTACAAGGAATTCCTCTGAGTTTCTGCTGATACTTGGAGCATGCTTATTAGCAAATACTGACAGAGCCTTTGATTTAGGTTCTATTTCTCTTAGCTGTATTTTGTATACTGTTAAATTTTTTTGTATGATAAAAATTACAGCTTTATCTATGCAGAATCCCTGAAGCATGACCTTTATGGGCAGAGGACCACTGGTTGGCCAGGATAATTATTTGCACAAATAATACACCCAGAAATCCTCTAAAACTGCTGAAGAGACAGATCAATCTTACTAAAAACTTGAGAAATATTATCTAAGAATATGCTATGAAGGTGATTTTCTTAAACTTAGGGGTTACCCATAAGAAGAAGCATTTTATGATTCAGGGCCAAAGTTAATCTTCTTAGAGGCATCTGAATATAAATCTTCCAGTTTTACAAATCCTTTCCAGTTTTACAAAGAACTTAAACCCTAAAGATATTAGTTGTCTACAGTTACTCCCAGCAGTTGAAGCAAGGCCTGATTTTTATTTTAAAAATATATATATTGAGGTTTTTTTGTGGTGGAATTTGGTATGGGTTATGTTATAGTTCCACATCTGTGAAATAATGAGAAACTCTCTTATGTGCAATCAAATCCTGCTGACTCCCTGGCCTTACTCTGATCCTGGGTCAAAGACGTCCTAAGCTTTCTATATTTTTAATGTAATAACAGAATGGATGCCTCATAAGTGTAAAAGACATCTTGAAGCATTTGAAGACAGTTTTATCCTCCCACTAAATAATGAAAAATCTTATTGACCATAAATTATTGATAGAGGCAGCTTCCGATACTATTCCCTTCCTTTTCAAACTGAATTTTGAAGCTTATTACCAATATTTTGCTTCAGGGATTTTCAGGGAGGTCATTCAAGGAGTTTAATACACATATATGATGTGTGTATACTTAACTACATCCTAAAACAGAAGAAAAACAAGAAAACATGGCTTCTCCAGCTGAACTTCTGTTGTTTTATTTCTAGCTTTCTCCAGCAGATTTTTCCAGTGCTTTTAACATGATCTTAAAAAGTATTGATTATTTCATAAAAAAGTATTATTTTTTTATATTTTAGGGGAATTTCGTAATACATGCAAGATTTCTGGATATTTACTATCATCAAAAATTCAAATGTTTGGTTTTTCTTCAATGTTAAGAGAGAAATCCTCATCTTCTTGTGAAGTTCTGAGCTGTATCTTTTGCTAGAAAATGCTTATTATCAATCTTCTCCTGGAAAAAAAACAAAAGTAAGCCTACACCTGTAGTTGAACTACCACATAAAATTGCAAATAAGTGAAACATTTCTGGTTTCATGGACTTCAGGAGTAGCTTTTCTTTTTTCTTTAAGATTTACTTGAAGATTTTCATATATGTGTTTTTATCCAAAGCTATGGCTTTGGAAGAAAATTATTGTATTGATAAAATATCAAAATATTGAAAGTTATTTTCTACACCTTTTTATTTTTGGAAAGCAGTAGACATAATGAAACTATATCTTCAGGTAATCTTTTAATTTTGTTGATTCAGTTTCCCTTGCCTGTAAAATGGAACAAGCATTTATATATTTCTTTTTGGTAAACCAATGAGCTGTGGAATAATAGACTTTAAAAAACAGCATAAATATAATGTGCATATATAAATATATACATACATACAATGTAATTGCCATAAATGTCTACCTTGTGCCTCTGAATCAAAGTTTTGGTATAATCATGACATCAATTACCAAAAACATTACCTATGAAACTTGTCCTGAAAAAGGCAGCTGTCATGATTATACTGAAATTTTGATTCAGAGACACTAAGTAGACATTTATGCTGTTATTTACAAAAAAAAAAAAAACAAAACCCAAAACAACTTAGTTCAATTAACGATTGTAGATGACGCCAGAAAAGAAGGATTTAAAGTTGTATACTATCTGTGCTGTTAAACTTATACACAATGGAGTGTTTTAAAGATGGAATTTTATTTCAAGTAAAACTTTTACTCTCTGTGTTTTCATGGGACTGTTTATGTTAAACTTTTCTGTCTGTACAAAACTTGTGCAATTCCCATTGATGTCAATGGAAAAACATGCATGTTAAGAGGTGATATAAGAACATATATTTCATGTTCTTGCTTTATTGGATGTTTAAGTCTTACCCTTAGTCCCCCTTAGCATTTTTACTGTACTCCTCACCTTTAAACTTCACAGTCAAACTGAAAATGGATTGCCTATCAGAAATGTTTATTAGAAAGGCTTGAGCTAGAAACCTTTACTGACAACAGCTAGTCACTCTCCTAATTGCTACAGATAACTTTTTCCACAGAACCTCAGGGCGGGATATATTTTACCCACCTTCAAATACCTAAAAGTTAGACGCTTTGTTTAACCTTTTAGTTCAAGTGCCCTGGACAGTCACTGGTCAGTGTCAGGTAGGACAAATTGCCTTGGAAGAAGTATCACCTCTCAAACTCTTAGGATGGGATGATTTACTCTCTGGAAGTATTCTTTTCCATTGACTACAGACAGATCCTAAATGGCTTTCTTACACTAGACATCTATTAGTTCTATTTGTTTGGTTTTGAGGGTGCCAGACTAGATTCTTCAACTGAAATAAAATTAAAAAAAAAAAAGTACCAATAAATAGAGGAGCTAATTCTTAGAATCGTCAACCCTTCTGCTTCCGGTTTTTCAACAAGATAGTTTTTACTTATGTGAATATTTAGCATTTCTTGCCTTCTACTCTCTTTCCATATAAGCCCCTCATTTCACCTAGCGTGAAAATTGGAATAAAATATTTTATTTACAAGGCCTCTGGCAGGTGTTGTAAAGAGAAGTACGCAATTATAATTTGAAATCTTGAAGTGGGAACTGGCAGAGAAATAGAAGGTATTAACTTTCTTTTTGTCAAGAAACCATTTTTGCACATGATTGGAACATGCCTGTTTGCATGTATTTTCTGTGTGTGCTTATCTATTTGTGCCACACCAATTTTGGTGCCATTCAAAGCTCTCCTGAAAATATAGTTTAGTCTTGTCCTATAGTAAGTGGTTCTGCTGAGTTTGCTCCACCTGCTAAAATTCTGGACTCCAAACTAAATCTTTTATAATTAATTATGTTTCAAAATTATGTAACTGCAGTGACCATAAGTGATTTCAACAATATTTGTCTGCCTATTTCAGTGAGTGGTCCAGATAAAGTTGAGACCATAATTTTTTTTCCTCCTCATTTCCTTCATTAGCTAGATCAGTGAGTACAGCTGTTAGTCTCCTGTAACTAAATAGGTGAGAGACCATCATTGTGTGATTAATTTGCCCTGGGTATCAGAAAAAAATAACATCTGCTGCCCGTAACCAATAATACAGAATTTGCCAGTAGATGCCATTCTCTTTCTTAAGTTAATATTTTCCTACAGAATGAACATTTTATTCTATTGCTAGACTAGGCTAGACTAGACTACACTACACTGTACTACACTACACTATACTACACTATACACTAGTATAAGCTGATAGTACTGATGTACAAAATACTACTTACTAGTGTGGAAGATTTCAGATATGCTTGCATGGATTCCCAAACTCGTTAAAGCACACTTATTCAAAAAAGATCAGGCCTTTACATCTGAGCTTAAGTATTTACAGAAATCCTTATTTATTCTTATGCTTTAGCAGCAAGACTTTAAATTTATGTTTCCTACTTGTTAGAAAAGAGCCAAACAACCTGGTTATTAAGCTGGGCAAAGGGCATTTTTGCTTTCTGAAGCTGTGTAACTGTGTGGAAAGGACTAGATTCAGAAGGCCTAAATCTGTTTAAATACATATTGCCAGTGTTTCTGTTGGACACACACTTCTTCTTATCAGCAGAAAACTCTAGGCATTCAGGATGAATGAGGAAGACTGGACCAAACCTATTGTTTTTTCTGGGACCGGATTATGTGCGTTTTGGATACCGTCATGTGAGAAGGAATGGTTCTAAATATGATTGCTAAAGAAAAGGCTCTGACTCCTGAATAAATGGGGAGGTATTGGGTATCTCTGTGAGCAGCATCCCTGCCTAGGATTCTGTGCACCTAATGCTGCAGACTAGATGAATGAAGAATTTAGGTACCTAAAAATCACACACTGCATCACTTAATATATAGTTAAGTTCCTATTAGGATGTAGTTTTTAAGGACTAACTGCCAAATGGGAAAGACTTTCAGTAGCTGAATGGGCTTTTACAGAGGGCCATGTATCAGAGTCATTTTATATTATATGCTAGAGGAAAGCAGGGAAACAGTAGTGCTTTACAATAGTGTAAGGATAGAAGTTTTTAAAACAGATTTGCCAGCTATTTCAGTGAGTGGAAACATGAAGAAAATGGATGAATTTAATTCAAAATGTACTTAAATGGAAAAAAAAAAGTGTTGCTACAGGCCTATAAAAATCTTATTGTGCATGGCACTAAATGCAATGTTAGCTGACACACCAACATTCTGAGTTAACTGCTAGTGGCATATTTCAAATTCATTGTTGAGAGACATGTTGACTTTTTTGTCATAAAACGTGAACAGCTGTATTTTAATAGGGGAGTTAGGGGGAAAAAGGGTATTAAAGGTGTATCAGTGAACACAAGTTACAGAAGGAAGAAATTCTTTTCATATTCTGATGTACAATGGAGCAGTTTTGTAAAAAGTTTCTTTTGAATTGGTCCTTGTACTAATAGTACTATAACATAGAGAGCCCTTAATCATTGCGTCTCACTGTTCTCTCAAAATCACTGTGTTTGTTTTGATAATACTGGGAAAATAAAATGGTTAAATAATCAAATAGCTCCCAGTATTTTTTTGCCTCATACTTTTATTTCTATTTGGTATCAGTAGCATATTGCATTGCATAGGGTCTTTTTTTTTTAGTAACGTAGGGCAAAATCAGTCAACAAATAATTTCAATGCAAATGTTTTACCCTCTTTTGTTTTAGCAAGGGCATTATTCTTCACCCAGAAAGATCTCATTTCCCAGCAATTGATATTTCTACATTATACTTGCAATATTTTGTTACTGGTTTTCTGTGTAATGCAGTTTTAGCCTTAGAAAAGATTCATCCCAAGAAATAGTTAATAGAAGTCCTCTACTTTGCATTAGCTCATATCAGGAATGAGCTAGGCTTCTTTTGGAATGGGGTTCTATATTTTAAAGTGTAAGCTCATAACAATATCCCATTATAAGTTGGGGGAAACTGCTTGATTAATAACAGTTCAATATTTGTAAGGTATTCTGGGGTTTTTTTTATTAGTTTCCAGCATTCTGCGTAATGGTGTTCTTAAGATTCCCAGGGATTTTGTTTATTTAAAGGAGGGGACAAAATAATGGTGCAAAGATTAACATTTAGATTCCTTCTTTCTTAACAAAATACCATACATACAGCAGCCAGCTCTAAGTATTTATGTCCTTATTCACCTGTATGGTTTCAACTCCCAATATATTTCACATTCTTATTAAAGTTCTGTGTTTACAACTTCAGCTTAATGATACAAACATTGATTTCCCATTATCTGTGGATTAAATTTATATAGTGTCCCTTATATATGGCATAGAATCCCACAGAACTTTCCAACATAGAATAAGCTTTGTAAAATAGGTCTAACGAGAAGACCTTAAATAGCCCTTGGAGTAAAGTCACAGTGCCAAGAGATAACACATAAATAAAATGCAAATTCATTTAAGTTAGAGAGATGTGATTAGCAACAGAAATATTTGCATTATGACAGGTACCAAAAATCAATTCATTGTTCCTGAGATCTTAAAAATAAAGTTCTCCAGACAGCACTTAAGATGCATAAATGTAGTAGTGCTGTGAGATAATCCTGATCAGCAGCTAAACTCTCAGCGGGATGAGGGAGAGAATAGAAGAGCAAAAGCAAGAAAACTTATAAAGAAAATTAACTCCACCCCAGCCAGATTTAGAAATCGTATCTCTGACAACAATTCATGCCAGTGTCAACAAAGCTCAACATAAGAAAACCAAAATTATTAGAATCATAATCTTGTAAGTAAATATTAAATCAGTGTGTACCAGAACTAATTGGATCTGTTTTTTCATGTATTTTATCTGGCTGTTCAAAACATTGAAGTAGTTCTGCAGTTGAGCATTGTGGACGGGAGGGTGGTGATGTCTGGTGTGGGTAGATTCAATGATGTCTAATGCCATGAGAGATCATGCTAAAATATTTTCAGAAATTATAATACTCCTACCTTCTTTTTTTTCTACTCAGCTACATATTTGCATCACACTTGTAAGAACATAAACATCTTCAAAATTTTTACCCTTTTGTGAAATTTGCTTCATGATGGTCAGTAAATTAAATAACTACTAGGGACCTGTGAGCTCATACTTACAGGGAGCGTGATCTTAGAGGCTTCACTTCTTTTATGGAAGCAAGCTGATGCCTTCCATACTGAAAGATTAAAATGTATTTAGTGTTAAATGCAGCTCTAAACTTAGAAAGGAATAATTAGCTGCATCCAGTGCTTTCATGAGTCACAAACTGCATAATACTGAGCACTGTCATACTATCATAAAAAAAAAAAAAAAAGAGATTGTACTAGGATGAATGAATAAGAGTATTGTTTGTCACTTGCAAGAAAGAGTTCTCTTCTGTCTAACATTGTAAGACTCAAGGAGTACTCAATCCCGTTTTGGTCATCACATTTTGGGAAATAGCCAAATAGATATATCTCAGAGGATGACAGTATAATAATTCTGATTATAGTCAGAAGTCTAGAAAGTGTGGCTGGTGGGGAAAATGGTAAAGAACAGGGAATGTCCTAACTGGAGAAAAAAATCCAGAGGAGATATGATGGCAGTCTTCCAATAGGTAAAGAATTTTTAAAGACAAAGGCTGTAATCAGTTCTCCAAATCTTTAGGACAAGAGTAATTGCAGCAATACAACTTAAGTTAAGCATTCAGCAAAATGTCAGAGATTATTAAGTGTTCAAATAGATTATTTAAATATTGTAGTAACTTTTTAAAAAAATTCACAGAATATGCTACATCACCATTTGTAAGAAATCACCTTGGTATGATTAGTCTTCCTTTAGGGTACAGGTGATGTAAAAGAATCTTTGTTGTACTGTTTAATCAGATTTTCTATGAGACCATGGATGTGATGGGGAAGAAGAGAATGGATAACTGCCAGAAATGCTAGGTTAAATATCCATAAGTTAAATATCATTTTTTCCTGTGTCTAAGTCTGTACAATTGAGTCCCTGTTGTACAATTCTTCTGATATATGGATCATTAGTTTATACCAGACTCACTTAAATAAGGTGTAACATTAGAATCATAGAATCATAAAATCATTAAGGTTTGAAAAGACCTCTAAGATCATCGAGTCCAACCGTCAACCCAACACACCCATGCCCACTAAACCACATCCCTAAGCGCCTCATCTACACGTCTGATAAATAGCTGCAGGGATGGTGACTCAACCCCTTCCCTGGGCAGCCTGTTCCAAGGCCTGACCACTCTTTCAGTAAAGAATTTTTTCCTAATGTCCAATGTAAACCTCACTTGGTGCAACTTGAGGCCATTTCCTCTCATCCTATCACTAGTTACTTGGCAGAAGACACCAATCCCCACCTCGCTACAACCTCCTTTCAGGTAGTTGTAGAGCGCGATGAGGTCTCCCCTCAGCCTCCTCTTCTCCAGGGTAAACTACCCCAGTTCCCTCAGCCACTCCTCATAAGACTTGTTCTCCAGACCCTTGACCTGCTTCGCTGCCCTTCTCTGGACACGCTCCAGCACCTCAA
>VZTQ01000284.1:0-20934 GCA_013400755.1 Pelecanoides urinatrix | reverse complement strand
TTGCGGGCTTTGGAGCCGCCCGCAGCCTTCTTCGGCTTCCTGGCGGCGGGGGCCGGGGCGGCGGGAGCCGGCGCTGCCTCAGCAGCCGGGGCAGGAGCAGTCTCCGACATGCTGCTGCCGGAGACGAACACAACGGCTTCAGGGGCGGCAGCGTCGCCCTCATTTATAGCAACGCTGCGGGCGGTGATTGGTGCGTTGCCGAGTTAGCCCCGCCCTGCCGCCCCGCGCCCTGCCGCTCCGCTTGTGTTTCTTCCTCCTCAAAAAAGTGCTTTTTTCGCAAAAAAAGCGTGACCGCGGCACCCCAATTCTTAGCAGTGTTGCTGGGGACAGAAGATACTTTTGTATTCCGGCGGTTTTTTTCAGCTGAGAGTTAAAATGAGTTTCAGGGAAGCCAATAATCCCCGAGTTTGGGGATTGCACGCAGAGCTCGACGGTGAGATTTTTATTTTTCCTTTTGAATTAAAGCTTTCCTTGTGACAGCACTGTCACAGAGGCAGCGGATACATGTTCCTGAGACGGTTTTTCATCAACGTAGTGCAAAATAGAGGTAATCTCGAGGCATTTTCTTAGCGTAAATTAGCTTTAAAAAGAACCAAGTAACACAAAGTAGCCACTCAGTTCTATATCTAGGTTATAAGTTGTTTCTCGTAACACGGTTTCATCTCTTAAAAATAATGAAACCTTTGGACATAATGGCCTATTTAGCTCTACGCCGAGCTAATAAAAAGCGAAAGAAAGACTGTTTTCACCAGAAACGTTAATGTGAAAGACAGCTGTCTTAAATCAGCAGGTACCTTCAACATCTTATAAGAACATATAGAAGTTTTTTCATTGTTTCCTGCAGTTTTCTGCATCCTTGTATTAATATTTTGATAAACTACTTTTGCAGTTTTTCTCAAAAATACTTCCTTTGATTAAGCACAACATGTAAACACATTCATTTGGATGTTCTTAGTTTAATACAGTGTATTTTTGTGCTTGCTTTTACACTGTACTTCAGGTATTTTGTCAGCCAGAATCAGCAGTTGTGCAAAAATAATTAAAAAAAAAAGAATACTGTGTGCATCTTTTCTTTAGCAAAAACAGAGGTAAGGCTGCAGGTATTTCTTTAATAAAATTATATAAATCAAGTGACTTAATCAAACAATGATGTCCTCAGAACTGCAAATATAAACTAGGGCATGTTTTTTTCTAACCCTGAGTTGTGTGATGTGGGACAAACTGAATATACATATAACGATCTTTTCTTGGGATGAGCTGGGTAGAGGAGTGTCATGTGCAAAGACATGTAGTCCGATGTGGGAAAGAATAGGAGGCCCTGGGGATTATTTCATATGATTGAAAATGCAGTCATTTGGCTCCTTTCACTTTTTCTTTCAATAATGTAATATCACACACCGTCTTGTGGAGTTGCAATGGAGGGAGTCAGTTTTAAGAGCTTGTCAGTGGTGCTGGTTTACCATGACTAGGGTGCACATAAAGTGTGAGGAACTGGCAAGAGATGTGGTAGCATTTCAGAGGGGCTTTTATCTAGGGAAGACAAACAGCAGAATAACATCACATGCAAGAGTAGAAAACCAGAAGATGGTGTGGATTTGGAGCCAACGTCTGTACTGATGCTGAATTTCATGGTGGTTTCACCTGCTGACCCCACCGTGGATTGTGCGTTGTGAACTACATTGTCACAGAAGTTAATCTGTTGGGAAGGACACATACCATTGAGGAGAAATTTCTGGGGATTAGTTCTATAGCATACATCTTTCCTTCGAAACCTGTATCTTACTCCCTTCTACTCACTCCTATCAGAGTCAGTCCGCTGGTAGCTTCACCTCTAAATTCTTTTGATCCTCTGCAAATGCATTTTCCTAGGTTTAGGCTAGGCCTCTCTCCTTCTTCCAAACAGCTGATGTAGCAGCACAGTCCTGGAGCAGTCGGTATGCGCTCCTAAAAGCTCCTTTTTCTGGTGCTCCAATATTTTGACCACATAGCTGGACCTTTTAATTTTGTGGTTTACAATCATAGACAGTTAGATTTAGGCTCAGCAAAGGAGCAAATGCAAAGAGATCTTGCAAATGTTATCAGATGGAGGAGAGGAGGGAGGAAATAATTTTGCCAGTGCCCTTTAGTTCCTTTAATTTAATGGGCTACCTTATTTAAACAAAATACCATTACTTATTTCAGACATTATCTTAACTATTTTTTTCTGATATAAAGCTTTGTAAAATGATGTATTTCGTAAAAGACAGAATTACTTCCACCTCCTATTTTTCCCTGAAAATAATAGCCAAGCAGACAGAACATTTATTAAAATAAAAAAGATTTTTGGAAAGGTAGAAGGTAGTGCTCACAGTGGACTGCGATGTTTGATGGGTCAGAAATTTTTCAGAACTTTAGGCAGAAATACGAGAACTCATTTTTCTCCTACTTTGCTGTTGGATAAATGCTTTCATGAAAGTCCTTCTTTTGAGCCCGAGTGACTATAGAATCATAGAATCATAGAATGGTTGGGGTTGGAAGGGACCTTTAAAGATCATCTAGTCCCCAAGGGCAGGGACATCTTTCACTAGATCAGGTTGCTCAAAGCCCCGTCCAACGTGACCTTGATCACTTCCAATGATGGAGCACCTACAACTTCTCTGGGCAACCTGTTCCAGTGTCCCACCACCCTCATCGTAAAAAATGTCTTCCGTATGTCCACTCTGAATCTACCCTCTTTCAGTTTAAACTGTTGCCTCTTGTCCTGTCACTACAGGCCCTGGTGAAAAATGTCCATCTTTCTTATAAGCCCCCTTTCTATATTGAAAGGCTGCAATAAGGTCTCCCCAGAGCCTTCTCTTCTCTAGGCTGAACAATCCCAACTCTCTCTGTCTTTCTTCATCGGAGGCCCAGCCCTCTGATCATTTTTGTGCTCCTCCTCTGGACCCGCTATCACAGGTCCATGTCTTCCTTGTGCTGGGGACCCCAGAGCTGGATGCAGAATTCCAGGTGGAGTCTCATGAAAGCAGAGAGGGGGAGAATCGCTTCCCTCAACCTGCTGGCCATGCTTCTTTTTATGCAGCCCAGGATATGGTTGGCTTTCTGGGCTGCAAGTGCACATTGCCAGCCCGTATCCAATTTTGCATCCATCGGTATCCCCAAGTCCTTCTCTGCAGGGCTGCTCTTCATTAATTCACACCCCAGTCTGTACTGATATTGGGGATGGCCCCAACCCAGGCACAGGACCTTGCTCTTGGCCTTGTTGAACTTCATGAGGTTCATACGGGCCTACTCTTCAAGCCTGTTAGGGTCCCTCTGGATGGCACCCCTTCCCTCGAGCATGTCAACTGCACTCAATCCCACTGTCCATGTCATTGATGAAGATACTAAACAGAATTGGTCCCAGTATGGACCCTTGAGGGACACCACTCGTTACTGGTTTCCACTTGGACATTGAGTTGTTGCCTCTAACTCTTTGGATGCATCCATCCATCCAGTTCCTTATCCATCTAATAGTCCATCCATCAAATCCATACCTCCCTTCAATCACCTCCCTGTCTTCCATATGCTTCGACATAGCTTCCAGGAGGATCTGTTCCAGGATCTTACCGGGCACCAAGGTAAGGCTGACTGGTCAGTAGTTCCCAGGGCCCTCCTTTTTATCCTTTTAAAAAATAATGGGTGTGATATTCCCTTTTCTCCAGTTGGTGCAGATTTTGCCTGACTGCCATGCCTTTTCAGATATGATGGAGTTCCCTGGGGACCCTGGGATGCATCTTGCCGAGTCCCATGGACTTGTGTATGTTCTCCTACGATGGGAGGGACTTTGTTCCCCCAGTCCCTACCTTGAGGTTCAAGGACTGGAGAGTTGTGGGAAGACAGATTGCCAGTGAAAGCTGAGGCAAAAAAATTGTTGTGTACCAAAGCCTCCTCCATGTCGGTTGTCACTAGTTCTCTTACTGGAGGGTACATTTTGTTTAGTTTTCCTTTTCTGATCAATGTACCTGCAGAAGCCCTTCTTCTTATTCTTCACATCCCTTCCCAAATTCAGCTCCAGATGTGCCTTAGCTTTCCTAATCCCTACACACCTGGACAGCATCCCTATATTCTTCCCAGTATGCGTGTCCCTGCTTCCACTGTCTATGCATTTCCTTTTTGCACTTCAGTTTGACCAGAATGTCCTTACTGAGCCATGCTGGTCTCCTGCCTTCCTTGCCTGACATGTGGGAATCGAGAGCACTTGTTCTCTAAGAAAAATGTCCTCGAATAGCTGCCAGCTCTGTTCTGCTGCTTTATTCCTGAGGGCAGGTGCCCAGGGGGTCCCATCCACTAGTTTCTTAAACATCTGAAAGTCCACACTATCAAAATTCAAGGTCTCGACTTGACTTTTTGCCTGGCCCATATCCCTCAAGCTTGTGATGGGCCTGGGCCCAGGCTGTAGCCCATGCTGCCACCAACCGACCTCTCCAATGACTTTATTTATGTTGGTGAGCAAGGTCCAGTAGTGCTTCTCTGGTTGGGCTGTCTTTCACCTGGATTAAAAAATTATCCTCAACATGCTCCAGGGGTCTCCTGGACCGCTTACAGCTTGCCGCGTGGCTTTTCCAGCAGGTGTCAGGTTGATTGAAGTCCCCCAGCAGGATCAGAGCCTGCAAGTGTGATGCTTCCTGTAGTTGAAGCAAGAAAGCTTCGTCAACATCCTCCCCTCGGTTGGGCAGCCTGTAGTAAATACCAACCATGAGGTTTTCTTTGTTGGCTTGGCCTCTAATTTTTGCCCAGAAGCTCTCCACTCTTCATCACTGGTTTTAAAAGACAGCTCTGTGCAATCAATCCATTTTTTTTTACGTAGAGGGCAACCCCCCCCCCCCACCGCTCCCTCCTCGCCTGTCCCTTCTGAGCTGTTTGTAGTCATCGATTGAAGCACTCCAGTCTTGTGATTCATCCCACCAAGTGAACTACGACTGTGCTGGAGTTTTACTGTTTGCTCGGGAGGATGCATGGCGGCACCTGTCTCACAGATGCAGCTGAGGAGGCAGGACTGCAGCATGTCTAGGCATATTTCAAATGGTGATCAAGGCCATGCATTAAGCCTATAGCTGCAAAGCCCCATTAACATGTTTTTCACCTTGGCCTGCGTAATGCTGCACAGCATCCTCAATATTTTCTCAAGCAAGTAACTCTTCCTGTGTTGCTGAGCATTCATACTTTACATCTGTGATCCAGTTAAATTCATTCTGACTGATGGATGCTCCAGGTACATAAGAAACATAAATGAAGTCACAGAGTCACTCAAGGCAATTCAAATCTGTCCTTCATGTATTTGCAGACTTTGGATGATTTGGGAGATACCTTTTGTCCGTGGATGATGGATTTTATCTAACCACTGATTTATCATGATGTTCTCAACCGTAACACATTGTTACATGAGCANGGGTTAAACCATGACAATAGGGAAGGGGTTATGACTGCATACTGTTCAGTCTCCAGTAAAGGACTTCTCCCCATGGTAAAAGGTTTTTGTGTTCATATAGATGTAAAATCCCCAGATAAATCAGTAATCTCTTAAAATAAGAAATCCATGACCAGAGGTATGGTAGGCAGTAGGCAGAAAATTTCATTATTACAAGGGGATCCATAGACACAGCTTTCTTCATTTTTCTTAAAATTATCTCCTTGCAAAAATATTCAGGGTGGTTTTTTTAAGTTTTATTTTGGTTCAAAACAAGAGAGAAAGAGCTCCCTGATCATTCCCGACTGCATAGTTTTCCATAACTTCCAAGCTCAGTTAAGGGATAATTCCAGGAATCGGTTCATATGAACCAATCAGTCAGTCAAGTTATAAAGTATCTTGTTCAGTATTTAATGTTTCAACATGATATAAATAGAATATGTATGAAAATGTTATGGTACTGGATGAATTTATATGTATATACTAATGGTTTAACAAAAAAACCTAATGGTGCCAGTAGGGAATTTGAATTCAGGTGGTGAGAAAGTAGCCAGTCACCACTCTTCCTTTCTGCTTAACCCATCCCTTTAATGTGCTGGGAGGGTCACAGGGTACACAAAATATGACGCCTATAGAAAATGTGTGCACAAACTGGAGACCAGTAGGATGTGTAGAATGGAAACTCTGGGTATCGTTAGTTTGAATATCTCTAATTGTTCAGCCAACTGTTCCTGATCTTTTGGCAGGAACATGAACATATGAAATAAAGCATTTCAATGCCACACAAATGTGACATTTCCTTTGCTGCTGCACTCTTTGTGCATGTCATCTGGGATCTCCCAATGCAGCATGTCTGTCCTGCTGTTGCCTGTCCTGCTCATTGGGGAACGGCAGCTCCTTCCCACTGTGGGTTACTCTGGGAAAGGAGGCAGTACTCTCTTTCCTAGGCCATCCACTCCACAAACAGCCTCATGCTGCGCCACATGGCCAAGTTTTCCTTTGCATTTCAAGATGGGGAGAACAAAATTTTAGTTTTGACTTCTGCCTGTCCCCTGCATCAGTGTGCGTCTGGTTTTTGTCAGGGTGAAATAAGATGTGACAAACACATAACAGTATACCTTGTTGCAGAACTGAACTGTCCTGTTTGGTCTCCTACAAGCTGCAAACTACAAATTACCCTTCCTCCTTGTAGGCTGTGCTAAATGAGCAGCAAAGGACTGCAGTTGAGCACTGAGAAGAAAGCTCAGACATTGGAAAGCTGGTGTCCGTGGCTCCTTGCCAGACATTCTGAGGTTGGGAAGACCTATGCATTGCAGAAGGAGCTTGTGCTCTTCTCCTTCCAGGTGATACCCAGGAAGTCATACTGGGCTTTTTTGCTCCCCGGAGCCACTTTGGTTGTTTGCTACAGTCCCTAACTGCTGTTTCCTCCTTCCCCCTCCTCAAAAAAAAAGGGTTACAGGCCTTGCAGATTATTCTGGAAGCTTCCCTGACAAGGTTGCTCTGCATGCAGCCCAGTATTCACAGAATAAGTGAATCTCATTCACAGAAGGACATCAGCAAAATCAGCGGGATGTACCTATGACAACCCTAATTTTGGTGATTCCTTCTCTTAACCTGGCTCCTGAGTATCCTGGCTGCCCCACCTGTCAGTAGGAATGCTGCAGAGGCAAGAGTGGGGGCACCACCAGCATCCACTTCCCTACAGGATACTGCCAACTATCACTTGGGCCTAAAGGCATTTGAGGCAGGTGATCAATGCAGCTCAGCTTTGATTCACAGCTTCCTGGGGATGTCTTTCTCTCCTCAGGATATTATGCAGTTGCATCACCATGTCACCCCTGCCACTACATCTCTCCTTTGTCCATCTCTTTATTGCCTGCCTGCACACACACAACTGAAGCAAGATAGTGAGGGTGCTAACTATTCTCTGTTCAGTTGGACAAAGAGATAGTTTGTCTTCTGTGGTGCTTATGAAGACCCACCACAAGCTTCTCCTGTCTGTCTAAGCCGACCATAGCAATGTTCAGCACATTCCTTGCCTGAGTTGCTTTAGCTCAAAACCACAATTCCACGGCACAGATCAGGAATGAGGGCATTTGATGAGGCAGGGAAGAGGTGGATGCTACATGTTCAGTAATGACAGGCATTGCTTGCATGCTTGTAAGAAAGAAATGGTCCTTCCCTAGGAGGAGGAGTGGGGATGGGAGAGTGCTGGTTTGTAGCAGCTTCCTGGGAATAACGAACAGGAGGCACCTTCAGGTGGGTGAGGTGGATAGGAAGGAGGACAAGAGAAGAAAAGAGGAAGGAAAGACAAAACAGGCCGATAGCCACTATTATTGACACCTATGCTACTTTGCAGCCAATATTCATAGAAGCAGATGCAATACTGAACTCTGTCACTCCGAGGCAGCACTAGGTCATCTTTCTGCAAATCAAAGGGTGCCTGCCCTGCCATTATCCCAGCATCAGGTATTTGAGAAGGTGATGGCATGTCGAGCTAGGAAAAGTGATCTGTGCAGGATCAGCAGTGAAGGCTGACATCTCAGGAACTGCTTGGAAGTGGCTGAATTTTTACTCCAATCCTCATACCTGTGCTACCATCATAAATAGCTACCATCAGTAAATGATGGCTGTTTGAAAGGGAACGAGATTCTAGATCAAGTCTAATTTAACTTCAGGAAATACATTCCTAGGTGAACATACAAGTTCAACAAAATTTGGGGGGGAGCAGCAGGAGGTGGCTGCCCCGCAAGGGCAGGTGAGCTGGGAGATGAGGGAGACAGCAGAGCAGACTGGGCTATGCTGTCACCAGCAAGGACACAGACCTGCAACACCCACACAAAGAAAGCAAGGCAGGAACGATGGCAGTGATTGGAGACAGCCACAGCCCTGGATCACTGGGCAAGTCTGTGGGGACAACAATGGCACAAGGTCGAGTCAGGAAAGTGAAGCCAGTAGGCCAGAGTCAGAGAGGCACCGGCACAACATGGAAGGTAAGGCCTGAGCCTAAATGCAACCCCGAAGCCAAGAGGTGGAAATCCACGGGTGGAGGGCAAGATCTTGAGAAATCCTCAAATGAGTTACCTTCAAGTCTGGCAAAGGGAAAGGGAGAAAGAAAGTCCTAGCAACAAGAAGTCTGTTTTCCTTCTGGGAACAGACTCCAGTTGAATGCAAAAGTACAAGCAGAACTGCCATGAAATCTGCCTGTACACAGTTAATATGGTGGATAAAGCATTTTTGCTTTGCATTGCCAGCCCAGGGTCAGATTTTCCATCGTATGGAACCAGCGCCCAGAACTCCCCTTCCAAATGTCAGTCTGTGTTCAGGGAATCCATTCTTCTGTAAGACCTGAAAGCACACTAAGAGTTAGGAGAGGAACAGGCTGGCCGAGTACCTCTGCAGGCTGTTGCTGCGGGAAAGACGGTGCTTTGAGAGACCAAAAGGGTACGAAACCCCCTGTCTTTAGATGTGCACATTTTTAATTTGTCTTAGATATGTTCCCATTTCTTTTGATATTGGATTGGTAGATCCACCCTGAGGAATGAGTTCCGCTTGCTCGCTTTCACCTTTCCGTACAATTTAGTTCGCGTTTACAAAGACATCAAACTAACCTTTGTGGCTCCTATGTTTTTGTTTCCTTATGCTTGTGGCTGCCGGGCAAAGTTTGATAAGCAACTCCCAAAGGAAAACTGATCGATATTGCCTGTTTCTGGTTTTTGTTTGTTTGTTTGTTTTACCGCGCCTTCGGGTGCTGATTCCAGGTGTTTCTCATCATTTCTTTCCTCTTTCCATGGCATATAGCTTTCTTTCCCAGATGATATGCAGTACACACCACTGTCTATGAGGGAGACGACCTTGGCAGGCAATAAATGGCAGAGAGGTGATGTGTGCCTGCAAAAAGCCAACGAGAAGAGGGCTTTAATTTAGATTCTCTTCATTTCAAGAAATAAAAAAAAAAAAATTCTGCAACCATGCGACTTTCGAAGGGCACAGATTGTATGCAAGTGAAAGTGTTAAGTTGTTTGGTAAAATATTTGTTTATATCTGTGATGGTTGCCAGAGTTTTGAGGAGACAAAGGCGCTGCATCCCACCACGGAGAAGAGGAACTTTATCCCCACCCTCATGCCAAGATATTCTCACCGTTGTTGCAACCTATTTCATTCTGTTCTTGGACAGCTAAGGATAACACAGAAAAACAATTAATGATAACTAATGTGTAGCTCTTAATTAGGCGAAGGGTGGCTTCCCTGCCAAATCTGGGCACGTGCATGTGTGCTGCTGGTGGAAGGGTGGGGGCTCCTCCCGGGTAATCTGCCCCTTGAGTAGGCTGGGAGGAGAAGTTCGACTGCTGCAAGGCACAGTTCCGGGCTGCCCCGAGCGCTGCCTATGGGGACTTCCTTGTGCCACAAGGAGCGAAGGGACGCTAAGGACTCTGCACCGCCCCTTCGCTGCGGGCTCTGCCGGAACCTCCCTCTCCCCCAGCCCGAGATCCCTCCCACGGCCGTATGTGTGCGCGGGGCTCGGAGCCGCAGGTGCAGCCGCCGTGGAGAGGCGATGGAGCGTGCTGGCCCAAAGCTCGAGGAAATCGTGGAGGAATCGGCGTGGGGAAATGGAGAGGAGGGTTCCGGAGGGGGCCGGTGTTGTGTAAGTAGGCTGCCAGTCAGTGCCCTGCTGTGACTCAGCCTGACCGCCGCACCCTCCCCTCCCCTCCGTCCCCCTCCGAAACACATCGCTCTGTGCCCCGCAAAAACACACGACTCTTACGTCTCGACACACACAGCGCTCCGCTCCCTCAACACGCACGACGCCCTAAGCCCAACAGCACACATCGCTCTGCTCCGCCTGACAAACAAATCCCTCAGCGCCCGACGGCGCACACATCGCCCCGCTCCTGCCCTACACAGCTATCGCCCCGCTCCGCGACCAACACAGACGCAGTGCTCCGCTCGCCGAAGATGCTCCCACCGCTCCGCGCCCCACGGCGCACGAACTGCCCTTCCTACGACAGTCCCATCGCTCTGCGCCTGCCAAAAGATACATCGCGCTCCGCCTCAGCGACATACACATCACTCCACTCCCCCCAGCCCTCGCTGCTCCTCGAGTCCGACAACACACACATCGCTCCACGGTGCCCCAAACCACATTACCCTTCCGCGCCGACGCTCCCCTCGCTCTGCGCGACTGACAGACCCATCGCTCCGCTGCTGCCCCTACACACGAAGCGCCCTGCGCCGAAGGACACACACATCGCTCCGTGCCCCACAACGCACAAATCGTGCTGCACCCAACACACACACATCCCTCGGTTCTCCAGGACACACGCACCGCACATACGGCTCTGCGGCGATGGGAAACACATCGCCTTTCTCCTCATGTCAACGCACATCGCTCTGAGCCCCCCACAACACACATCGTCCTGTGTACGACAGTCCCACCTCTCTGCGCCTCCCGAAACACACATCGCTCTGCGTGTCGCCCGCCCTTCCCCCCGAAACACATTGCTCCGCTCCCACTGACACACGCTACACGCTGAGCACAACGACACACACATCGCACCGTGGTTCCCGAATCACATTACCCTTACGCCCCGACACACAGCGCTCTGCACCTCCCAAAACACAACTCGCTCTGCGCCACGGCGATACACACGTTGCTCGCTCCCCAAAGACACTCCCATCGCTCTGCACCGACCAACATCGCTCAGCGCCCCTCAACGCACAAATCGTGCTGCGCCCAACAAACACACATCCCTCGGTTCTCCAGGACACACGCACCGCACATACGGCATTAGATTTTCACTCCCCGACGCAAACATCACCGTGCGCCTCCCGACACACACATCACTCCGCGTCCTACGGCGTACAGATCTCTCCGCGCTGAAGGAAACACACATCGCTCTGCGTCGACCAACATCGCTCAGCGCCCCGCGATGCTGGCACTTCTCTGCGCCACAGGAAACACACATCCCTTTGCTCCCCAGAACACACAGAAGGCCACGCATAGGGATCTGCAGTGATGACAAACGCATTGCTCTTCTCCCCACAACAACAGCCATCATTCTGCACCACACAACACACATCGTCATTCACCGAACCGCAGCGCACATCGTCCGGGGCAGAAACTGCCACCGACCGCGTTTCTTCAGCCTCGGTGAGTCACTGCCGCTGGGGGTGGGGCTTCCTCACCTCTGATTAGCTATAAAACAGGCTCACGCAGGCAGTGGCCTTATCTGGTGCTTCATTAGCGCTGCTCCTTGGCGAGTGAGAGACGTGCATTTGCTGCAATGCCCGAGCCGGCCAAGTCCGCCCCCGCGCCCAAGAAGGGGTCCAAGAAAGCCGTCACCAAGACGCAGAAGAAGGGCGACAAGAAGCGCAAGAAGAGCCGCAAGGAGAGCTACTCGATCTACGTGTACAAGGTGCTGAAGCAGGTGCACCCCGACACGGGCATCTCGTCCAAGGCCATGGGCATCATGAACTCCTTCGTCAACGACATCTTCGAGCGCATCGCCGGCGAGGCCTCGCGCCTGGCACACTACAACAAGCGCTCCACCATCACCTCGCGGGAGATCCAGACGGCCGTGCGGCTCCTGCTGCCCGGCGAGCTGGCCAAGCACGCCGTCTCCGAGGGCACCAAGGCTGTGACCAAGTACACCAGCTCCAAGTAAGATGTGTCTGCGCCCGACCTGCTCTTTTAAGCCCAAAGGCTCTTTTAAGAGCCACCAACTCTTTTATTTGAAAAACTTTGTCATTGGTCTTTTCCGACCGTTATTTAACTTCGGTCTTCCAAGTCTCGTTTGCATAGTGTCCTTTGGGACCTCTTTTGTGTCCGTTATTGGAGTTTTTCCTATGTTTCTAAGGTCTTAATCTGATGCTGAAAAACGCAAAATGAAGAAGCTTCGGAAACGCCCATCAGGGGGCAGCAGGGACTAAGAAATGGCAGTCTTTAGTGCGCGATTAGACCTTACCTATCTGAATGTTAGTCAGTTCTGAAATAATTAACAATCTTGTATTAGGAACCTTAGAATAAAAAAATTCTAGGAAATAGCTTAATTAATCCTTTAAGGCATATATTTTAAACAGAAGATTTTTTTCCAGAGAGGAAAGACCAATGAAACAAAGCACTAAAACCAGTGTTTCCTTACCAATTACTTAAATCCTCAAAGGCACTTTTAAACTATATTGGCATATGTCTGTGACTGGTAACATAAAAGTTCATGGTACGAGAACAGGGAGAAGGGGTGGACCAGGGCTGAAACCGACCTGAGTCAGGGAGAACAGGCACAGTAACCACTTTCCCTTTCTCTCATTTCAGGGACTTTCGCTGAGTAATGGCACACACGAAGAGGACGGTGCAGGGAAGGTGCCCTACAAACAGCTGGCAATCCAAGCAGCCTACAAGAGCGCGTGCACAACAGGCAGCGTGAAGAAAAATCACTGGTAATGGCTGGGCTCAGTAGGGCAGAGAAAGCCGTAAAAAGTTGAGTGTACAGACCACAAGAAGTAGGGACCAGAGATAGGGGTTGTGTTCTTAATACTAAACTGTGCTAGGGCTTTTAAATGATTGAACACTCATCATTAAAAAAAACAGAGAAAATGCCATAAATAAAACTGAAATGAAATATAGAAGTTACTTACAGCTCTTTTATTGGAAAGGTAGTTGGCTCTTAAAAGAGCCTTTGGGTTAATTGGCCTTTCAAACAGACATTTACTTGGAGCTGGTGTACTTGGTGACAGCCTTGGTGCCCTCAGAGACGGCGTGCTTGGCCAGCTCGCCGGGCAGCAGGAGCCGCACGGCCGTCTGGATCTCCCGCGAGGTGATGGTGGAGCGCTTGTTGTAGTGCGCCAGGCGCGAGGCCTCGCCGGCGATGCGCTCGAAGATGTCGTTGACGAAGGAGTTCATGATGCCCATGGCCTTGGACGAGATGCCCGTGTCGGGGTGCACCTGCTTCAGCACCTTGTACACGTAGATCGAGTAGCTCTCCTTGCGGCTCTTCTTGCGCTTCTTGTCGCCCTTCTTCTGCGTCTTGGTGACGGCTTTCTTGGACCCCTTCTTGGGCGCGGGGGCGGACTTGGCCGGCTCGGGCATCGCAGCAAACGCGCGTCTCTCACTCACCAACAGACAGCACTAACGAAGCACCAGATAACGCCGCCGCCCGCGGTAGGCCTTTTTATAGCGACGCGTGCAAAGCAGCAGCTCGGCGGCGTCGCATCGCCATTGGTTGGAAGTTCTCCTTCATGTCGTCCCGCCGCTCTCAGCTCTGCTATTGGACACCGCTCGATTCGCGTTCCCATTGGCTGTCGGAACAACGCCTTCCTCGCATCCTATCAGCGAAGGCGCCGCCGCTCCGCCCGAGACATATATAAGCGGGCGGGCGCGGCCAGGAGCACATCCGTGTTTCTGTGGAGCTGCTGCGGGAGTTGGCTGGTTGAGTTGCTGCGATGTCCGGCCGCGGGAAGCAGGGCGGGAAGGCGCGGGCCAAGGCCAAGTCGCGCTCGTCGCGGGCCGGGCTGCAGTTCCCCGTGGGCCGCGTGCACCGGCTGCTGCGCAAGGGCAACTACGCGGAGCGGGTGGGCGCCGGCGCCCCGGTGTACCTGGCGGCCGTGCTGGAGTACCTGACGGCCGAGATCCTGGAGCTGGCGGGCAACGCGGCCCGCGACAACAAGAAGACGCGCATCATCCCCCGCCACCTGCAGCTGGCCATCCGCAACGACGAGGAGCTCAACAAGCTGCTGGGCAAGGTGACCATCGCGCAGGGCGGGGTGCTGCCCAACATCCAGGCCGTGCTGCTGCCCAAGAAGACCGACAGCCACAAGGCTAAAGCCAAGTGAACACATCAAAAACTAATCAGAAAACAAAGCAGTCAAAAAAAGGCTCTTTTCAGAGCCACCCACAATGGTCATAAAGGGATGAGTCACTCTCTGCGGTTTTGGTTCTTCCAGTGAATGCAGGCAGAAACATGTTAAGAGGTTTTTTTTTGAAGTGTCTGCCTTAACTGTACTCTTCTCTGTTCCTGCCTGCCTAAGCTTTTTGTAGGGAGGTGGTTGTTTACTAAATGTTACTTAGAAGACTTGGGCTGATCTGCCGAGTGATTCAATTTAGTTGCTTGTTGCTTTTTTAGAATTATTTCCTGTTGTAATGTTTAATAAAATATTTTTATGCTTTGAGAAAGTCTGAATACTTTTAATGTGTCAGTGGTGTCAACTATGTTTTTGTGTGATATTGGAGTAAACATTGCGCCTTCTAGGAAGCGAACTTTAGCTTTGCTGTAAGTGCTCTATGCAGTTTTAATTAGAAAGCGATATAGACCGAAGTCTTCGTATAAATCTAGATTATTTCTGTTCTGTTGGAGAGCATCAAAGCGTAGCCGATTACTGTTGCAACTACAGGCAACGCAGCGTTTTCAAACTCAGATGGGGTGGCGGGGGGAGCAAAGCACGCACATACACACACGGAATAAAACCCTAAATAAATTAGGGTCCCGGCAGTGACCCCGAACCAATTCTTTCGCAACAGGTGGGATGTTCCCTGCCTCAGGCCCCTTGTTGATTTCTGGTTTTCGCTGCATTTTAACGCTATTGTGTGTGAGAGTCCTGCTGGCTTTCCTTGGCAGAATTAACTCTACAGAGCACTAGGAAAGACTTTTAGGCAGGGCAGGGTTACCAGCATTCTCAGTGAGCTGTCTGATGTGATGTGCCACTACGGTGACGGCCGCTGTGTTACACTGGAAAGAGCACTATCGCTGTTAATTTCTTTTTTTCTGGCACTACTGGCTGGATTCGCCCCCTCTTCTTTATGAGCTACAGGGAGTTTTGAGCTCCCACCTTGTTTGGGAGAAGGCGGGTGGTTCTCAGAACTGCTGCCGTTCCAGCAGGGCACAGTGTTGCCTTAAAGTCGTTTCTCTGCTTTGGTGCTGCCTTGCTTGCTTCCGATTTCCTTCTGGCTTTAGTGGGGCTCCTCGTTGGTTTTTTAGCCTTACAGTCTTGTGCAGGCTTTTGGCCACGCAGGCTGCCAGTCTCTTGACTTTCCTGGGGCTCTTTTTTGCGCTCTGTGAAGGAGGACACGGCCCTGGTGATCAGCTCGGTGGCACTGGAGCAACAGAAGCTGTTTTCAACATGACCAGAGTTTTCCCCATCTCTGTCCTCCAGTATAGGGAAAAGAGGGATGTGGGCTAATATATCTGTGGACCTAGCGTTCACTGAGTTTAGCTTTCCTAACATTGAGTCAGTAATAAGTTCACCTATCTACAGGGGAGGGAAGTTTCCACTCCCCTCTGTGTCTGTGTTTCTTCCACATAGTGAAACTGTCATCTGTGAAACCATGCTGCTGAATTATTATATACTTTAATTAAATCTTTCTATGATCTTTAGCAAGTGATTAATTAAGTATTATCCTTAGCTTAGTCAAATGATGAACTAAGATTGTTTGAAGACCAGATGTTTAAGAAATATTTAGCTAAGTAGTCAAGTGTTAAAGGTATATACAATAGAATGTAACTAATCAATAAGAAGCTCAAAGACTGTGAAACGAACTGTCCGAAACGATGAACAAGCTGATACCAAAACCAGGAACCCTATTGTTTGCAAGAAGCAGCCATCTGGCTGAAACTGGTTTGCCAGTTTGGAACACAGTCAACTCAGCATTCTGAGCCAAAGGTGAAAAGTACACAGTGAAGAAGACTGTGAGCCTTCATCCAAAAGACCCCAACAGACGACCACCCGATGGCAGTACGCAAGCGCCAGAAGGAGGAGATTTATGATAATAAGTTCCTGAAGATGACATAATAGTTACACCCACTAATTGTAATAACCCAACCTATAGTAATAAATATGCATGTCTTTGTGTAATAAATAGATGCTTGTTCTATGACCAGGTGTGCAAGTTAGGAGGAGTGATCCCCCTTGCACCCGGCGCCGTAATAAACATACCTGCTTTATAACTCTTTGTGAGTTATAGAGTTTGTTTCCGTGCGTCATCTGCATATCAGAACCACTAGGGATTGTAGCAAAAATGGGGAAGGGTCCTGTGAAATCCCCGGGTACATGTGCATCATCTCGATGTTGTGTGAGAGGATGTAAATTCTAGTTTCTAGACTTTTCTTTCAAGAGGACACTTTCAAGAGGACAATCTTTTCGATTTCTTTCCCCTATAATTGAATGTTCTGGTATCAACAGTACAAATGCAATAGTACAGAAGATATAGTATTCATTATTACTCTTGTAGTCATTCCTCTTATTTCCATGTTGCAGAATGTGTTTAGGCATTATGTAGCTCTAGTTTCAAATCATATATCTGCAAAATGAAGCCTTAAAAAATATTAAATAAACCTATAGAATTTTGTGAGGTCTAAACTGTGAAGGGCCACGAGACCTTCAACGGGTATTGTACAGCCAGACACTTCCGTGAAGACACTTCATAGATGTGGCTTATTAAAACTGGGGTAAGTGGACTGATTTTTTTTAAAAGCATATATATTTCTTAACAAGGCGAGTGTGAATGGCTAAAGTCTTGTATAAGCCCCCCATTTGAATTCCCGTTATTTCTTTAACATTAACTCGGCTTTGCAACGACAGAATGAGAGAGAAAGGTGAAGACGCCTGTCATCATGAGACAAAGAAAAATTCTGTCTCCTCGAGCCTGGGTGAATAGAGACCACTTAGCAATTCTGACGAGCCGGCACTCCGGGCGGCAAAAGGCAGCACACCCCCGTCCCCCCAGCGACCCTCCTGGCGGGTCCCGCTCCGGGTCCGCTCCCGGGCCGTGCAGATCGGCCGCTGATGGGGCAGCCGCCGCTACACATCCTTCCCTCTTCACTCATCAGGTTTGAGGAAAGGTGGGGAAGCGTTCGCTGTTCCGGCACCCAGATTGAAGAGCTGGCTATACATTGAAACGAATTAATTACGTATGAATTGGTTTCTTTCTTCGTTGTGCGTTTTATTCTTTGAGGGAGGGAAGCAGAAAAAGAACCAAAACACTCAAAGGGCTTTTATGTCTACTAAGCAGTGTTGGGTTTACTGTGTGATTTAATCCCACGAGTTTAATCTGGGTACCTTAACGGAGGAGAGCTCAGGCTGAAGCCGAGTTACCTCGTCGCTGCGTAAAAGCAGCAGGCAGCGGATAACGGAACGGACAGCGACTGCTGAAGTGCGAATTCTCGCCAGGTTCCACCGTTCCTCCAGCGATCGACGAAGCCCACCGAGTTTGTCGTTCTGGCCGTGGCAAGCAGAGATTTTTTTACTCCCCACGCCAGTGCCAGATACGGGGATTTAAGGACTGATCCTCCTCCAGGGGAGGAGGGAGCCGGGGTCCATTGCGGACGAGTCGAAGGAGGGAGTGCGGTGTAGTACGGGTTGATTCGAGAAGAGAAGGGGGGGTGGGGGGATGGGGGGGCAGCTGGGCTGGGCGGAGAGGGAGGACGCGAGGGTGTGGAAGAATGGTTATCAGAAAGGGGACATGATGTAATGTCTCTGAGCAACCCATGCTGTGAGAAATAGCAGGGACGTGCAGAAAGGAGTTACCAGCGACCTTGGCATTATCTTTGAAAGGACAACAAGAGGAACCTCGCTAATGAAGCAAACATGAAATGCGGGACCAAGTCCAGTAAGGGGTGGTCCAAAGGTCTGCGTGAACAATTGTATGTAACCAATCATTATCTTACACGAGGCGCGTGTATAAGGTGGGGGGGCTATATAAGTGTTGCTTTAAGCTGTAATAAGGGAGAATGACCGTACCCATATTGGGACTCATCATTACTCCGGTACCACACTCCCACTCCGCCACCTGATAGCAATCACCGACACAAGGGGATGGGGGCGTTGCGCGGGTTGGAGGCTGAACGGGCCACGCCGCTCTGCGGCATCCTCCAACCCCCCTGCACTGCAAGAGGCACCTGGGAACAGCGGGGAGAAGGCAAAGAAAAGAGTCTGATATCTCCGAGAAGGGCAGAGCAGGGGCCCGGATTTTTAAATCCAGAAACAAGTTATTTCCTTTTCACTTTTTCACCAATTAAAGTATCTTTAGCTTTTTCATTGTCAAGAAATAAACCTGTAGGGTAAGCGGAAGAGCCCACGTTATTCAGTTCAGACAAATGCTGTAAATAAGCCCCAGTTCTTCTGAAGCTTCCTGATTTCCCCTGTTGTTTATACACCCTGTGCCATTTCCTCCTGAGAACTAGTGTCTTTCATGCAAATGTTCTCAGGTGGAAAATACTGTAAAAATTAAAAAAGAGTAAAAGGCTCATCTGCATTCATGGTGCTATGAAAAGGGTTATCTCTCTGATTGTCTTTATCAACTTTTTAGAAACCCTCATTGTTCGATTTTTGTCCCGTAAATAAATGCACAATTAAAAGCTGCTGTTATAAGTTTGAAGTACAGCAAATACACATCTGAAACCAAGCTGATTGAAACCAAGCTGCTATTGAGATCATGCTGCTGAATTATTGTATACTTTAATTAATTATTCCTATGATCTTTAGACCTTTAGATTGTCTATTACTTTTAGATTGTTTATTCAAGTGATTAATCAAAGTATTATCTTTAGATTGATTATTTAGGTGATTAATTAAAGTAGTATCCTTAGACCTTCAGATTGATTAGTCAAGTGATTAACTAAGATTGTATGAAGACCAGATGTTTGAGAAATATTTAGCGAAGTAGTCAAGTGTTAAAGGTACATACAATGGAATGTAACTAATCAATAAGAAGCTCAAAGGCTGTGGAACGAACTGTCCGGGACAATGAAGGAACTGGTACCATAAACATACCTGCTTTTTAACTCTTTGTGAGTTGTAGAGTTTGTTTCCGTGCGTCTATCTGGCAACCCAGATGGGACCTTCTATGTTCGGCTGCGTGACCTGCTGAGGACGGGACTCCTCTGGGCGCCCCCGAGATTTCTCGGGAGGACTCCCNGAAGGAAATAGGGGGGTCTGATGTTAATAAGAGAACCTTGATAAAATATTGTAACCAGTGGTGGCCTTTGTACAAATTGGAGGACGAAGAAAAATGGCCTTTTAGTGGAACTTTGGGTTATAATACCCTGTTGCAATTAATGTTATTTTTGAGAAGGGAAGGAAAATGGGATGAGGTCATGTATGCTGATATGTTCTTTACTTTAAGAGACCACCCAGAATGGCAAAAAGAGTGTGGTATAAATTTGGCCCCACAAGATCCTTTAGTATTGGCTTTAGAAAAGGAAAATGAGAAAGAAGGAAAAGGAAAATTAAAGAGGTGCTGTTCAGCGTGCAGTATAGGGCAGAGATGGGTAAAGTTAGGAAAAATAAAAGATCCTGGAGTGGGAGGCTTACTGGAATATTACAAGCCACCTGCAGGGATACAGCAAAGGGAAAGTGAAGATTCTGAATTAGAAACTTCTCCAGATAGCCCGGTATCCTCTCACACTCAAAGTAAAGAGCGAGGAGTGATACAGGCACCACTGAGGGAAGCAGTGAGACCAGAGGGAGAGCCTGTTCTGATAAAAGTTCCCTTTTCCTCATTTGATCTCGAAACATGGAAAAATGTGGCAAAGAATTACCGAAGTGACTCTGTGGGAGTGGACAAATATTTCCAGTTTTTAATAAAACAGCATAATCCTGATTGGAGTGATATCCAATTACTATTGGACCAGATGTCAGAAACAGAAAAACAGATAATTTTTAAAATCGCCCAAGATCTGGCTAGTGATCAGCTCAAGAGTACGGGGGAAGATATAAAAGAGCACTTCCCCTTACAAGATCCGCATTGGAATCCAAATAGAGGGGCTCACTTAAAGTTGTTGTATTCTTACAGAGATTGGGTTATAAAGGGAATGGAGCAAGCGATTCCAAAAAACAATCAATTGGTCAGCCCTATATGCCATTCAACAGGGTCCCAAAGAAACTCCCTCAGAATTTTTGGATAAATTACGAGACACTATGAGGCGGCACTCTCCTCTAGATCCAGGGTCAGAGATAGGAATCCCGCAGTTAGTATCTTTATTTAATGGACAGTCAGCAGATGATATAAGGAGGAAGTTGCAAAAATTAATGCCGGCAGAAGGTAGGAATTTGGAATCTTTATTAGATGAAGCATGGAGAGAGTTTAGTAATAGGGAGGAGGAAGACCGAAGACAAGATAAGCGGGCATTGATATCAGCCTTACAAGAAAGTAAAGGATTTAGAAACATGGGACCTAAGAGGCCTCTGGGAAGAGATCACTGCGTATGGTGTAGACAAAAGGGACATTGGAAAAATGAGTGTCCAGAGAGGTGGAAAGGAAAAGCAATGATACAGGCCCATGTTAAGGACGATTGACTAAGACCTGGAGAATCTACCTTAATGGATCCTCTGGTTAGAATAAAGTTAGGGGAACAAAGTAAAGAGGTTGAATTTTTAATAGACACGTGTGCCTCTTATTGTGTGTTAAATCAAGAACTAATACCTGTGGATGAGGATTTTGTGACTGTGATAGGAGTTACTGGCCAACGAGAAAAAGCTTTCTTTTTACAGTTAGGGAAACAAATAGGAATACATAAGTT
>VZTQ01000283.1:127172-184914 GCA_013400755.1 Pelecanoides urinatrix | reverse complement strand
GGCGGGCGGGAGCGGTGGCGGGCTGGCGCGTCGCCCGGCCCCGCACACCTCTCCTGAGGCCCCGGGCGGGGCGGGGTGAGGGTGGCCCGTGCCTGGGAGGCCGGCTTTGCGCGTCGTGCGCCGGTCTGGTGGCGGGGAGGGTGGAGGGGCCGAGCGTGGCTGCCTCGTCGTGGGGCACGGCGGAGGGCAAGCGTGGCCGGGAGGGGAAATGGCGCCGGGCTCGGGAACGAGCTCTCGGGAGAAGGGCTGGAGGGGGCTCCCTTCCCTGAAGTGCTTCCCGGCAGCGCCGCGATTGAAACGGCTGTAAAAGATAATGGGAGGGAAAAGGAGGATGGCTCTCCCGTTGTATCTGCCCGCGTTAACGAAATACGGGTGAAGGAGAAGCAGATTACAGACTTAGCATCTCAGAGAGCCTTTGATGGGGTTCTTTCGGCTGTCAAGGAAACAACGGCCTGTGTTGGGCGCTGGCTTGGCTAATCCCTTTCTAATGACTTGGGAAATGTGAAGCATTTGTGAAGGGTGCCAAGCGATGCCGGGTAATCGAGACGAGAGGTAGCTAGCTAGACATCCTCCTTTAAAGTCGCTGTGAAAGCTCGGAAAAGCAGCAGTGAGCAGTGGTTGGCGGGATCTGGCGATAAAACTATGGGAACTTTTGCATATTTCCATCTTCCAGATTAACTGACACTTCTGAAGGGAGAGGGTGGAGGGGAAAGGTCTGTGAACAACTGAACATGGATTTTTTGTGTACTGGTTACTAAAGTGGACTGTGTAAGGAAAGGAACAGTATAAATTCTGAGCGGTTTGTATCGTGATTCACTCAAGTGTTAAATCGTAAATTTTTGCCTTACGTTTACAAAGAAATCCCCAAAATAGGCACGTTGTAAGCAATAAATATCCAAACATCTCAAAGTTTAATAAAAAGAAGAAAAGGTCCTACTTGTTTTGTATTAAATGTAGACTTTTAAAAACCTCTTCTCTTACTCATCTCTTTCCAAGGAGAAAGTAAGCAAGAAAAGGGAATGTTTTTCTCAGTGTGAGAAATGTATAATCAACGGTTTAATTTAAAAAAAAAAGGGGGGGGGGGGCATCTCCGCCAGCAACAAGAGTAGTCAGTTGTATTCTTACGGGGAGCATGTTTCTTGCTCCAGGTTATGAGCCAGCTGCCAAGGAGCAGCTCCGCTGGCAGGCAAGCTCTCCCATAGCCTCCGTGCAGTGTAGAACGGTGTCTTCAGCAAGATGGACCGTTAACTCCAGGCTGGCATGCCAGCTCCCGCGTTGCTGTAGAGGCTGCCAGCCAGTGATGCCTCAGCTCTAAGGAGAGAGGAGACACCACCTGCAGCGGAGCGCTGTGCCTCACCTGTTTGGGTGGGAAGGGGCAGGATTGCAACAGCGGTGAGCCTGGCACAGCAGTTCTGCAGGCTGCTTCAGTGGCAGCGAGAGGAACCTGTGAGCCTTAGAGAGGTGGGTGGGTGCTGATGGTTGGTTGGGAATTTTTTACTCCTAAAATCACTAGAATGTGTTTAGACCTAAGTTTTGCTCCTTCCCCCCCCCCAGGTTAATTGAGGGTTTTTTCAATACAGGTGAAAGAAATGCTTACTTTGTGCTGTTTATAAAAAATAATCTATAAAGCATAGAATGACAACTACTGTCTGGACCATATTTTGCTACAAACAAGTTATTTGCTTAGTGTATTGCAAGTGCTTGCCTCCCCATTGCAAAGATGCATTTTTCCAAATATATGAAAATAATTTTTTATATGCATCAATAAGTGCAATGTGCCTGTTTTATGGCCAACTAGGTGCACTGTTGGAGAAAATACCAACTTACATGCACTGAAATGAGATTAGGCTATCTGTGAGAACTATAACTTAGAAATACAGGCTTTTTTATTGTCTTTTCCCTTCTTCCCATCTCTTCCAGTTTAGTCCATAATAAAATTCCGATTGATTTCAGCATCACAGGCTCAGACTTCGTTGATGAAAAGGCAGGCAGGAAATTGTTGTGATGCAATTTGACTTTGCCCCAGTTAGAGTTGTTCTTGCTTGGAGAAGCTCTGGTCTTGGTGAATTTTCAGCCTTGGCTGGGGAGCGGGGCATATCCTCAGCTTGGCTGCTTTCTGTGCTTCTCTTGGAGAGGAGAGGTCAATCAGAGCTGTGGCAGGGATCATGCTGAGCTCTCCTCTCACATGGCTGCATGGGAAAGAAGCTCTTGGTTCTGTTTTCATAGAATGGAGGAGCAGCCACAGAGAAATTTCAGAAGCTCAAGGCTTACACTTGTGTGCACACAACAATCACGCTGTTGAGAGACTTAGCAAGATTAGTTTTTTTTAGCAGTAAGCTGGAGATGAGTATTAGGAGTTCAAAAATCAGGTGACTGTAAAAAGAAATATATAGGTTTGCTGCTTCTTGTTGCCTTTCTGAGGTTGGCAGTGCTACCGCTCTTTGATACTAGCGCTTCTAAGAAGGATGAGCATCATGTCTAAATTCAAAACCCCAGCTTGCAGGAATTGCAAATAGGTTTCAAAAGTCTGTTGGGGTGGCAAAGGCAAAACTACGGGAGGGAGAAAGCTGGGGCAGTGGGGTTGCTGGAAAGAGCAACAGGACTTCTGGGGGGGAGAGGGTTCCCTGCACAGTGCTTTCATGTGGACCTGATGAATTGCACAGTTGTTAGGTAGATTACAGATAACCCCTGTAAATGAGTCATTCTCCCTAAGGGTGACGAAGAAAGTTGGATTTTTCAAGCTATAAAAAAGGACAATGAAGCTTCAGTTCTGATTGGGGCAGTTGGTTCCTGCAATCTTATAGATCCTCAATTTCTTAACATTTAAGTGCATGGATGAAAAATAGTATATCTGATTACGGACTGCCATTGTGGACCGCAGGTCAGGCCTGCAGTCATTATATAGTCAAATTTGTTGCACATAGATAACGCAATGTCTTAAATTAATACTTCAAGATAAATAGCATGCTCTAAATGCAATTCTCCAAAGAACAAACCAGATGCCAGGTACAACACAACGGTGCGTTTCAGGAGAATAGTCAAGCAGAAGTAATGAATAATGCTGAAACGTCGCCCAAATTGTATTCTTTCATACAGTAGTGTGTATCATTAAATTATATGCCCTGGGAGATTCATTGTGAGAATTTTGCAGTTTGCAAGGGTAAAAGGATAATGCAGCATAAAATATAATCTGATTTTCTTTGGTAGGTGTGGTTTGTTTTTCTGTTTATAGTTGATCTGTTTCTATATTGTCTATTTACTGGGATTATATTTTATCAAAACTTCTGAATCTGCTGTTGAGCACTTTTTAAAAGCAGTGACATTTTAACAATCTTGAGTATACTGTTGTGCTTTCCTGTTGGCTCTTTGCTAAGAGGTAGGCAGTGCCCATTTGTGGGGCAGAGAAGGATGGCTGTGTTCATGTGAGTTTTTCAGGCTATTTAAATACAGATTTCTACTGTATTTTCATTTGTATTCATTCTCTTAATTCAGCAGTTTTCAATCTTCTGCCGTTTAAAGCTGATGACAAATTTTTTGGTAGTAATGGGAAGAGAACAGGCCTGGTAAGTCTCACACGTGCAGTCGGCTCTTGCCTCAGGCTTTCTTGCAGACAGGCAATACCTCACACACACGTGCAGTGCGGCATCGGGACCCCTGTCCAGCTGAGTGACCTGATGTGCGGGACATGGCTGGCCCGTATACTTAGCTTGATGACCGGCTCTACCTGGCTCATCTCATCATGGAGCATGGGCAAGGTCTTAGGGCCGCAGGGGAACAGGGGAAGTGCCTGGCGGGAGGGTCCGGTAGGCACACAGGGGAATTGGGGTGATGCCCTCGCAGGGGGCTGCCCTGCATTGCAACCTGTTTCTAGACGTCAGCCTGGCCAGCTCCTGCTACGTGCATCTTGTCCTCCGCTGTGCGATAGATGTCTGTCAGGTTGCACGAGCAGCATGGTAGTCTACTACGTTAGGACTGTCCCGCCATTGTAATGCACTGCTTAGTCTGGCTTAAAGGACATTTGTGCTCAAGAAAGGCCTGGGCATTCCCAGCCCAGGAGTACTGCCAAATCTTTCCAGTGCAGACGGCGCTGAGGAATCAGAACATCAGCTTCTCCTTCCAACATTGTTATTAATATACTTTGTGACTCCAGGCAAGCCATTTCTTCTCCATGCCTCAGCTTCCCCACTTGTGAAATAGCTACAGTAGTGATTGCACCCCTCTGTGCATGAATATTTATCCAAGCATGCAGCCAAATATTTAAAATTGGCTCCTCTTTGTTACCATAATGGGGAGCCTAGAAGCCTTACTTCAGATAGGGATTTGTTGGTCCATCAAAACCTGTTGATGTTTAGCCATGGAGCTAACAGTGTTGTAGAGCTAATGGGAGAGATAGCAGATTACTTGCTATTTCCAGAGAAGTTAAACATTTACTGTTCTTTGGAGCTGTGGGCCAAATGTTCAGTGGGAGGGAGGTAGACCATATCGCACTCTACGAGACAGCCTCCTAGCTATCCTCTGTTTGTGTGTTTTAGAGCTTGGTCATTCCATTTCTCTGTCAGTTTTTTAATCAGAGAACTGTTTAATCACACAGGCACCTCCTGGACTTGACATTTAAGCATTCTTTTATTAATAAAAAATAATAGCACACAAATATAGTGCAAAGATTTCTTGTTAATCACTTGATTTATAAAGTGTTGCAACATTTCACAATGTTGTATCCAAATGCCTATATAAATTATGAGTAATAAGAGTTTGATATCTTTCATCCTTCTCAGAAGATATCAGAGAATCAGATATGGTGTGAGAGAGTTCCCACACATAATATCAGTTATTGCAATGATGCATATTATGAACTTACAAAGCTTCAACCTTGTATTCAATAAAAGTTAAGGTATATAATTAAATTCTAATGAGATACCATGCATCACTATACATCAAACACATACCAATAGCCAAAAACTATTTAGACTTTTCCATTGCAGCAGTTGCATGAACATAAGACTTTTTCTATGGTGTTATGATAAAAGTCCAGTTGAAAAATATCAATGACCTTTTAATCACAAATGATTTTATGGCCTATATCTTTATTAGTGATTGCATTATCTGCTGACAACTCAGTACTTCATGACACAAATCACTGGTTTGTCAATTGTATAGGGCTATTGTACCTACAGTAGAGCATTCTTTGCAAAAGTGTATGTGTGTGTGTTAGAGGAAGGGGGTGCATAGCTGGTTACTGCGCAAGTGCTCTGCTTTTTTTCTGTTTATTAAAATGGCTACAAAGGGAATCAATTAAAAAAACCGCAATCTGTAAGTTTTAAAATGATAAGTTACGTTTCTTTTTTGATCTACTTTGTTCATAAGATTAAGATTGGCAACTATTTTTTGGAATGGTAGAAAACATACTGTAACAGATTGAGAGTTCTCTGTCAGTCACTCACGGTTTGTGAGACAGCGTGCCCCTGTGAGACAGAGAATCTCTTGTGCAGTGTGTAGTAAAGTACCCTACAGTTCTAATTATACGTTGTGAACAACTTAAGAAAAGAAACATTCTCCAAGTCATAAAATAGAATCTTTGATATTATTTGAATTTACAAAAGTCCCCTTTCTTACAATAATGCAAAATGGATTATTTTTTAAATGCTAAACATAGCCGTATTAGTCTGAGCTTCTTTTTGGGCTTCTTTACTAACAATGTTGATATCCACTGTAAATTTTAAATTGGTTTCTCTCTGCCAGACTGGAACTAAAACTAGCTAAAGCCTTGCTATCCTCAAAAGAGTGTATATTCATTATAATTGTAATTAAGTTAATTACAACTCAATTTACTATTTCAACCATACAAGCTGCATTTTTTCTGTGGGTAAAAAAATGCTTTGTTCACAAGTAATTCTGAAATAGGAGCAAAACAGTAACATCCTTTCTGGACCCCACATCTTTGAAAAGCTAACAAAGGAGAAAGAACCCCTGATCTAGCGCAGTGAAGTGATGAATTGCACTGTTCAATCATTGACTTGAACAACTTGACAGTACCATCCACAACCTGTGATTTCTCCCTGTCTAACAGTCCCTGAATGTTACTCACAGAATTTGAAAATATACACGTATGCTGGAAAAATACAAAGTGAGCACTTTTTTCAACATGGAAGTACTTTCGGCCAAAAAGATTTATCTGTGCAAACACCTAACGAGATGGAGAGAATATCAGGGAAGTAGATCTGATTAGTCATACCCAGTAGGAGAAGGACTGCAGCTGTGAAGTATTCTGTCCTAAACTTAGAAGTAGACAGCTTGATTGTATTTAACTGCTGCTGGCTAATACATTCAGACAGTGCAAACTCATGCTCTTCTAAAAACAAGGGTGGATACCAGAACATGCTTAATTGCAAACGCTTTGTAGATCTGCAGCTGTGGTCAGATAATGTTTAAATGCTGACCCTCACTCTCAGAAGTAAGGACACACAGAATTATGCCTGAGCTGCCATTCTCCACTCAGACTTTGGATGTGAAGGGAGTTGTGTGAGTTTCTGGGCTAAGATGCTATCCAAGAAGTTTACTTCTCCCACAGCTAATTTTTTTTTTTTTCCAGAAAGGATAAACCAGCACTTTTTGTAGAAGTTAGGAGAAACTTGTCTAAACTCCACCTATGTCACAAAGCTCCGAGATGCCAGCTTTGGCAGAAGGGGATGCTAGAACGGGTTTGGCTCTGGGGAGTGAAAAGCTGATTACGTGTTTAGTTGTGTGACTGCAAACTTACTTGACTGTTAGTGAATTCCTGCGACTCCTCACTGTCCATTAAAATGGAAAGAAAAGTACAGTGAAAAGGCAGAATGTTACACCTGTAGCAATGCAGGAATACCGGTCCTCTGGTGGATTATAGGATGTTTTGCTTGTGGACAAGAGGAGCAGATTGCTCTAGGATGCCATAGGAGCATGTGCACAGGCAGCAATTCCGGCCAGCACCAGTTTTGAAAGATCAGACAACGTAGGCTGAGGGTGGAATCACCTCTGTGCAAGGATCCTAGTTCTCCTGGAAACGCAAACTTCTTATACCTAACTAAATACTGCCTGTTGTGCCAGAGGGATATGCAGTGCTTCATGTGGGGTCAGGCAGCACCTGGCCAAGCAGTTTTTTAGAGATTTTTGTGGGGCACAGACCACATCCTGAGATCTGCATATAGCCCACAATTCGTACAACTTACATTTTAGCTTAGAAGAAGGTTCCCAGCCCCGCTGATTGCAAAGGTAATTGACAGCCTGTGGCTTGTTGCAGTGCTGTCTGAGTCTGCAAAATGCTAAAAATTGTTACCTTTCTGCACAGTTCTAGAATGCAGAAGACAGTAGAAACTGAGTAAATTCTAGAAACATTTTATTTTAAGTTGAGGTTCAGCTGGGAAAGCTCTAGCTCCTTCTGTCTTTTGTTTGTTTGGGTTTTAGGAAATGATCTGATCCTGAAAATGGGCACTTCTTGTGAAAATGCCTTCTCAACAGAAGATGCAGCACCCTACAATGGTGCCGTAGCGCACACTGAATAAATCACATGGGGAAATGACTGAGCTTCACCTCTGTACGTCACTTATTAAAATTGGTTCCTTCAGGCTTGAGAGCATGATTGGAAAGAAGAGCCATAGCAAAGCTATCTCTCTCCCTCTAGTGCCTACAGAGCCAGACTTTTCAGAGTGTGACAGCTCAAAGTAAGACTGAAAGAGATGCAAAAAAATTAAATGGTGTCTTTCTGCAATGTATTTAGGACAAGCAAAAGCACATTCACAGCTAATTTTAAGCAGCCTTCAGAATGCAGTATAGCACTTTATTAACTCACTTGTACTTAATCCTTGCATTCTGGTATTTTTAGAAGCCATTATGCAATTCAGCAGTACTTTCAGCCCATATCTGCTTTATAATGGATGACACTGCTCTATTTCTCATTTTAATTTAGAATACGCTTTCTGACAATAAGCCTTGCACACACACAAAAGTTATACTGATTTAACTAAATTAATTTAGAAATGGAATTAGATAAACATGCACACTCTTCCTTCTCCTGCTGCTAATGTGGCCTTCTTAATTTGGCTAAAGAGTGCCCTTTGTCACAATGTAGGTTGAACTGGTAAAGGCCTGCCTTCACTGCTTGCCCTGTCTGATCCTCAGCAACATGATGAGAGTTTGGTCTAGTTGAACCTCTTGCAATCTGAAACTGTAGGAGGTAAAGTCACCTTCATAGATTTAAGGCTCTTTGCCAGAGGGCTACCTCCCTTGACCGGTTTTGCAGTGCAAGTACCCCTGCAAGTACTGGATCGCAGCAATTTGAAGGATGGGGTTTGAGACTTTCGAAGACAGCACCAGTGTCTTCAGTGATTTTTTGATCATGTGGGAACTGAGGGTACGGCTGTATCAAGCATAAACAGTCCTATTTTGTCTTCGCCTGGTTTTATCTTGATCCAGTATCTTCCAGCCAGGAGGCTTAAGTTAGCTTTGGGCTGCCTCTAATGAGCTGCAAATGAAAACAAAGTCCTCTAAACCATAGTTTCTCTCTGTTAGGTATTATCTAATCAGGGCTCTCCGGAACAGGCCTTTGGAAACCTGTTCTCTGCACAGGCATACGAACTAGACTTATCAGGTATTTGTGTTAAGGCTGCTCTGCAGCAGAGAGAAACTTACAGGAGGTCTTTTTGATGATTTTTTTTCCTAAATGTATAATGTGCTTACTTATAGAGACATACACAAAAACCCCTCTTTCTCTATTTAGCGTCTTGTAGAGCACAAGTCAGAGGTACAGTACATAAAATACCAGTACAGCAAGAGGTAAGAATTTATAATACAGGACAGCAATGCCACACTGAACATTTTCTGGAGGAAAACAAGGAATGCAAACCAAAACCAATTCCTCTTCCTTCAGCTTGCTAGGTGTAGATAAAAAGAAAACTAACATTTATAGGAATGGGTTTGCGTACATGGGAAAGCTGCTGGGAAATCAGTGAATATATGTACTTAAAACATGATTATTCTGCACCTTTCCCTGCATAGATCCTTTCATCCCTTACAAAGAGTTTCCTTTTGCAGTTTAGCTTAATCTGTTTCTAAAAGGTGAAGGAAAAGGGGCCAGAATATCTGCTGCAGAATAGCTGGTCAGACCTATTTCTCTACGCAAAGAAGTTCTAGCTTAATTGCAGTTAATCCAGTCAGAAAAGAGCAACAAACCTCTATGCATAAGAGGTATTTATCAGTCTAAAATGTGACAAGAAAACAATGAAAACTTCCCCAGAGAGTGCTGAGTCTGAGCCCTCATCTGGAGCTCTCCATTTTACCCCAAAGTTCGTCTGTTAAAGACATTCACAACTTATGTTTGTATTACATCACTGCTTTGTTTGTAACATTACATTACATGCGACAATTCTTTCTAGGACTTCACTGTGCTGGTAAATTGTACACCCACCTCTTGGAGAGGGACGCAAAAGGACAAGTGAATGACACGGCAAGTGTTTACCAATTGCAAGTATTTTACATGGGTGCTTGAGTATGGGAGAACTTCGACTCTTCACATGCTCTGAACTGCATCTAATCTTGATGCCCAAAGGAGCTGATGTGAATAGCGCTCCTGTGCACATGCACAGACACCGATAGTGGAGGTGCGTGTCTGTGTACACGGTACATAGCAGCAGGGAGGGCTGAACCTGACCAGGGCCATTATTCTTTCCTATGATAAGAGTAATAAATCACAATATTCAGAAAGTGCAGGAGAAGTAGCAAAGAGCACTGAAGATAGGGGCTGTCATCCTTCCCTCCCCACCCCCAAAGTAGGAAAGCTTGTCTTCTAGCCCAGAACAATTTCATTCAATAGTCTGTTTAGCCCTTCCCTTCAAGCACCATTCCATTTTCAAACACAAAACTTTCAAACTATCTTGAAGTGATTAACTCCCCTAAGCAGAGCAACCTGCAAATGGTGTTTCTCCCACCTGACTCCAGCCTCAGTATCTCAGAAGGCCTTCCCTACTCTCCTAATTTTTTAAGGAGTCATCCAAGCCCTTTCTCTCAATGATTGATAATCTTCTACAACCCACAAATAACTATTCTTAAAATGGGTCCATCTCTGAACAGATGTGGTTTGCCTTAACATGTGTGATGCTGCAACGGGAAACCAACTTGCTGCAGAACCAGACTCACTATTTACAGTAGTCCTGGACCATGGGTAGAAACTTCTGACAAATTTTGACTCAGAAAAAAAAAATGTTAGTCATAGGAAAAAGGGAGAAAGTTAAAGTTAGAGAAATTAAGTAGGAAGCCAATCTGCTTTTAGATCGAGGCAGGAGAAATGTGATCCATAACTTGTCATGACTGATGGGAATGAGAGCTAACTAGGATACCGGTTAGGCCACTGGAGGACTCTGGTTTAAGGAGTCTTACGAAAAGGTGCCCTTGCTAGGGCAGGCACCTACTGGTTTAATATCTGTAGTTCAGACTATTTTTCTGCGTGTCTTCTTAATGTAAAAAGTCATAATGAAGATAGGAAATGAATGTATTTCTGCTTAACCCGTGAAGAGAGGCTGAGAGCCTCACTGAAAGTATCTTCCACAAACTTTGTAGTGAGAATAGAGATTACATTTTGAGGGACTCAAAGGTCTCCACTTCGTATGTAATCTTGCACCCTTTGGAGTGTGCTCTCTGCGTGTGCTTCCCTCACAGCCTGAGCACGAAGGGCTGGGGCAGAGCACCTAATTTCTTACTGTCACAGGAGAAGCAGAAATGACAAAAGCATTTCCAGTACCTTGCTAGGAGAATGCTGAGATGCCACATGTACATTCAAAAATTACTCTTCTAAACAGAGAGAGGATCTGCAATTTCTGTAATTGCTGGTTTGGTGTTTGTGTCCACAGATCAAAAGAAAGGGAGATCTCCTCCTCTTAGGCAAGGTAGGATGGTGCATCAGTAGGGACAAACTACTAATCCAAGCTGAAGGGCATAGGGAGAAGTCCTCTTTGTCTTGGAAGAACAATAGGAATTGGTTCTCTCTTTTTTTTTCTTTGTGTAATCTGTACTTTACAGATTTACAGGGTATAAGATTATCTCCTTTGACCTCCTATATATCGTGGGTCCTTCAGTTTCGCTGAACTAACCCTGTTACTGAGCGTAACATGTTCAATGAAGTATACCTTGTCTTTGACATAGCGTATCTTGAAGAAAGTGTCCAGTCTTGGTCTGAAGATATCAAAAGATGGAGCAGCCAAGGTTTCATTTCAGAGAGGAATCACTTTCACAGTTTGACAACTGTGCTGCTCTTAGCTCCATTTATGCACTCCTCCACTAGTCTTCATGACAGGGCAGGCCATAGCTGATACTTAATGGTTTTCAGTGTTTCATATATTTGCTGTAACATCCTGAGAGGCAGATTTTCCTAGAGGTATAGAGTGCTGTGCTTGAAGGGGGTCTCTATAACACTCTCATGCTATGAATAGTGGTAGAACATGCCAGCTGAGCATAGAAGGGAAAGAAAATGAAATATAAATTCATTACTGCATAGCTAGAACAGTGAGGATAAATTCCCTTTATTTCCAGACGTCTATATTATATTCCCAACTAGGGATACAGTTAGCGGAGACAAACTGAGCCCTTTTGATCACTTTCTGCTGTGAAAAGGGTCAATCCTCCTTGCTCTTCACGCTCCTTCCTACATGATCCTGACTCACCCTTGGGCTGACTTTCATATTCACTGAGCTGATCCAGCTCATTAACCCATCAGAAAACGGTCCCTTTTTTACTTCTCTGGATTTATTTTCTGCCAGTTCAGTGAGCTGAATCAGCTCAGCGAGGGGTCAGGTGAGTATCAAAAGTGCTGTAAGGAAGCATGGGTGGGCAACACAGAGATGGAATTGGGGGAGGAAGAGGAAAAAGACAGGAAAAAGCATGCAAGGTGAAGGAACAAGACTGCTTTGAATGACAGAAAGCCTTAAGATCAGCTAATCTCACCATGTCTGATCACATTGTTAGGAAGGTAATTTCCTTAGAGTTCCTGTGGAGTCAATGTAGAAAAGGGAGTTTCTTTAGAAGCTGGTTAAAAAGGAAATAAAGGGAAGTTATGTAATTTAGACGCATAGATTAGGCAATGTAAATATGCCTGTTCTTTACTGCAAAGACCCCATTGGATTAAAACTTTAAAAGACAGTTAATGACTAAATGACCAAATGCCGGGAAAACCAAAATAATGGTCTTTAAATGCAGAAGTAGTCTTCTGAGAGCTCTAAAAGGCCTCAAGTACAACCAGAAAGACCACGTAAGTCCAGAGAGCAGAGCATGAGCACCAGGTAAATCGGCTGTGTGAAGTCAGTGTTGGGCAAAGGTTGGTGAAGCTGATGTCACTTGGAATTTGCTCAGGCTCTGCCTGAGGAGAAAATCAGGAACGATCCTCCAGCGTACATCTTGTTTTCAGCAGAGTAGAGTTTCCCCTGCCATTCCCTGCATGCCGCCAGCTCTCCCCCTAAATTTGTTTCTCTCTTGCTCTTTTTGCTTCCGCCATTATTTGTAAAACTACTACTGAAAATGACCTACATAAATAAATAAATTGTATGAATAAATTATGAGGGAGAGAATGAATGTGTGAGTGTGTGTAGGTGGATGACACAGAGAACCAGGCTGGTGAGAGCAGCAGGAGCTATCAGTTCATATGCTGCCAGCGGCAGAGCCCCAGGGAGGGTAAGGACAGCAAGTACCTGATTGTGCAAGGTGCTGAGTGCCTTCATCCTCTGTCATTGTTGGAGATAATTGCAAGCATTTCCGTACCTTGCCAGTAGAGGCTTTGAGGAAGGAAGAAGAGGGCAGCAGCCTAAACCTGTGATTTCCAGCCTTTTTTTTGAAGTTTGCAGATCCCTAAGGATTTGTCCCCTGTAATGAATCTTTTCATAATTACCTTTTCATGGAACCTTTTAAAATAATCAATGGACCCTCAGGGGCCTGTGCAACTGAGTTGCTGGCTTTCAGGTAACGCAACACAGGAGAAACTTCTCTCTTGCAAGAGCAAGGCTGGAAGTGTAATTTCAGAGTTGGTATTGGTTGTATCCTCTCAGGTGCAACCTCTTCTCCATGGAAGACACTAGCCATTATGTTAATCAAATAGCTGAGCCACTGGCCCCTTGCCGTGCCACTGAACCTTGGGACATTTTCTGTACGAGAGAGAGCACGAGGTGAACTCTGCAGTGCAGAAGGGATGCAATGCTCCCTTGGGATTTGCCACATCTTGCCCCAGAGATGAAATGTGCCCACTGCACTGCGTTGTAGAGCCATGCATGCTGATAGCTTTGCCCTTCAGGATGGGGCATATATAGCTGGAATTCAACTGGTTGCAGAAAGACATTTGCGTTATTAAATGGATAAATATAGAAAAAAAAAGCGGTTTAATTACCAGTGGCATTTGCAATAAGTACTTAGTAATCATAGAATCATAGAATCATAGAATCATAGAATCATTAAGGTTGGAAAAGACCTCTAAGGTCATCGAGTCCAACTGTCAACCCAACACCCCCTATGCCTACTAAACCATGTCCTTGAGCACCTCATCTATACGTCTTTTAAATACCTCCAGGGATGGTGATTCCACCACTTCCCTGGGCAGCCTGTTCCAAGGCCTGACCACTCTTTCAGTAAAGAATTTTTTCCTAACGTCCAGCCTAAACCTCCCTTGGCGCAACTTGAGGCCATTTCCTCTCGTCCTATCGCTGGTTACTTGGGAGAAGAGACCAACCCCCACCTCACTACAACCTCCCTTCAGGTAGTTGTAGAGCGCGATGAGGTCTCCCCTCAGCCTCCTCTTCTCCAGACTAAACAATCCCAGCTCCCTCAGCCGCTCCTCATAAGGCTTGTTCTCCAGGCCCTTCACCAGCTTTGTTGCCCTTCTCTGGACACGCTCCAGCACCTCAATGTCCTTCTTGTAGTGAGGGGCCCAAAACTGAACACAGTACTCAAGGTGCGGCCTCACCAGCGCCGAGTACAGGGGCACAATCACCTCCCTGCTCCTGCTGGCCACACTATTCCTGATACAGGCCAGGATGCCGTTGGCCTTCTTGGCCACCTGGGCACACTGCCGGCTCATGTTCAGCCGGCTGTCAACCAGCACCCCCAGGTCCTTCTCCTCTGGGCAGCTTTCCAGCCACTCTTCCCCAAGCCTGTAGCGTTGCCTGGGGTTGTTGTGGCCGAAGTGCAGGACCCGGCACTTGGCCTTGTTGAACCTCATGCAGTTGGCCTCGGCCCAACGATCCAGCCTGTCCAGGTCCCTCTGCAGAGCCTTCCTGCCCTCCAGCAGATCAACACTCCCGCCCAGCTTGGTGTCATCTGCAAACTTACTGAGGGAGCACTCGATCCCCTCATCCAGATCATTGATAAAGATATTGAACAGGACTGGCCCCAAAACTGAGCCCTGGGGAACACCACTCGTGACCGGCCGCCAACTGGATTTAGCTCCATTGACTACAACTCTTTGGGCTCGGCCGTCCAGCCAGTTTCTTATCCAGCGAAGAATGTACCTGTCAAGTAGTTCAAATCTTTGTATGATATTTCCAGAGTATAAGATTGTATTATCACACCTGGTAGGTTAAACAGCTTTTTAAAAGAATGCTTGGAGATGTGTGTCCATATCTGTGTATTTTGTATGCATACAATTTCCTCTCGCCTTTTCTAAGTATGTGGCTCTATAGCAGTCTTCGTAGGACTCTAGGTGTCCCTCACAAATGGTAAATAATAAGGGTAGAGCTAAAGAAATTGTCTTGAATTTTCCTTCAAAACAAGTGTAGCTTGTTCCTGATCACTTCTAAAAGATCCACTTGTTGCCCTGACACAAATTTACTCTTTACAGTTGTCCATTGGAGCTGTTGTGGGAAATCCAAATGACAGCTGCAGCCAGCCAGATTATCCACTACCCTGGAGAGCACTGGAAAGGAAAATAGAATTTTTCAATTTTTTGTGGTATTCAGGGTAGCAGCAGAGGAGACAATAGGATACAAAGGATGAGGTATTGTAGGTTGTAGGCTCTGTCTTTCAGAAGATGTGATGTTCTGAATTGATTTTCACTTTAAACTGGCAATTGTATATACAGGAATAGCGAATTACAATAATAAAGCCTGGAAATCATAAATACACTTATAACTCTGGTCAAGTGCAAATGCCTCAGGCAGTAAGAAAGTGGCACGGTCTGCCTATCCATCACAGGTAGAACAGTCTCTACAGATTGCTCTACAGTGATTGCTCTTAATCAACCCTTTATTCAGCTGCGAGATGCTGTTAACATATAAAGTAGGCCAGGTTGTCATCTGACCGTTATTGACAGCCAGAGCAGCGACTGAGTCTAGAGTTTGTTTGTGTGTTTAAGTCGAAGGTTACCTAGGTTAATGCAAGAAGAAGAAGGAGAGAATTGAAAGGAAAATCTGGGCAGTTGCACCAGAAACCTCATAAACGTGAATCCGGGAGCCTCCAGAACGACTCCAGTGAATGTCACTGCCAAGTCAAAGGACATCACCCTCCACTCCTGCAGAAAATACTGCTTTCTGTAGGACCCGATTGCTTAACATCCCTTACTTACCGCATGGGCTTGCTTTGTGCCGGCGTGACTGAAGGGGCTGCGCAGCAGCATGGCCGGCCCTACCCAGTGGTTTTGAGCCTGTGACCGTGGGCCGTGGCTGGTACTGACGCAGGAGCTGTGCTCCTTGCTGCCCTGGACCTGCCACCCCCTTTCTGTATCTCTCCTTGCCTTGGACATCATCTCTTCATCCTCACAGCATAATGTCTTGAAGCAGTGGGAGAGGAAGTGAGTCTTGGCCACAGGCTGATATAAGCAGCAGTGAAAATGCTGCCCTGTTAGAGATTATGTGCGTTATCTTCGATTTGATCGCTTCTTCAGGTGTCTGAAAATAATAGAAATAACAGAAGTATCTACAGGACACAGAACCCTGCATCCCATTTTCAGAGAGAACTGGGCCGTATGAGTACTCAAGGCCTCACTGTCAGTGGGACAGATTTACAGAATATTTAAGGGGGAGACCAAACACCATGCTTAGTGGGATTTCTAGAAGGATTTCATTGCTTAAGGTTCACATTGATTTAAGAGTAGGTGCCTAATGATGTAAGCACTTTTATAAATCTATCAGGTGTGCATTTGTATGTGTAGATGTCTAAAAATTTATTTTTGTATGGTGCTTAGTAACTCTGAAAATAAGGCTTACTATCCAGCTCCAGTCCAGAAGCCTGTACAGTCATGTAAATGTGGCACTGCCTCACAGAAGGGGTTATTAAATCTGGCACCACATGGAGCTAACTCAGACATATGTCTTCTCAACCAGAACTGCACTTGGATGCTTTTAAAAATGCTACCTTATTCAGCTAGAACAACAGAAGTGGAATTAGAACACCACCCTGTCAGTGCCCTCCACTCCTTCAGGTAAGGATTATCTTCATGTCATGCAACTGTGTTGAATACAGCATCCATGAGAAACCACAGAGGCAACTGCCCTGCACTCTTTTCCAGGTATACAGTTGTGAGCTTCCCTGTATGCTTCTCAATTCTTGAATCTAAAAAAAAACTATTAAAAAAGCTTAAAAGGATGAGAGATAGCATGTTATTTACACACCTATGAAGTTAAATAAGTCACACTGCCTCAGTCACCTTGCCTGATAATCAGGACAGCAATATGGAATAGTATTGCTTCTCCCTTTCACCTCCACTCTCTCATCAGTGCTGCAATCCAGTACCCAGAGCGCCATCCTGAATACAGATTTTCTTCTTCCTGCTATGCTTATTTCCTTTAAGGCAATTTTTCCCTCTTGTGGATTGACAGACTTATCAACACTGGCTAAGATTCATTTAATATGCCTAACATAAGCCAAACAGTATCCTGTCCTGTCGCTACGTATTCTTTTCTCAGAAAGAATTGGGTTTAGCTGCAATTGTCTGCGTTATCTGCTTAAATATTTGGCAAATGAAATAGTTTGGTAGTCAGGCATTGCTGTATTCTATTCCGAATTTTAATTCTATAAGCCAATTCCTCAGCTGCCTGGTTGGATTTTTGTTTTGTTTTTCCTCCTGGCTATCACGAGACGATATCCCCAGGAAGCAGGAACACAGCAACACCTGGGGCTGGGTGCTGCACTCGTGTGCGTGCGGCTCTGGCAGAGATGTGGAGGGGGATCCGCACACAGCAGGCCTGCAGAATCATTCCTAGATGCCAAATGTGGAGATCAGTATCACACAGCAAGGCTTTGAATTTTCATTTTTCATTCATTAAAAGGCAGTCAGAAAGAAAGAAGTTCCATTCTCATCTTCCTAAGCGCTGTCACGCTCACCCATATGCGTGCACATACACTGCTGCCTTTATAGTTAATACTAAGGGATGTAACAGGACAGTAAGGAGAGAACCATGCCAAATTTACCTGAATTATAGAGTATATTTTTATGAATCCTGTTGCAGAAGGTTAATTCTTTTTTTTTTTAGGTTTTAGTATCTTGCAAAAAATATGTCTTCTCCTTTCTCTGTCCATTTTAAAATCTCCTCTGACATTAGGCAAAATGTTTCCCTTACTAATCCCCCCACGTATAGTCCCAGTTAGCTGCAGTTTCTCTGCTGGCTGCCCCGGCTTTTCCCCAAATCATCAGAAACTGTTACTCTGAATGTGCTTATCTGTGTGCAGGAGTACTCTCCCAGGCTACCATAACCTTCCTACAGGCAAGACTCGACGGAGCAGCTAGCCGTCAGGCAGCAGCATGCACAGGCGCTTTAGAGTCATCCCTTTAATCTGAGGTACAGGCCACTTCCAAGTGCTGGTGGACAGAGTGCAGGCAAGACTGTCAAAGGTGCCAGCTGAAAACAGAGCAGTCACATGAATATCACCTCTTGGTGATAACAGCAGAGGAAAAAATGCCTTTACTCACTGTAAAGACGGTGGCAAGGCATGCCCAACTCACCCCCAGTCCTGAAATCGAATGGAGAAAAGGAAAGACTTGCATTTCTTTTCCTTTCTTGCTCTTCATAAAACCATCTCTAACACGCTCCAGGGCTCCATGTTCTGTTTCTGATAGATACGCAAAAGCCCGCGGAGGGTAACTTTGTCCAGCTTTCAAGCTAACACAAGACCATATCTGGGACATCCTGGGTTTTATGCCCTTGATATTGGCACATCAGACTAGGTGACATCAGAGGATATCCTGCCTGCAGCTTCCCAAAGTTTCTGGGAAAGCTTTGTGGAAGAACGCGTCTTTCCACAGAGTGTCACCGATAGTGGTGACATTGTCACTCTTAGGGAAGTGACAGTGTTCCTACCTCAACAGCATGTTCACCTTGGTGCATGTGGTCTGACTTAAAGGTTAAGAAACGCTTCTCAGAGAAATTCTCTCAGTGTGTAACTGATATTGGTACATCAGGCACACAATTAACATTCTGCTCACATGGAAGGGAAATGTTAAAAAAATCCCTTCAATTCATTCCTAGTATTTTTTTATTTATCATTCACCAAATGTACACTTTTAAAATTGTAATACTTGCCTAAGTGTAGTATGGGTTTTAGATTGTTTTTTTTTCCATGTCTCTGGTTAGCATATCCCAATTTGCAAACAAACTTTGTTTCATTCTGGTGCACTATGCCCAAATTTGGCCCATTGGCTGGGATGATGGAGCCATTATCAGTACGTATACACATATGTACTTCATTCATGAAAGCAGCAGCCTCAGCTCTTAGCAACAGCCCTTTCTCTGCCGTTAGACAAATGGCTAGGGAAAGTCCCCGCACAAGGTAAGTCTCTTAGGAGTGCTCCTTGAACATTCAGAGTTACAGAGCAGCATTCACCTTCTTTGGCAAAAGCTGCCTCTGATCTTCAGGACAGCGTGTGGAAGTGCATACAGGGCAAAAGCAATGAGCAATTGTAGTCCTTGTAGTTTGCAGGCAGATACTTGTCCCTGTAAAAAGAATATCCTCATGGTACGGGAAATCTGTCCCAGGAATATAAGAACAGGCAAATCCTCGAGCTATAGACTGCTACAGACAGGGAAATCTTGGGAATATGCTTGCCCTTTTTTTCTGAACTTTTCTAGGCATCCAGGTTTGGCTGTTATTGGAGAAAGGGGTGCTGGGCTAGGTAGACTATAGGTCTAACTCGGTGGGATATTCGTGGTTAGAAGTGGTTAATGCCTGAAAGAACAGGAAACCACTTTTTCCTGCATCTCCATAGGCTCCAGCCAACGGCTGAGAAGTGTTTTGTCAGCACAAGCAAGTATTTTCTGTTCCTTTTTCAAGTTGTATGACTCCACTGAATAGCCTCCATAATCTATTTCACCGTTAAGAAGCAAGTATAAGCCTCATACTGTGGATTGCATGCTCTATCGTGGTCAAAGGGCAGCAGATGGAAATGAAAGTTGGTTAAGCAACCAATTAGGAGAAGGTACTTGTCATACAACAAACAGAAGTGACTCATGCAATGTCCCCTTCCCCCTCCAGTCACTATATGAATCACCTCACCTATGTCCAAGGAAAGGTCAATTCAGTTTCTCAGTTCTTGGATGAGTTTTCAGTTTAACTGTACTGCAGGATCAGGACTTTATTTAGGGTGAAGAGTTGTACAAGCTGTTATTCAGTTTTAGCGTGTGACTACAATTCTATTAGAACTGTGTCTCAAAAATGCTTAGTGTGATAAACATACATCTTGACTAGCTCTCACTCTCTGCCAACACAGATTTTCTTCTTCCAAACTTGTTTGGTGCTCTGTCTTGCTCTGCATTGTTACTTTTAATTGTTTGCCTTAGAAATAAAGAGTAAGGAAACAAAATTTTTGCTGGAGGAAGAAGTTCAGACTCATTTTAAGAGGGCCAAGGAATTGGAATTAATAAAATATTACTCTTCATGATATCAGCTGCAAACCCATCCCAATTAGGCTAAGAGGGGCATTTGCTTTTTTTGCTTCTCCCTCACATTTGGGCTGTACTGACCTCTTCCCTGTATCATTCAGAAGTTAAAGGGAGAATAAGCGCTGCTCTGGCAAACTTCAACTTGTCAGAAGTGACGCGGTGTTTGTGCCAGGAAGGCTTCTTTCATCCCATCGCCTGGCTTTTCCATGACTCTCCTCCTGCTCCCAGCCCCATCTATTTCCATATTACACACTTGTTACCAAGGACTGGAAGAGTATGGGAAGAAATTCATCCTAGTATGGATTTATTTCAAGGCACATTTATCTCGTTCCCATTTTGCCTTGATCTTCTGTTAACTATCATAAGATAAAATCAGGCAGCTTGACATTTTTATGGTGTTTTCCACACAACAGGTTGGGTTAACCTATGTGGGTTTCCTGTATGTAACTTACCCAGCTAATTTATGTGGAAAATACCAACTCTGTTTTCCTAGCTTGGATTTGAGTTTGAATTAGCTACCTCAGTGTTAGAGCAAACCTCATTTCAAAATGAAGATATGCTTTTTCCTTATCTGAAGTAGTTTGTCTTCCTGCACAGATGTTATATAAGGGAACATCTCTCTCTCTCTCTCTCTCTCTCTGTTGTTTCATTTTCCTCTTTTCAGTTGTACACTCAGAAAGCAGGGGGTGAATGGAAAAAAGATGTCCTGGCAAATCTGGTCACTGCCATTACCATACCTGCCAAATGAATAAGGAGGCAGTGAGCCTTTTAAAATAAGGTGTTTAGATTCCATACATAGGATCATGCTTGATATTTTAAAACAAAACCCACCTGTTTCTGTCTGCATCTCATGCAAGACTGCACACATCCTGATAAAATAAATTGTTGTGAAACATAGGCACTTTTTTTTAAATTATTTGAGTTAGCTCAAGGCTATGCTTCTCTGTGACTGCCTGACCTGCATCTGTTAAAACTCCTTTACAACTCAGAAATCAACAGCATTAGCAGTTTTGATTGCACTAAATTGTTATTGGAAATGCCTGTGCTGGGTCTGACTTCAAATATAACTAAAGCAACCAGAATGTAGCTCTTCCTATTGATTATTTAGCCTGAATACAAATTAATAAGGATGCAATCCTCCATCTTTGTGTTAAAAAGTGTATTTGCTTATTTGGAGGGGCCAGAAAGTAAGTTGTGATGAATGAAGTGGAAAGAGCACTTCTGCCCACTGGACTATTGCTTTGAGATTGAACAAAATCATTGACAATTTTACCAGAGGGGGTTTGAAGAAGCCCAACAAAATGCCTGCACGCAGACTGGCCCTGCAGCATAGGAGCAGCAGAATGCACTGCCACAAGGGAGATCTGTCTAGGTATTTATACCATGCTCATCGCCATGGTAACAGAAAGCCTTATGAAATGTAGACATTACATACAGAAGTGTTTGTGCTTTCCTGCCTCTCTCACACTCACTTTTTCCTTTCCCCCAACACTGATGCTTTTATGGATGCTTTTATAGCGAGGAGGCCCACTGTCAGAGAGTGACCTGCACTGATACCCAAAACCTTGGGATTCCTGGGCCAGGACTGGAATCCTCCAGTCCTGCAGCCATCCACCCGTCACCGGTGCTCCTGAGCCCCCCGAGTGTGCCTGGCAATTCCAGCATATGGTAAGAAGTCCCTCCGTGATATCCAAAGGGCATAGCTGTGGAGAAGGATCACCAAGACTTCTCAAAGTGTGTCTCCTGCCTCCCCAGGGATGCAGGACATGGCAGCCGCGGGGCAGGATGCACCGACCTCAGACCCCGGTGATGGGCTGTCTGCCAGACATACCGAGCAGTTACGAAGGGATGAGTACAACAGTCATGTCCTCACTCCTCTGCTGTGAGGAAACACTGGTGTAACACCGTGCTGCTCTCTGGGCCTTAAAACGGTTTAGAGTGTGGACGTGCCCACCTCCACACAGCCGAGCGTGGTTTTCTAACTCTGGAGCAGCACGTGTCATGGATTTCCTGCTTCTTTAGAGAAAACATTTTCTAGTTGGGTAGCCGCATCCCAGAATCATTCAAGATGGGAACTCTTCTTTCTGTGTTCATATCTGTTCATATCTGGCACCGACCATGTGAATTTTAAAAAAATATTAATCATGCTTTTGTACCTCCATACCTCACTGGCATGTTATGAGACTTTTTTTCATTAATATCACTCTAAAGTGCCTGGGAGCTTATCGAATGAAGCTGATACCAATAAAAGTGTCCTAACTGGCTTTAAAAAGAAATTAGTCTATTTCTGCTTTTGCCTATAAATGACATCCACCCTAAGAGCTGGGTAATTGTTAAGCTTTGGCCCTCTTAACCCCTGTCTATATAATTTGCAAAGATGGGTTTAACATGATGCTTCAAGTTACTATGCTGATACAACCTAATTTTCTAAAGAAAAAGGTTGACTACAGGTCTTCAGAAGGAAATATTTAGAAATGCTCTGCTTAGTTTTACGGCAGTCTGTTATACTAGCCAAGAAAAATGCAAGACCAGGTTTTGGGCATTTTGGAGCAGTCAGAGTCAGGAGTGCTGTGGAAGGAAAGCGCACATTCCCTCTTGCTTCCTGTAGACTTTTTCTCCATGCTATGAAATATTGCTGTGACGGTTTCAAAGAAATATACCTCACTCTCCCTGTCCAGATGGAGAGGTTACGAATGGCAGGGAAATTAAGAATCCAGGAGATTCTGGAATGGGGAACTGAGATGTCTAAAGCCAATGGAAAGGTGCATTGCAATTACAGTATATTGTTGTTTTTTTTGAATCTGTTAGTCTATTGGTTTAAAAATGGTGGTATTGTTAACATAGTACTTCTTTTGCTGTTGCTACACACTTAAGTAGGAATGATACAACACCAGAAATTGCTACCTAGAGATCCGGTATTTTGTACACAGTATGATTTCTAATTGCTTGAATAATACTGCACAATGGGATAATTTCTTACTCAGTAAGAGTTGCTTCTCACTGCTTGAGATATAATAACCTCTTGGGAAGTCACGGAGCTGCAAACTATAATGATCTATATAGAGCATTTTTGCTCAGTCTGTACTCTTAAAATGCTCTGCATTCAGAAAAAAATGAATCAGGAGAGACTGGTAAAGTAAGTTGCAGCAACTGAATGAGACGGCTCTTCAGAATTATATATAGAACCCTTTTTAGACGCCCACAGTCCCTATATTAAAAACAGTGATTCAGAAAATCAGCCAGCAGATTCCTGAACCAAAGTATTGTGTGTAATTTTTGCAGTCCACATTTAAAAAGACGCATTGTTTACAAGAATGAAATGAGCATTACAGGACACTTTTTCAATAAAGCCTTTCTGTGGCGTAGTCTCTTTACTTGGATAAGAGCTCTTTTGATGTTGCTATTTTTAATATACCAGTTTAATTTGTTATATGCATCCATGCATTTGTAAAAACAAACTTTCTTCTCAGAAATATATATGAAACAATTCACCCATAAATGGACACAGTAATACTAAAAAAAAAAACAACAGAGTGAGCCTGAAAAGAGTAGTAAAGTCATATATCTAATGCCTACAGCAAAGAACCTGGAGTTGGGAAGCTATTGTGGTTAAGCCTACCAGCAAGTCAAGTATTTGCCATCCAAATCCAGAATCACCTCTTTGCTTTTTAAAAGTTGTGTACCACACTCACTGAGCAGGACTGAAGGGGCTGACTGCAGCCCAAACTCCGTGCATCACTCTTCCAGTCCTCCTTACTGGTGAGGGCCCACTTGCAACATTTCAGTTTGTCGGTCAAACCACAGTAAGCAAATGTTAGTTAAATTCCCTGGAGGGACAAAGCCATTTTTTCTCATCAGCTGAGCTGAACCAAAGGGGAGGTCTCTCTGAAGTAACACTGCCTACTCCCCTGGCATAGGACCCCCCAGGGCTGGGAAAGTGCCTTAAGACCTCAGTGCCAAGGACCCAGCTGGCATCAGGACCTGGTACAGGGGCAGTGGCTGCCCTGGCCACACCCCCCAGCAAGGTTTAGGATGCAATCCCAATTAGGAGCTGTAACATTATTTAGAAAGCTGCAGCTTTTCTGTGTGAAGGCATTCTTGCTTCTTACCAAGCAGTGAGACAGGTCAGAGTAAGAAGTCTCCTGCTGCAATATACTGCGAACCCAAACAGGAGCCCTGTCAGGGGAGACCCGCAGACCCAGTCCTGAGTTCCAGGAGTCGGACTGCAGCTGCTCTTTGCGCAAGGAGCCAAGGGGATTTTTCATCTTTTCCCTTTCCTTCTTCCTTATTCACGGCAGGCTGAGAGGTTGCTGATCCAGTAAAAGCAACACGATGGTGGCTCTGCACATTACGTAGGCACTTCAGTAAACTGGAAGCTAAGGCAGTCCCAAATGAAAGTTAATACATTTTGAAAGGTCACGTGCCCTGTAGCAATTTTATATTGGTATATATTGATGAGCCTAGGACTATTTTGTTATAAAGTCTTTCCTGTTATTGACCCACCTGCCTAGGAGCATCAGCCCAGGTTGCAAAGCTCCAAGCAGGCCGATAGGTTGGTACCAACGGCGGCCACCCTGCTTGCCCAGACTGAGAAGCCATTGTGCAAGAGCTGCTGGCCCTGACAGCAGCTGCCCGAAGCAAGGCGAGAATTCCCCGGAGGGACGGTTCCTTGGTCAAACTCTGCTCAAAAGCCACGAAAGAGAGGAACTACCTACTGTAGAAACCCTCCTTCTCCACCAGAGAAAACCAGCATATGACCTTTTTGAATGCCCTTGCCCAGGTGAGTGTTTCATTTTTGTTCTGAATTATACTCTAGACTCAGTATGGAGCAACACTGATGGTGGCTATGCATATCGTATAGGCATGTTAAGTAGACTGCAAGTTGAGTAACAATTCAAAAAAAGATACACTCTAAGGACTTTTTAGGCAATTTAGTCTACCTAGTTGGACTGAAGAACTGTAGCTATTTATTCCCTTCCTGGCTCCTCTGCTCAAACAGCAGTGGAGGAACTTTCTAAAATATCAGTCAATGTTTCATCCACTGCTATCTATGATCTTTCTCCAGACAGAATAAATGGTGGGAAGGACTTTTCTGGATGGAGACTAAGAGTAACTCTAGTACTTCAGAGAAACAACAAGCCTTTGTTTCCCTTCTAGTGTTAGCAGGGAAGAGAGGTCTGCCATATAGGATTTGACATAACTAAAAGTAACTGTCATACAGGATGAAAGTAAGGTCAAGAATAAGGTACATATTCACAATAACTTTGTTTGCTGTTTCAGACTAGAATCAGCGCTGTGCCATCTTCTGAGTTAATGTGAAGATCGGGCTTTGCTGGACACTAATATAAAGGGAGAAACTGTAGCGCAAGGGCAATTACTGGCAGAGTTCCCATAGACGTTAAGGAAAGGCAGAACTCATACAGAAGGAATTTAAAACAGTCGGTTATATTTTGAGCGTGGCCTCTTGTGTACTATTTCTCCAGTGCTTTTCAAAATGAAAACTGGTGCTTGCAGAAAGGGCTATCTTGCAGGCCTCCATTCCCCTGCAGAAAATCCCCCAGCCATGCATTAGCAAGACAAGGCTTCCTACGAGTCCCCTTCCAGTCTGTCTCAGGCCTGTGCTGGAGCAACCTGCTTTTAAAGTAAGCGTTAGACCCAGGCAGTGCTTGACCTCTGTGCAGAAATTACCAGCAAATGGAACAGCAGCTTAGACAATTTGGCCCAGTGGAAGTAACTCAGCCAAGATCTGAAATAGTCATCTGTGTATGAACAGTCCAAGGGGGTTTCAGGAGGCACTGGGCTAAGTCCACACCGGTGATAAAGACAGAAGATAGCCAAGTTTTATTCTATTGCTGTCACTTGGGGAATTAAAAGCCTTGGAGGTGGCACAGGGAAGAAATTAAGTGTCAGCCCTCAGAGAAAGCTGTATTCAAGGAGAAGGAGATTCCCCTAATAAATCTTTCATTTGCTCTCTCTGAGATTGATTGTGTCAACCTGCCACAAGCCTGCAATACTTTTCTCTAAAACTCTATGTAACCCAGAGCCAGACAAACAAACAGCACTTCTACAAAATGCACGAGGTCCTAGCAAGTGACAATTGTCTTGTTCATCCTATACAGGATACATCGGAGGTATCCCGCCTGTATGTTGACTTGTGGGAAGGGTTGCGTTTAAAACCGGGCTCTGACTGCATTAGGTGACCAGTGGGGCATTGTGTGGGGTTGTATAATCTGTATGAAAGACCTTATTGTAATGGGTGCCGCTTATGGCATAGAAAATTGTTGTGAGATTTTCAGGCCAAAGTCTCCTGTTAACACTATCCCAACACTATACTGTTTGTGCATAGCTTGTGCCACGTTCCCTTAAGGAGCTATCGGAAGACAATCCAAATGAAAGATGAGTATGCTGGAAAGGAAAAAAGAAAAGAAAACCAGTGTATGGATTGCAAAAGTAGAGGTATACTGGAAACCCCAACGTCTTTTACTCTAACCTTTCTAGAACACAGGGTTACATCTACTGAGCATAGCATTTTTCTTTCTTCTATTACATGTTCTTACCCAGCAATTTTGTATTTAATGGTAAGTGCATGAAGAATATTAATGCATACATAAACTAGGACAAAAGGCCAAAGTTGATAAAGCCCAATATAGACAGTCTGGAGCATTAAAGAAGACACGAGGGGAATAAACATATAAGATTGAGACCTGAGTTGGACTAAAAATGGTTCAAACCTATGTCTGGACTACCAAAATATCTCCAGTCATGTTAGATCACATTTCAGATATTTGGAGGCAATACAAAGTTTCCTCTGTTAGTAAATTATTCCCTTAACTGTCCACTACAGAGTATCTTTCATTTCCTCTCCCAAACATCTGGCAGTAGATGCTGCAGGAGCCCACAGTCAGCAAGATACACAAGCAGGGGCCTAACTTTAGTTCATGAGTCATCTCCGTGGCTCCAGTGGGACAGTTCAGGTGGTTAAAGTTAAGCATCTACTTAAGTACTTTGCTGAAACGAAATGGATCTGTGCCAGTGAGAGGTTACTGCCTAGGTGGGGAACTGGTCAGCTGCGTAATGGCGTGTCCTTGACTGGTTATAAAAGGGATTAGTTTAAAACATAACTAAAAGACACAACTCTGCTGTGAGAGCAGTGATTCCTAAAGAATTTAAGAAAGCAGACCGCTGTCAGTCTTTACAGCCTCTCACAGGCCCCCTGTTACTGTCGAGCTGTTAATTAGAAACACTTCAATCAGGTTGAGCAGAGCAGGGAGCTGTTGCCCACCCTTGCCTCGCAGGGCCCGCTGAGTCTGCGCATCATGGATAGAAAGCCCCGGCTCCAGAAGTGGGATAGCTGCTCTGTTACAGAAGTTCTGCTTTGCTGTTAATAACAGTTCAGCTACTGATCTATAACTACATTTCTAGGCAAAAATTTCAGTCGACGGGAGTCATTGTTCACCAGCAGCCCCGTTTCCACTGCAGAGGCACAAAACCAGAGCGCTTCCTCTTCGCCATCCAAACATTCACAGAGCTTAAAAATCCCTTTTTTTTTTTAAATTCCATTTGGAACCATTTTATCCAGGCCACGGTGGGCGCGTTCTCTGAAGCCCCGATCACCACAAGGTCTGCAATTTATCCTTCTCAGGCTGCGGTCCTGTCTCCGCAACACCCCGAGCGTTTGCTTTCCCTCCGGCTCTCGCCCTACAAACCCAACCACAGGTAACCCACTGGTGGGTTAGGTGGGCTTTGGGCTTCGCAGTAGGCACATCTGAGCAGTGCTCACTCAGAATACAAGACTTGTATGATAGTGCCTATACAGGAGCTGTATGATGCTTCCAAATAATCTTTTATAAAATTGGATACTTATTTGTAACCAAAAGAATGGTTTCAAAACTCTTTTTAAGAGTATCTGTGTCACCAGTAATTTCTTTTTTTTCTGAATATAAAAAAACCCAAACAACTTTTGCCAAATACAGAGCAATTCTTCCTAACCCCTAATATCTGTGTAGTATTTCTCCTTTCACATTTTTCCCCAACCTGTCAAAATCATAAGATTGAAAATTATAAAGCCAGCAGCTTTGCTAGAAAATGTCAGGCAGCCACACATTTTTCAGAACAACAACAGAGTCTATTTTATGCTGGGCAGCATTGTTTAAAATTGAGTTTCAAAAGTCCCCAGTTTTTCATTTCCGAGTCAAGGCTAATGGAGAGATTTCACTTCCAAAGGTAAGATACGGAGCAGGTGAAAACAGGGATTTAGAAAAGAACTGCCATCTCAGCAATCATTTTGAACATTAGTATCTTTTGACATTTTAATACTGGTGGCAGTGGTTCACCTAGCAGAGAGACTTAACTAGGATTTGTTTATATGTCTTTCAAATACTAAGCGTCAATCATCAGTCTTTCATGTCTCCATTTTTTCCTCCACAGGATCTCTGTAAGCTCTCAGGGTTTCTCCCATCCATTGAATCATCATGCAGTATGGACTTTATTATTTACTTCCCATTCAGCATTAAGCAAACTTTTCCTTCCTTCAGCAGTTTTATTCTGTGCCTATTGAGCACGGCCTGAATTGGAGGCGTGTTCCTGGGGTGGAGGAACCGAGCTAATGCCACATGATGGTGCCTCCATTTCTACCCGGCTGTGAACTCTGCATCACTCAGAGGCTGAGGTCATGCACATGAAATGCAGATTGTGGCACAATTGGTTGAGAAAATGAGTATGAAGATAAGTAACAGCATTAGTGGAAGCTACAGAAGAAAGTTTTGAGCTGCCATCTTTAAGACAAGTTAGCTCAGGGGACTTTTTTTCATGCAGTGCATGGAAAGGTTGCTTTGGCCAGATCCTGGGGAATGGATGCAAGAGAGCATTATCACATACTAATGCTCTCCTGCTGCTAAGCAAATATCATGGCCTTTATTTGAATACATATGCATAATAAATCCTTGGCAAACAACCCACAAAAACTACAACAGTTTCCTTGAAATTAAGAACATTCAAGTATTTCTCCACTGCAAGAAATTTTCACTGCAACGCCTCTGTTCTACCTGAAGAGCCTCTTCCAGTCCTGCCACAGAACAAATTGCCCACCTTCTTTTTAAATTGCCGCTGGCAAAGCCTGGGTGGCAGCCTGCCATCCTGGGCTGGGGAGGTGCCTGACTTCGTTTCAAGGCAGGCAGAGGGAAGATGATTCACGCTGTGGGAGAGGAGCAGCATTGAAATGGCAAATGGAAATGACCTACCATGGCGGAGGAGCAGAGTGGAGTCAAGAAGCAAGGCCATTCTCTCCACAGGATCATCATCTGCACCATTTAAATACTTATCTATCCTTGCAGATGTGTTTCCTGCTTATTTCAGCTAGAGGAAATAAGGTAGCAGGGAATACAAAAGGGTCAGGCAAAGGACCTGTACCAGCTTGTACAGCTGTCCCTAGAGCAAGACTAGGCTGCCCAAAGAAGACTATGGAGGAGAGGAAGGTTAATCTAGTAGAAGAAATTCTTCTTTCTGCTCCCTTTCCCCCAACATCTCTTTTCCCTTCCCATACCTTTCCCCTACTCTTCTGCCCTGCTTCCATTCCTCAGAGTAACTTCAAAAAAGTTCTCATAGTTTATCACCAATCTTGTCGCTATTTCCCGCACAACTAAGTAGAGAGTACAGCCTGACTGTGAATGCTGAGCGTCTTGCAGCACAGTCTGGAATTAGCCTTTTATATCCCCGATTTCCCCTCTTGTCCCCACACTGTCCCCATTCAGGTGCTTCAGACCGAGTGTATCTATAGCATGGTCACACACGCTGCTGCTGAGAGCTGTCAATGAGCTCTTCTTCTAGCAGTCATTTATCTATGATCCAACAGGCGTATATACTCCATAGAACTTCTTTAAAAGCATTTTTCTTTACATTATCCAAAGTGATTGTTTAATAGTAGCCTAAACTTACTCACCTGAAATGCATCCCCGAACTTACGCATCTATCACATCTGCCACAGACAGAATCATAGCAATCTGCTGGATTACTGGTCTCTAGAGATACAGTTTATCATTCCAAACACCTGAAAATGCTTCTGCAGGGCAAAGGCTTATATCCAGGCCAATTATTTATCTAATGCAAAATTTTTGGAGGATCACTTCCATTTAGAAAAGAGGTCAAAAAAATCCAAAACCCTCTCAAAAAGTTAATTTTCAATTGCTCTGTGCTGGAGGAATGCAAGAGTGTTTGACACAGTAGCCATACTAATGTGCTCTGTAAGTCTGCCTGGAATAGGAAAGGAATATAAACAAATTATTTCACACAGTGTAGTTCTGTCTCTGACAGAGAGGAAGTGAAACAGTGCAATGACACCATTTAACCCTTGGAGGATCAAATATTAGCAGCCTGGCTTAAACGACAGCATTGTTTTGCATGTTTTCTTGCCCCAAGCAGAAGTAGAGGCAAGGGGATATGCACTCTTCTCAGGGAGAAAGAAGCTGTTGGAGTGTATGCCTACCTCCCTTCAAAAATGTTAGAGAAGGAGTGCATGTTTTTTTTCTGAAACCAGATAAATATCATTATGTCATGGCCAGTTGTGTCCCCTCATTTAAACAGCAGATGAAGCCCAAATTTAAAGAGGGAAAAGAAGAACTTGTTCTTAAGCATATATTTTACACATACGTAAGCATCTCAGACATATTAAGAATAAACGTAATTTGAATAGGCTGTGTACTATTTCATAAAATAACGCAGGGGAAGTTTAGCAGTCAGTGATAAAGTGACTGTTTCAAAAACTCTCTGAAAAGTGTTTATTACCATTAATATGCTAAGTAGCCCATCATCAACAGCCCCAGAATGAGTGAGCTGAAATCAGCAGTCAAAACCTTTGCAGAAAGAAAGAAAAGGTACAGACATCAAGGTCAAGCACAATAGGTACCACTCCTGGTACTGCAGCTGCACAGCAGTCTAACCTGTGCACTCTATTGACAAAACATCCCTACTGCGGACACTGCTAAATCGACAAACCTTCGTTTCTCACTGCTATAGCAGTGAACCACCACACCTTGGAGGAAACAAGTGCTATCAATGGAAGGGCTAGGTTGCTAGTGTAACTGTGTTGGCACACAGGGTTTCTTCTGGCAGCAAAGAATCCTTTGCCTCTTTATACCCCGAGGAGATGTAGGTGTGTTGGCAGTTTCTTATAGCTGGCAAAACACCATAACAGAGGCCTGGGCTTCCACACTGAACAGTACAGTGCTATTTCTGAACAATTATCACCTTCAGTGTTTACACAGCCCTAAATGTAGATTAATGTTCAGAATAAAAATCGAGTAGCATCTACCTTTGGCTTTAAAGGGAGCCACATAACACTTTTCTAAGCAATAAATAGATCTTAAGATGCTAATGGCAAAACAAACCAAAACACACTTCATTACAGGTGTCAAGGCTTAGCTGTAAAGAAGCAGCTGTGTGGACAGCATCACACTGCACAGAAATATCTGCGTCAGTCCAGAACAAAGCTGAATTTGTGGCAATTTTCTTCTTTCAAAAGCTTGTTGTTCTTTGTCCTTCGGAGAATGGAATGCAGTTCCTTCTTTCATCACTACCTTTCCCTCTGAGTCTGATGCAATTTTTAGTTATTGCTTTGCAATGGGAATGTTTATGATTCTGCAAACATGGAGAAATATGTTGCTCACATTTCCTCATCCTTCAGGTCCTGGGAGAGAAATGGTGGGATTCATCTGGCCAAGTGTGTGCTCCAGCAGGCCACTGAAGGCTCGCTGCAATGTCAGCTGGAAAGAAACAGGCCCTTGTAGGGCATGACTCTCTCATTTAAAAATAGCTGCCTACAGAGAATTTAGCCCCTTTAAAATTTCAGAGAAGTATTTATCACCTTTAGATGTGTGTATCTACATCAGAATGGGATGAACTGTGTCCTAAAAGGGCTTGCTTCTCTCCAGTTGACTCCAAAGGGAGCCCTTCCAGCTACATCAGTGTAGCTGGCTACACTGTAGAGCTCTAAAGTTAGAAGGTACTAGTCTTGCCCCAAAATGTCCTTCTAGCTCAGCCTCTTCTGTAACACCGCTGCACAGGCATGCATGCTTAGCGTGTGCTTTATATTTCTGTAATTCTAGTTTAGCATCCCTGACTGCATTCGACAAGCACCCAGCTGCAGGCTGGCCTGCACGCTGAGCTCTAAGCTCTTCAGGTCTACCCCTGCAGCTAATGGGACTCACCCCGTAATGGGAACGCTTCCTTTAAGCTGCAGGTAATGCTAGCCTTGAATGAGAAGGCAATTGCACTAACACTATGACAATAAAATGGAGCAATGGCAGATGGCCATGTTACCGCCCGTCAGGTAGCTGCTGGTAACCCATCCCACACGCTCACACAGCCAGACTCAACGGTGGCATGGTGTAACTCAAGGTGTGGTTTGACATTACAGTGAAGCCTGTCTAACAACTCAGCGCAGCTGAAAAGGCAGTCCCTCTCCCCCTCTGCTGTGCCCAGCTCCCGTTCCCACCCTTCCTCCTCCTCCTTGCTGACACCGGGGCTCCTCCAGCGCTGCTGGCGGTCAGTTAAAACTCACGCTTCCGAAGAAGGGATTTGCTTTCTGCCATTTTGGCTCCCTGGTCTGGCTCACATCGCTGTCAAAGGAGTGCTGATGGGGAGGGCAGGAAGGCACAGATGAGGCCAGAAGGACGGGAAAGGGCAGGGACTGCCCAGGCTGAACCTCCAGGGAGAGATTTTCTGTCAAGGCACAACAGCTTTCAGTTGAAGTGTGCTGAGAACAAGTTACCCTACCTCAGGTGATGGGAAGTAACATGTTCAACTATGGTAAATTTACCGCTTACCTTGAACTTCTGCTTCCCAGCCTCCTAAAACATCAGAGCATTTCCTCTGAAAGAGGCCAGTGCTGCCCTTTAATGTGCTAGATGTGCTCCCACCGAGCCTTCTTCTCCGAGATGGAAATAACAGGTAGTTCAAAACCTCGAGACTATTACATGCTCATCTGCTGCCTTTTCTACTTCAGAGCTTGCACTGACGGGAGATGGATGCCTACAAACCCTGCCTAGGCCGTCGTCTCAAATTCCACCTGCCTTCAAAATGGCAATTTAGTAGAGCTAGCAGGTGAGCCATGAAACAGCAGTGATCACTAGACCTTTCTTCTACCAAAACGGGTTGTGATTTTCTGAGTGCCCTTAATACTAATTTATGATTAGTCCATAATCTTTTCAAGTAACTGTTGCTTTATCACCACTTTTTCATTCTTGGCATTATAAAAGGAGATTCATTTGATTACTTTGTGTAATTTGAAATGGTCACCAGTCTGTGGTCCCTTTTCCTGTCCTATTACTTTGGTATCTGGAACCAATAGTGGACCAGCAAAGTAGCTGGTGAGAAAACTACATGCAAGAGCCAGAGCTTAGTTAAGTCAAGCCTAAGTCCTATCCCGGGGACTTCAAATAAGGTTTCAACAAAAAGGCAGGTATGGGAACAAAGACCATGCTGAGTCAGAGAGGCTTCTGTTGTCACGGCCATTTTCATGACCATCACTGCTTCTCTGCCCTGATCCAAAGAGCACCAACACAAAGCCGGGGCTGGGGCCTTTTTTTTTTAAATGAGCTAGTCCAATTTCTTTTGCATCTATGCATGTGATAAAGCCAGTCTGAAAGACTTTTAACCAAGTTTGCTGTGGAGGTCATTTGCTGACACTTCATTCTCTGGCACCTGGCCCCACTCTGCATCCTGTGGGGCTGCTCTGTCTGTGCTCAGAGCAGACGGTGGTGGGGAGGCTCTTGCCAGTCTCTTCTCCCTCTGGAAGGAGATGAGATGAGGTAGATCCTGCCCCTCATCCCAGGAAGTTCCCCTCAAGTCCCAGGTTGCCTGGTAGCAGCTTCTGATCAACTCCACTCCTGAGCAACACATCCGTATCCCTCTCAGGAGCAGTTACCATCCTCAAATCCTCCAGGCTGCCCTGATCTTCCTATACCACTTACTAATGTTTATAATTACAAATTAAGTGAGTTTGTAACGAAGGCACATTTTTAAATGCTGTAATCAAAGAACTTTCAATTGGATTAAGACTTCAGTGTGCTAGTGGTTTAATTACAGGAACATGTAAGCACAAATAAGCTTTTGGTTTACTCCTGTCTTTCAGATAGGCCACAGCGAAGTCTTTCTGCCTATTTGTTATCGCTGAATATTTGATGCTAACTGTGGGTTGAATCCCAGTGGCCAGGACTCCTACGTGGCATCCCAGGCAGTGAGAGTCAGCCCCAGATGTGCTCAGCCCCCAGGGTGAGATGCCACTAGATATACTTAGTCAACATGACAAATATCAGTGATTGTGAAGAATTCCCTAGCAGGAGGCGTCACGTGAAATAAAAGGTTGAACTGAAGGGTGTACTGTTTGACAAACACCCCAAGTCAGCACAGCCACCGAAAGATACTGTCCTGCTCTCCCCCTGCTTCCAACCATCATACTCAGCCATGCTACCTCCCCGACTCTGCTGGCAAAATTGGTTCTATATCCACATGGCAAAATAGCATCAGGAGACTGATATGGTTGAAAGCAACCTTTTTCTTTCTTTTTTTTTTTTTCCCCAGCTATATCAGTTCCTTGAGCAACTGCACAAATATTTACAATAGCATGAAGAAACTTTGAGCCCAGGGACAGGGACGAGACGCTGGGGGTGAGCAGAACCACTTAGTGTGATAGGAGCGCCAGCATCTGTCTGCTTAAATGTTGGTCAAGTTGAATCCTAAGGAGAAAGGTGAGAATGACTGTTAGCAGAAGTTTAAAGGTGGCTATTAAGCTTGAGTCCTACAAAGACAAATTGGTGCTAGAATTTGGTAAATGTTAATTATTTCTGCACTGCAGCACTAGAAAGGGCAATGTATTTAAACAGCACTAGAAAATGTGGTCTATCAAAGAGGATTCAAACAGCCCCTGTTGGCAAGTCTCCTAGTTTGGGGCACGGTGAGACATCGTACTGCAAAGGAGATCTGAGCAATAAGTAAAACACATTGGGACTTTAGTTTCAGTTCTGCTTTGTCTTGTTTGCAGCCCAGCCCTTTTCTAGTTACAGCCTTTGAACTTCTCCCAAGCCCACAGAAGGACTGGTTGGTAGGCAGGATGTGCTGCAACTGCCAGAGAGATTAATTGAAAGAGAAGTGTAGATGAACACAATCAGCTGCACACAATTTAGAAAAGATTGAGATAAATTGGTACAATCTTCTTTTTGGACAAGACGAGAATGTATATGTCTTTGGCTTGTCAGGTGCAAAAACAGAGAGCTTTTGAACTACACCACCACCAAGAAAGGGAAACTGCGGCTGTGACTCTATACGAGTTATAAGACATTGTTATAACCAAATAGGTATAAAAATAGCTAGGACCTGCCCATATTTTTGCAGAAACTACCTCCACGTACAGCATATGAGGTTTAATTGTAGTTGATAGCATTTTTCTAGTAGTAAAGTAATTGTTTTATTTTACTGTGGGGTGTTTTGCTTCATCTATCTGGGATGTATCTGCGTTGATGTTCTAGCCCCACTGAAGCCGCTAAAAAACTGTCCATGATTTCAGGATGACCAGGAATTCACATTAAATGATTAACCACAATGCAAAAAGAATTTAACAAATGCAAGCCTGTAGTCATTGAATTTTGACTGTTATGTAATTCCTGAGATTTCATAGACATCTGTATTATATTTACTCAGTGTACAGGTAAGAGGTACAAACAGAAATGTGTTACTATTCCAAACAGAAAACCAAAAAACCAGCCTTGACCAAGCTGAAGCATCTATGAATGTATCTAAATGCAATTTGTCTTCATTATAAAGACTCAGCATTGAAACATGGGTTCTTTGCTGATAAGCATACTAGAAATTATTCCAGCTCCATTTTCAGGTATTGATAATAATGATACTAAATTATATTTTATAATTATATCGATTATATTAGATAGTATTAGTACTTATTATATTTAACATATAAAAAAAATAATCTTCTGTCTATCTTTGAAGGGGCAAATGGAATAAAAGCTGAAGGGTGAGAGTCATCTGTCCAAACGTAGATGTTAGAATATGTGTTGCCTTCAGAGGGAGGCCCTTTGGCTGCCTTTAGGCAGCGCAGAGACGGCTGCCACAGGAGTGATTGCCCTCAGTCTACAGCAGCTCAAACAAACCTACCTTGCCACTTTTTACACTCCTAAATGTCCACAGGGACATCACCCAATGTTTTATTGACTTAGTAAATTTGAGCAGAGATCAGACATTGGTCTTTCCAAGAGGAGAGAAAACCGCAGTTTTGTCAAGTGTGACTGAAAATAGGAAATGATGATGGCAACAGCTGCTCGGCCTGACCTCTCTGCGCTGCCACAGGCATCCGTGAACACATTTAGGGGGAAAGGGAAAAGCAGTGTTTGTTAAATTGATTTATTTGTGTTAGCTATGCCATGTAAAAGTCCCGGCAGTCAGATTACCTCTCTTAACAGAGCGGTGAGAGTGCACGTCCCCTGAGGTGCTGAACCAAAACCATCACCTTCACCCGGGAGCCCCGGAGGGGACGCGGGGAAGTTTCAAACCCATCGACAGCTGCTGGAGGGAAAGTTTAAGTAAACTGTGTGCTTCTTCGGCACTAAATGCTCCCGCTCGTGAAACGCTTGCAGACGATAGCAAAGCGGATTTTTCATGAGGTTAATGTCACCTGAATCCTTCATGGGTTTTACTTTCATTTTCAGTATGACTGATTTTTACGGTATAATCACATCAACTCTTTCATTGTAAATTCGGTTTCAAGTTTTGCACCAAAGGATGGTTTCTATCACTACGTCTATAGTTAGTGAAACCAAGTTTACGCTCTGAGGCTGCGTCACAAACTGATACAACACTTTACAGACCCCATTTTCCATTTCACAATATTTAGTTCCTCAGACAATAAGCAAATACTTCACTCTTCTAGAGAAGAGTTTCATTTCCTTCTTATGCACATTACCTCAAGAATGATTAAACTTCAGGCTTATTTTGCAAAATGCAATTTCCGCTGCATCCAGCAGCTCTCGGCGGCTTGTTTATGGGGCTGTGTGGTGTGGAGTCAGTGCCGGCAGCCCTGCCCCCCCGCCAGGATGGCCCCGCCGCATCCCAAGGGCTGCGAGGAAGAACCTTCCTCCTTCGCCTTTCTCAGAAGGACGTGGCAGGAAAGAGAGGGCTCGGAGCTACCGTCTTTGGAAGAGCAAACAAGACATCAGCTGCGCCCTGAGGTCTCCCTGGGAAACGCACAGCTCACAGGAGCGCTGGGTATCGCGGTTCCTCTCCATAAATGTTGCCTAAAAATAGAGCTGAAATGTGACTGTTCAAGATACAGCCTTGCGGTAAACAAGGAAATCGAGCACATAGCCACGCAAAGCTTTGTTTATTTTTCTGTCGTGGTGTGTAAACTGTTAAATTCTATTGATTGTAGCGTCTTATTTCAGGGCCAATTGCCAATAAGTTTAAGAAAACCTGCTGCTGCTCCACTGGTCTAGCTTGCTGCGGATCTTGTGGCCTACTTTGACGTTTACAAGCTTTTCCCCAGTAGGCACTTTGATTCATTTAGCTTACAACGTAAATAAATATATTTGTAGATATATGCCAAGTAGTATAAACATTTTATATTATGATTGCCTAAGATTTTCCGTTTGTCCTGGTTCTGGCTGGGACAGAGTTAACTTTCTTCCCAGTGGCTTGGGGGGTGTGCCGTGGTTTGGGTTTGGTATGAGAGGAGCGTTGATGGCCCATTGATGGCCCATTGATGCTTTGGTTGTTCCTGGGTGGTGCTTGCACCGCGGAGACTTTTGTTTTCTCTTTTCGGCCTCCCATGCCCTGTCACATGCGGGGCAAGCTGGCGCGGGGGGGGCACAGCCGGGGTGGTGGACCCAGCTGGCCAATGGGGTATTCTGTCCCGTGTGACGTCATGCTCAGTACGAAAACCAGGGCTGGCCCCCGTTCGTGACACGCGGTCGGCGGTCGGTGAGCAGGTGCACGGTGCATCACCTGCTTTGTATATTCTGTTATTGTTGTTGTTCTCATTGTTATTATTACTGTTCTACTTTGTTTTATTTCCATTATTAAACCGTTTTTATCTCAACCCGGGAGTTTTCCTACTTGTGCCCTCCCGATTCTCTCCCCCACCCCACCGGAGGCGGGGTGGGGTGGGGGGGGGTGAGCGAGCGGCTGCATGGGGTTTATTTGCTGGCTGGGGTTAAACCACGACACCATTATAACTTAACTTTCAGTTGCCTATGACTTGGGTAAACATTTTCCAGTTTTCACATCAGATTAAAAGTATAAGCCCAATTTCAAGGCAAAAAACCCCCAACCCACAACCAAACAGCCATTTCAAAATACTGAATCACAACCAGCCTAGCTGATATTAACTATTTCCCTCTTCAAATTTATGTTGCTTAAACATTTCTAAAGATAATCGGGAATCAGCAATTGTGGACTTTATAAAAATATCTTTTGCTTTCTAGAAGAAAGCCCATTCACAGACTTGACAGACTTCTAAGTCTGTGATGTGTATGATGGACTTGCTCAGAGCCACAAGGAACACCACACACTGGACCTGCCACAAAGAACTGAGTCTCAGGGAGAACATACACAAGATTGATGATGCTTTTCCAGGCTTGCATCGCCAAGGGCAACCATGATTCTGACATTTCCAAACCCTTGAACATCTGAATTTGCAACCTGGAGGATCCTTTAGCTCAGCTGGCAGCGTAGGCATTACTGGGTGTGTTTGCATGCGTGCCTGTGGCTGTTTGCCATGCATACCTAAAGCTTTCCTACCACATCTTCGAGAAAGGCTGCTCAGGAGGGACTGGCAGGGCAGATTCTTGAGGGCCTGGCAATATGGGATCTAGAAGGCCTAATGATCAACCTCTCTCCTTTCCCAGCTTCCTCCAGATGTGCACAGCTGTGTCCTCCCACAGGAGTGGGAGGAGAGGTGAGAGAGAGATGTGTGAGACAGTTGACCCCAGCTATCATAAAAAGCTGCTGCCCTCCCTTGTTTAGAGATGAACACAGGCTGAACTTGCAAGCTGTGCTTTAATGATATCCACTGTAACCTGCCTTTCCACTTATCCATTATATATTGTGAAAGTAGCACATCCCAAATAGGAAGACTCAAATGCAGCCGAACCTTCGTTGGGAGACTCTCCCTGTCTCCTGTACACTCCTCCTTAGCCTCTCTTTCTTGGGAGCTGGGACACTTTATTTTACCATACGTGCTCTTTAACCCTGATAGCTGTTCTCCGCAGCTCACCTGTGCTCTGTCAAGCTAAGGAAGTCCCCTGACATGTAGGTAGCCAGTCAGAAGACCATGCAGACATTCTCAAGAGTGCATGGAAGAAAGACTCCAGGAACTTCATTTTTTGCCACGCCACCACAGTTTTTCACAATTACTGTGCCATTTCTGGCACCCCTGGCTATTGATAGGACTAACAGTCAGCACTGGAAGCAGATTAAACATGTTGAGCGGCAATACTGCAAGGTGGAAGCCATGAACTGGGCTGCTTTCCTTTTCTAACACCAAAGCATCATAGGCAGCCCAGAAAAGATAGAAAGAGGACAGATGTTTCTCCTCCCAGCTTGGGCAGATGATGCCCACACATTTGTCATGCAGCAAGAATGTCAGCCAGTCCATGAAGGTAGCCAGGAGGGCAAACTTTGTGGTTTTTCCCCTGCAGCTGACTGACCCTTCCCCCCACCAATTTGTCAGACTTTTATCTGGCTCTGAAAAATCCTGGTTGAGTATTACAGTGGGACTGCACACCAGTCTGAGATGTCTCTTCTTTTCCTTTCAGATTTTTCATGGGTGTTTGTCTTTAGTGTCTCACCTGGAAAAGGATCTAGGAACCTAACCTTAAAATTAAAGCCTTGCTAGGTACCACCACCCTATGGACATCCAACTTTACTTTACATTTTAAAAAACAGCATGGTGCTGAGTGCAGTAATGTTTACAGATGTCTTTTTACTCAATTTACACCTACAGTTTTTTGCGCAGCCAATCACACAAATGGCAAACGCAGGCCTACTAAAAATAAGCTGAAAACTGCACAGAGGAACAAGGCTGGGACGAAAAGGATTTTGTTGTTGTTGTTAAGGATGGCGTGAACAAGGGAAAGCAATGAATGCACCGTCTTTCTTTGCCTCGGCAGGACAAGAGCTGTGAAGGGCTCTAGGCACACTCGGTGCGGCAGAAGAGAAAACGAGAGGGCTGCCAATGACGTGCTCTCTGGCATGCAAAAGAGGAACAGAGACTATAAGAAGATGCCACAGGGAAGGAAGAAGTAAACACAGAGATGGTTGGAGAGTCCCTGGAACAGGGGAGGAGTGGGAAGGCGTGAGGCTGGGAATTCACTGAATCCTCTGTGCAGTTGCTCTGGTCACAGCTTCGCCTCTCTTCTCCCTGGGGTGGCCAGCAGGAAACTGGGTTATGCTCCCACAGCTTCTAGCTGCACTTGCATGTGCCCAGGGAGGGACTGCAGCTAGACCAGGCAGGGAACATATGGGATGATGCAATGTGGATAAATGGAAATTTTGCCCAGTTCAAACTGTCAGGACAGAAGAGAAGTTATGAGCATGTAATGGGGTTAGACGTACTCCTGACTATACACAATATGTATGTTTTAAATGCCTCAGTCCTAAGAATATAGCATTGTTAAAGCATGCTATAAAGCAGGAATCAGAACAGCTATTATCCCTTGACCTTTCAAATGGGCAGACCTTTTCAGCAAAGCCCTCCCTTGGCAAGAGGGCCCAGAAAGACATGAGAAACCAAAGGTCCAGGGCAGCTGGAGTGAAGGAGGGGAAGAAAGAGAGAAAAGGGATCCCCCCAGTGAACCACACGTGGCGGAGGCAAGAGGACACAAGGGATTGGGCAAGGGGGGAGAAAGGGAGCCAGTTATGATGAGTGGCATGGGAGAACTAATTGTGTCACTGAAGGTCAGAGAAGAAAAGGGCAAGTGCAAAAAGAGGCCAACAGGACTGGAGGAGAGGGAGACTGTGCAGGAAGAAATGGGTGATGAGGTCTCCCTGGAAAGGCGAGTGGTGCGGGGGTACTGGCTTTCACAGCACTCTTGGGTAGGAAAGTTTGATTTACAGCTCTGTGACTTGCACTTACATCCAGCGGCTGAAACCGCCTTAGAAATACAGACCTATGGCTCCCAAGTAGCGACTATTTCTTCTGGACAATAAAGAAGCTCAGAAGTTGTTACTGTTTGTGCTGAGGAATTTGGCACTGGCAGGAGTTGTTATCATGTGCATTTGTAAAGGTCCCCATCACCAACAGTACCCGAGCACGCAAGGAAGTTGACAGAGTCGAGGTAGCCAGGTGCAAACCTGCCTACCGCATGTCATGCTCATTGCTAACAATTTTGTAGCTCATTTGAGACAGCCTCTGCCCATACTGCTGTACGCTATGTACTGAAAAGAAAGCTTCCAGCACACACATTTAATTCACATTTGTAATGGGAGATTAGAATTTTAAAATGTTTGTCAAGAATTATCAAGAGCTACGCCAGAAATTACTTGTACATCAAAAGCATTTATAAAGTGCAGGAGGCTGCCTGGAAAAGCTGATTTTTAGATTGCAAATACTGTGGTATCATGACAGCTTTTCACTGAGAGTTGTAGCACGTGCGTTCACACTTTTATTATAAATCCTTGTTCAGCTGCTGAAGGAGCTAAAGCCATTCTTAGGTTCTCTAAAAGATCTTTTTAATTCTCAGCTCTCCCTGTGGGAGACTGGAGGCCAGCTATTCTTTCCACTTGAAGAGTTGGTACCTAGAATTCTTGACAAGTAAAGTTCTTTGTAAGCAGACAAAAGTAGGCTAAAAGCAAAGACAAGTGTTAAGATTTATTTCACTACATACAGAAATTGAAAATTGTTGGGTTTTATCCTAAGTTGGCACTCCATTTCTAACATATGCTAAGGACTGTTATTCTTGAAGAAAAGACCTTTTTCATAAGCAAAAAAAATCATATTTATATTGCTTGTAAGAAAGAATATAAAACATCACTAACAAAATTATTCAACAAAGCCAAATAATGTGTTTAAGTGCTCACCCATGAAAATTTAAAATATTTACTCATTTTATGTATCAGTGGATGAAAAGTAACCCCTCTAGAACTAAGTTTATAACAATCTTTTCCCGTTTTTGTGCAGAGGGTGTTCTCAGCTGTGTTCTGGACGTGGCTGGTAAATGTGATGGGCAACATGATCCTAATGCAGAACCCAAGCCTTCTTCCACAAGATTGTACCCAAGAAAAAGTCACACCTGCAGGCCGTGGCAGACCAGAAGAGTTGAAAAGAACTCCTGAAGAGCCAGTAACTTACCTCAGTCATCGTTGCAGTGCTAAACTTCCTACAAAGATTTCAAAAACATCCAGCCTCCCCACAGAATAAAAAAAATTAGTAAAGCAGCAGAAAACAATCATTCTAAATCCTTAATACATGGACTATTAAACATTTAAATTTCCCTTTTAAATATGTCTGATTTTGGTTTTGTAGCCAGAGTATGTTTCTCAGTGCCTAATTTTATTTCAGGAGACTTAGTCGCCTAAATCAATATTTACTGCAATAATTCAGTAGAACCACTAAATATGACATGTCTATAGAATCACAGCGTCTTAATATTTTAGCTTGAAAGACATCAATTCTAGGAATTGGGATGTAAGAAATATAAACCCTGAAATTGTCCACCCTAATTTATGTGCACTGGACAAAGTTTAATGGAAGAAATGTAACCCTGAAATTGTCCACTCCAATTTATGTGCACTGGACAAAGTTTACTACCATAAATGAGTGCCTGTAAAGCAACACCATCGTGCTATTTTTATCGTTCCTTTATATCGCATTAGCTGAACAACAGCTTAGGAATCATTCACCGCTTGTCATCTAATAATAGGCTTTTTAGGTTATGTGAAAAAAAGGAGAAATATCACCAACATTATATCCACATGATATATTCCTTATGCCATCAGCTCTCCATTATCTAGGACAACCTGGGTCAGAGAGACACCATGGACAGGAAAACCCCGTGCAAGTACTGCTGCAGACCCAAGAGTCACTCTGGCATCTCCATACCGCATTCCAGTTTCTGCAAGTGCTCATAAGTCGAGCCGGCTCCTCACAGATAAGATATGGAAATACGACTGAACCAGTGACACAGTCTACTCATGGCTGAATAATCTTCCCACAGGCTTTGGGGAGTGAATGATCTTAGCAGTTAGACTCTCAGAAACTTATTTTTTTAAGTATTAGTCAATGCTTTTGACAAGGTATCCTCCTTGCCAACATGGAAGAAAGAAATGAACCCTTTATTTTCTAATATTTTTCTTTATTTTGCTGCTTCTCCCAATATTACATTTTAAACTGGCCTTTAAGTTATGTAAACAGCTGCATGTATACAGCAGCCATCCTAGAAGCAAAAAATGAATCCAGCTTGTGATTTTTCTTATTTTAGTTGTTGTTTGATTTGATTTTCATGATCTGTTTGTTGAGGACCATTTCAACTATTGTTCAAGCTGGAAGGCATTCCTAACATGCCATAAAATACTAAACATGTTTATATTTTCATAACATAATATGAATCCCCTTTCCAAGCCAGATTCCATCTGTTAAGACAACTTCTTAGATCTTTCTAACGTACATCCACTCTCAGATCAGGATAATCAGAGATTGCCTGTCCTACCCCAGCACGCAGAGGCAACGAGCAGTTGTCTTCACGTTTTAGTGTGCAATTTGTACAATAACTGGGGGAATTAACGTAATTTGATTTCCGGTGGGTTCGTGTCCTTCATCTTTAGATCCTCTCTCTCACTGAGATCGCCTCAGGCAGGTGGTCCTCTGCTCTATACACCCTCTCCTAAAGGGACCCCCGGGACTGCCTGCTGGGCAGCTGGCCTGCTGCTGCCACGTGCCTGCCCTGAGGGACAGCCCGCCCCAGCCCGGCCACCCCCCGCCGCATGGCGCTCAGGTAATGAGAGGGCCGCCATGAACACCCACAGCAATGCTTTTGTAAAATTACACTGAAGGTACACGCTCTCCACCCCGGGTAAGGCCTGCTTGGATACAGTTGGAGGGTTACGTGGGACTGCGGGGGCTCAGCTCCTGCTGCCGGTAACGACCTGCTCTTGAAACAAGCTGCCCCTGAGCCCCACAGAGGGCTTGCCTTGGAGGGAGCTAGTTGGTTCACCCCAAAAAGAGAGCTCCAGAGAGGACTAAGATACGTGCTGCACGGGGCAGCCAGGATAGCAGAGCCCGGGGGGCACCTGGAGAGCTGTGTGACTGGGTGACACAAACCCAGGTGAGGCCCATGTTCCCCACCATCACACGCTCGGCTCTCCCCACCACCGACATCTCATTGCTTCACCCCAAAAAACTGCCACCCTCCCTGTCTGCTGGCGGAGCAAGAGGAGGCCTGCAGTGGGCCTGGGTGCAAGCCATCACCAGCCATCTTCTGGGACAGGCGTGACAACCTGCTCCCCTCGCCCAGCAGGAGCTGAGCTGGTCAGTCCCTTCCACCCAGTTATGGTGTCTGCAGGAACAAGATCTCCTGACCTCTTTGGGCAGTGGGTTTCAAACTGAGGGAGCTGGGGACTAACTATGAGCGATTGCATGTATCTGAGTTCCTTAGAAAAGTCAAATAAAATTAAGCCAAAAAAAGGTGGAAATTAACTTTGTCACCCTGATGTCCTAAACAGGGTGAAAAGAAAAATACAAGACCCCCCCAACAGTCTTGAAGTGCCCCTTCTCACAAAAAAAAATAACACCTTAATGATAATCTTAATAACTCGTTCTTTCCTTTCTTTTAGCTTTTCCTGTGTTACTGAGAGTCAAGGCAATTTTAGAACAAATTACTTCTTTTTTGTTTGCTTGCTTGTTATTCAGTTCCTTCCTAGTACGTACGTTTTGAGCTTTTATATTTTAAGTGAGGTGATTTTGTCATCTGCAAGTTCATCACATTAATGCTTTCATTAATAAAACAGCAAAACCTGATGCATTTCCTTTTATGCTTTTGAAGTGAATTCTCCAGGATAAAAAAACCCTTCTTTCTGGTTGTATTAGCAATATTTACTGTTCGCATTTGTCATTTTTTATAACCTTTTCTCCTGCATTATCTCATTTCTTATTAGAAATGCACACTTTAAAAATGTTAGATACTGTTTCTCATCACTGTGTTTTATCACTGGCAAAAATACAGCAGGAGCGCAGCTGGTGGAATTCTGCTATCCTGGAGCCACATTTAGGGTTTTTAATCAAACCCTTTGTTTTTCTTTCATCCTTATGCAGAAATATCTCTTTGAAGTAATAAGCATTATTCTGAAGAGACACTCAAGCACTATGTGGGAAGTTCCCTTTGGTGATACACTTCTGACTGTCACATACCATTCTGCCTTGTAATCTATGGAGAAAATCATTAAGTCCTTATATCCCGTAGAGGAGAAGATTTCACTTGGCCAGAAATCTCCACAGAGCTGCCCATCCTAGCCTTCAAACCATTCTCCAGTCCCACCAAGCGTGTGATCAGAAGCGAACTCCTCGTGGTCTAAACTATACCAATGAGACCTAAACTGCATCTCATCAAACAATGTAAAACTTAGCAACTCTTGTCCATCACAACTGCAGAGGAAATACCAACTACAGCAGAATAATCCTGGATCCTATCCCTGAGTGTCCAGGAATGTAATATACTTCATCCAGTGCATGATACCAAGCAAAGGAAACTAAATGACCCAGGAAGAATTCACACAAAATACCTATAGAGGAAGAAACACCAACTTGCCAGTGGGTGAATGTTTCTCGCAAAAGGGTAATTTCATCCTAATCCTTCAGCCCTGACCCTCATGAGAAACCTCCTGAAGATAAACCTGGGAACTACAGGCTCGTTTATAACTCTGCACAATCCCCAAAGCTAGAGACTTAACAGAAATATATTTTTGACAGTTTACAAACTCTCTTCTCCACCGTTAACCTCTCCGGGTTCTACAGGTTATAAAGTACAAGTCTTTCTTTTTTCTGCCAGGAGGTAGCAAGCCTGAAATTTCTCCATCTCTTATGCATTTTCCTCTCTCTTGCAGTATGCCCCATACTTGGTGGGTACCAATCACCTTTATCTTTAAGCGATAATCTAATAGGTACATAACCAGCTAAACTCTGAGCAATCATTCTCAATTCGTATTTATCTTATAGACTCATAGAATCATGGAATGGTTTGGGTTGGAAGGGACATTTAAAGATCATCCAGTCCAACTCCCCAATCTTTGAAATCTGTTGCTTTTATTTCAGTCTTGAAGAACGGCTTCATATGTCTGAAAGCTCGTCTGAATTCTTCAACTATGACAGTTGGCATGTTAAAAAAATATTTCCTCTTCCTACAAGCTTCAGGGCTGCAGCAAAATATTCTATCGTCTTTATTTGATATTCCATAATTGATATACCTATCATTGTTAAGGCACTAGAAAAGTGACACCATATAATTATTTCTTAGTTTATAATTAAGCATGCACAGTATGTAATCACTTAACAATATACTACATACACATGTATGACAAGGAAGGACTTAAGGCTGTGTATTTTCTTTTCACATTTACTCCTATATGAACAGCTGTGTAGTTGTAGCATCGCATTGTATGCTTTTATATATTTATTTTATACTTGTAATAAAATTGACACTGATAGCACATATCTTGATTACCATAGGTAGATCTTTTAACTATAGTGTTCAAGGTCAGGTTGAATGGGGCTTTGAGTAACCTGATCTAGTAAAAGATGTCCTACTCCTTGCAGGGCAGGTTGGACTAGGTCCTTGCAGGGCAGGTTGGACTATCATTAAAGGTCACTTCCACCCGAAACCATTCTAGGATTCTATGATAATTTGCCTATGTTAAATACATCACCCATTTTTACTGTACAAAATAACAGAATTTATAGATTATTTCGTCTTGCGGTGCTAGGGATATCTATGAAGTCAAAGAAAGTTCTCTGTATACACGGAAGGAATAGCAAGTCAAAGCTAATTAGTGTGGTGAGAATCTGCCTACTGTCTTTGAAATTTTCCAAATCTTGGGTGAGCTGATCAAGCAATAAGTGCTTTGTGACAAGCTGCAAGGTTGATTACACACCTTTTTTTTTTTTTAATTTGTTCTAAATAATATTTTCATGTTAATATGCAGTAGTTTCCTAAATGAATGTGTAGTGCTTATTTAGGCAAGAATAATAGTTTTTTTTCTTGTTTATAAGACAGTTGCTTTTAAAATTTTAGATTCGTAGAAGCTGAGTAATGCAGTCAACATTAAGTAATTTTTTGCCCCTTTACAGTAGGTTTTAGAGGGAGAAACTTCCTTAAGACATATGCACCAGAAGAGAGGAAAATCTGCTATGTGGGAAACAGTTAGATAGGTAATTGTAACATTTGTTAAGCTTAAGCTTTTATAAAAGCTAAAACTTTTAGCTTGTATTTTTCTTTAATCAGTTAAGGAAATAAGAGATTTAGCAAGAATAACAGAGCTTTCTAGCATGTTCAAAAGTCAGCATGTTGTGTTCTGGTGTACCAAATTGGAACACGGGATGAAAGAATCCAAGCAATATTCATTGAAAATAGGCAACTTATCCTTCCTTTGTATTTTTTGTATCCAGCCAATATGAGAGTGAATATTATCAATCAGAAATTTAGATGGTCTTTCATGAACACACGAAAGAAAGATGAGAAAGGCAGCAACGCATTTCCTCTTGTTTCTCTGCTTCTGTTGCTGTTTCTCTGTATAATATAAAGACAATCTGAAATCTGTAAACGTGCTCCAAGTTAAATTCAATAGAGTTACAATAGTAATCCTCAATTTCTGAGCTAGCTTTTTGGTCTTTAACCAGGAGATTATAGAGTTAGAAAACAATATTCCTTCCAGAAAATTAAGAAACAAAGTTTGAGAAAACTCTTTTCCAGATGGTTTTGAATGAATCAGGTACTTATCCCAGATGGTAAGAAGTACTAATATGACTTAAAATACTTGATACTAAATTTTGCCATTGAGGGCATCTATATGGCTTTCAAGGATGACCTTTGCTCACCATTAAAAGAAAGTGAACAAAAAAGTATCATCAGCCACATATAGGAACTGAAAAAACCCAACTATAATCTTGATGAATTCTTCACATGTATGAGACTGAGCCAGTCTGTCATGCATTGGTTCTCGCAAGCACCATCGGCACCTAAATTCAGCACCCTTAAGGCAACTCCAAGATGCTACACCTGAAAAATGTGTGCAGCGTGATGAGCCCCACATTCCCTGAGTCTGTTTTACAATTTAAAAACAAATTTTCAAAGAATAAATTTATGTTTAAATTGGCTCTTTGGCTCCCAAGAACAATTTGGACCCAAAATTTTCAATCTACACATGAAACAATGGTCATCTTGTAATTTCTACTCCCTGATACAATCAATTAAACCTTTGAAGGAGGGAAGCAAGGAATAACGCTTGACTGAAGTCAAACAGTGAGTATCTTCATGTGCAGGACAGATACTCACTTGGAAGATCAGCCATTTCCTGAACAGCTGACCAAAACTCGAATCATACAAATGTCCATGAACACTAAGCAAAGGGCATAAATGCAGTTGAAGCAAACAGCTGTTTGCTATTAGAATGAGTGTTCTCAAGTACTACGTAGGTAATATTTGGACAGTGTATCCCATTGTTTAGGATAAGCTGAAGAAACTGTTCGCTGGAAATAATTGTTTCTGCTCAGACTCCCATTATCGCGTCTCTTTTCTCACCCTATCTTTCTCTCCCATTAGCTGCCGTGGCACCTCATCTATGTCTGGTAAAACAGATAAGTGGTTGTCATCAAGCCCACTACATGAATTACTCATTATATCTGCTCTCTGAATACTTCAGATGCTCTGAACAGCACATTTCTCTTCCTCTGGCCCGGGCAGTTTGTAACACCCTTGCAGCCTGCGTCCTGACTAGGGGAAACATGAGTTGCCGGGTTCTTCCTGGCCCTGACCACAGGCTCTTGCTTGCCAGTGGGCTCCTTGCCTGGCTTGCTTGCAGCTGCAAAACTGGCTTCTGGGCAGATACCCCCCTTGTTGAGAATCCAAATTTCATATCACCTAATGCTGGCAGGCTGGTAGTTACGTAGCCATTCGCACTTTCTCCGCAGCTGTGGGAGAAAGGAGGGCAGCTCTGGTGGAGCGGGGCGAGTCGTGCTGGGGGAGCGCCTGCCTTTCCCCACGGAGTGCCCAGGGACGCCAGGCAGCCACATCCGAGAAGGTGCCCCATGTGTAGGTGGTTACAGCCCGGTGAGATGCATCCAGCTGAAACGACTATTGTTTAACATGTTAGGAGCCTCATTCTCCTTTGAAACAGAGACAGACTTATGATGGATTTAGCCCACTAAGTAGGGGCTAGATCTGTGTTAAACTGCAATCGGCCGCAGTCTTTCAGCCATATGTTTTTGATACTTGTAACATTCCTTGAATTAAGGTTCAAGGAAAACTTCAAAGCCTACTATTGCTCAGTGAAGTGAATACTACTAATGGCATTAATCCATGGACTTCAGTTGGACTCTCCACCTGAGAAGAGCAAGGAATTAGTCTTTTCTAATGATTTAGAGTCACAAATTAAAATCCTTAAGAACTGCTGGCATTTTGGTTCATCTACTAAAAGTCTCATTCAGAAAAAAGAAAAAAAACAGCACAAAACATGGATGATTTAAGATTTTTTCTGTCATTCCGGAAAATAAAGGAGTAACCACTTTGTCTCTGGGAAGTTAATACATTATTTTGCTCATTTTTGTTTTGTTTTGTATTTTCTGTGAAAGAATTTACGATTTTCTGTTAAAGATTTAAAAATATAGAAGTACCCTTAAACATGCATTACTACACGTGCATGTAAAAGTGCAAACACAAGGAAAGGCAAACACTTAAAGAGACATTATGATCTGAAATTTGACTCTCATTTTAACTTAGGAAATAACTGGTAATAAGTTTAAAAGCAGAAGAAATACAGAATTCTAGTAGTTAAGATTTCAAAAAGAAAAGTAACTTGTTGGTATCAGATTTGTCCATTTGGTCTCAATTTGTAACTGAGAGCAGTGCAAAAGATAGAAGTAGTGACAAGTCAATTGGACTTTTAAAGTGTGTTTTGCTTAATATTCAAAAAGGCAAAACACAGAAATAAACTTTTGTTTACAGTATAAACTTTAGCTTTTGTCTCTTGATGTTACTTCCATATATTTAGATCCTGAATTACATTTACCTTCCCAAAAGGATAGGATACAAAATAAATGGGAAAGAGTGTGCTGAGAAAAAACAGATTGCCTCTGGATGATAAAGGATCTACTTATATATTGTTTCAATAGACCAACTGATATGTCTAGTAAAAACAGACAAGCTTTGATGCATACAAGCCTGTTTTCAGATCTAATAAAAGATATTACCTCTCCTTACAAGTTCTGGCTTGCTTATTGCCTTATACCATTCTGGCTACAAAGACAGTGTTATTGCTCAAACATTATTACTACTACTAACCTCCCAGCTAAAATAACACTACTACTACAAAAGCCCTAGTATGAGTTACTTCATATTTATCAAATATAATTTAAATGTATGTAATCTTTCAGAAAGGCCATAGGGCTACATAAAATACAATATGGCATAAAGTTGATCTGCATTGTGTTCTGAAATGACCTGTCACAGTGCGATAATGGAATAGCAATATAATCGCAGTTACCAAAATTCAGTCTTTACAAATCAGCAATGTAAACTGACATTTGCTTACTATACTGTTTCATGAAATGACAAATAATGATTTTTTTAGAGAAATTTTTGACAATGGGAATTGTTTTTGCAGGTAACTGGCTATAAAATATAGATAGCTGAGAAAAACTTCTGGCAAAAAAGAAGAGTGGAGTGACAAACACGTAACTAAAGGTTCCAAAATCCTACCTACTACTTTGCATGCTGCACTGTTAAATTCCTCTTTAGACTGAAAAAAAAAATTTCAATCTCAAGAAAGAAGAAGAAAACTGGTTTTACAAAATTACATCCTTCCTTCCTGTACATATTTCTAGATTTAAGCCTTTCTGACAAGCTATTTCATAAAGCTTGGATAAAACTATTGATACAAGATCTGAAATGGATCTGTGCTTTGGCTCAAATCACATTAGCGTGTTTGTTTCAAATTTTGTGGTTTACTTTTAAGTAATGTTTTTCTATTGTTTCTTTCTCTCTGATCACACCTCTGTCTTTTTTTTCCATTCCAAAACTGTAGTAGTAGCCTTTCTCCTATCGGACTACTCTGTTTTGAAACTTTTCATGGTTTCTTAACGATACTGGTTTCACATAATCCTGTTGTCTAGCTGTCCCTCTGCCTATCAGTTCCCCTTGAGCCCTTCAGCCAATTTCGATAAACTTTGAACGAGGGATAAGGGCTTCCAAAGAGACGTTAATTCCTACAAATTTTAGGAAGACTGTTAGCAAGAGGAGGAAGAAACGCAAAAGAAGTGCCCACTGTTGGAAAGGCAAGTAGAATTTAGTTATTATACCTCCTGCTTGCTATTAGCTAATTAAACTCCTGACTAGTCCAGCATATTTAACATAAATCAGGCACTTTAGCATGTGAGGGATGTATTAAAGGCTGGAGGGAGATTGGGGTTGGAAGGGTGTAAGATGCACAGCCTCAAGAAAACAAGCTGCTTCAGTTCTACTGTGCACACAGCAACTCTTGTGTTTAGAAACCCTATGTAAGTGAAAATGACCATAACATAGAATCATAGAATCATAGAATCATTAAGGTTGGAAAAGACCTCTAAGGTCATCGAGTCCAACCGTCAACCCAACACCCCCATGCCCACTAAACCATGTCCCTAACATAACACATAACGGATATAATTTTGTGAACAGCAGTCTCCTTCAAGTTTATACTGGTGCAGTGACACCCTGTGTGCAGAGATGCATCCAGAGAAACTGATAAAATGGCAGTAGTTCGTGAATCTACAAAATTTCTTGCATTTTTTTGACAACGTTCTCATCTAGCATGCTCAGGAATAACATTGACAAGTTTTAAGAAAAGTTCCCTTCTTCCCTCACTCTACTCCTAAGGCTGGAAGGAAGTCAGACTTCTTCAAGGTTCATGTGGATGAAGAGGACCATATGGTTGTCAGATCAATTTGCTGAACTCTGTCCAAATCCTATGAGATGGATGCTTTTCACATGGACACCACATGGTTTATCTGAGGACAGTTCGGCTAGGAACCAACTAGACAGGAAAAATAAATTAATTGCTCCCTCTCCGAAAAATGGATGAGATACTCTTTTGGGCCTGTAAATAGAAGTATTCACAACCAGTCTCTGTGATATTTGGTAGACACACTCAGAATTTGTTTATGCTATTCATTTAATAACTAAATGAACAACAGGAAAATGCCACACCATATTTTTCATATGATAAGAATTGTTCCTAATCAGACACCACTCTTTCTTCAACGTAAGAGACCACAGGTCCCTACAAAATCTTTTTCTTATCAAATTTCTATGATTTCTACCTAAGCATGTAATCGTTGGTACCTGTAAGTATGGCGCATAAATTGGGGTTAACAGCTTCTATGAGTCTTTCAAGAGTGACATTACGCTCACTCCAACATCACTGTTAACATCTCATACAACCAGAAATCGAAAGTGGAAAGATGAAAAGTTACGTCTGTGAAGAGAAGTCTTACATTGATGCGAGGAATGGTAATTAAAGCAGCCATCTCAAGAGAAACTAAAATCTAATGTCCATACTCGACCTTTATTTGTAACAGAAAAGAGATATTGCATTACTCCAGAACAGTTTTTGCAGCTTCTTGATATGTTACTTCTATGGGAATTTTTTTTCCTAATTTTGAATGTTAATTGATATGTATAGTGAATACTGTCTGATACCTCAGGGTGACATCCTCCCTTCCCGCCCCCTGCCGCGTTTTTTAAACTCAGGATAGTATGGAAGGTAGAGATTACATCTGAGTTTTGGAATACATATACAATAGCTAAATTTTTAAATTTACTGCATGTGGATTCTGGCTTTGTTCCATATAGACAAGCCTAAATATATGGTGTCTAAATACAGTAATTATATGCTAAACACTTTAAACCCATCTTAATTATTTGTTATTGGAATAACTTCATTGGGTTTTGCTTTTCAATTTAAGGAATACAGAGGCCAAAGTTCTCACTGAGCTGCTTGGCATTTTCCCATCAGATACACTAACCACCTGCCAAATCGGCTAGAAAAAATAGATGTATCAGGGCCCTGAGGGCACTAACAGGGCCCCTCGGTAGCCTCCCCTGGGCCCTCCCTGTACCCCTGCCCAGGACCCCATTTCAGCCCAGCCAAGCACAGAGGTGCCCGATGCCCGGGGCTGGGGCTGCCCCCGTGGCCTCTGCTGCTCCTGGCTGGGTGGTGGGACGGGCCCGGGCTGCCAGGGCCTGCTCAGATTCCCTGGGGAGCCCCCAATGTCCCTGGCCCCCAGGGAAAAACTGGTCCCTGGGCTGCCCTGATGAAACCCCTTTCCCGTGGGGAACATCTCTGCACATCTCTGGAATCGTCTTTCATTTTCATCGTGCCTTACCCAACCAACGGTTCGCAACAACACGGGCACCAGGCGCGAGTGTGAGTATCAGACACTGTCCACCACTCATGTTGTATATGGGACTTGTTATTATTCCCAGTATGAAAATATCATTTAATCATCTATGTAATGTTCTGTTACCACTACGAGATAATTATGCTTTACATTAGAAATTACAATTGTGAAAAATAGGAGATCTTTTCTGAAAGGGATGACATCCTACCATCCGACCTTGCACAAAATGACACAGACCCACATTATTATTGCCAAAATGCTGTCCAAAATATATGCTGCATAAACCAAAGATTCGGGCAAGTGCAAAGTACTCTTCTCCTTACTGGCACTCACACGCAGGCTTAAATAAGTCAATGAAAAATTATGTAAACCAAGAGCACTACTCAAGCGCTTAAGTGATTTACTGGATTGGGCCCAAAAATATTGAAAATGTTGCAAGATTGATCCCTGATGTGATCCCTCACAACAAATCTTAACGTCCAGGCAGTAACTTGTTTGATTTCCAAGCAGTATTTTATCTTCTTTTGAAAAGAAACTTTCCTTATCTGCTACACTGCCTATTTTATTTTCTGAGAGTTGGTAGATACTACGTAATGCAGCGTCTAAGGGGCTGAACCGGTAGGAAAAAAGTGATCTTTCATTGGTCTGTGGTAAAATTCGGCTTTCTCTCTATTATTGCTCTTTCATGCTACCCAGTTGCAAAGCTCCATAGCATTACTCTGCATCAGCAACGTCAGAAGTTTCATTTTTGTCTACGGAGCAGCGCGGCGTCAATCAGAGTTTAAGAACTGGGGATGAATGCATCTATTAACATAGAGATTTTCTAAATTCTGAATCATTCCCTCACCAAAATGTTTTGGTTTTAATTTCTTTTGGGTTAGTCAATGAACAACATAACCGGCTAGTTTGTAACTGGTTTCACTTTTTGTTTGATAGGCTGACAGCAGTGTGTGAGCTGGGAGCCTTCAAGGAAACCCTTCCATTCCCCACATTTTCCCACTGAATTAAAAATGTTGCAAAAGCATTTCTAATCATACCAACAGTGGTGTACAGAGAGGGATTAACCAAAAGGACTACTGAAGAATAAATTAGTCTGTCATAGTTCTCTGTGTGGACGCTTGCTTTAGAACAGTTAGTGAGTTTTGTGAGTGCCTACTGACTTCTGTCTTCACACCATGGATAGATACCCTTCCATCAGCAATTTATCTCACTTATATCCTCGTTTCCACAGTTGCTGCACAAAGATAAACCAGTAACATTTATTTGCAGTATCAGGGGGGTGGGGGAAGCGTCAATCTTTTCCAAAGGCAAAGCAGTGTCGTACAAGATGAGCCACAGCAATGCCCCCAGAGAACTCCGGAAGCCCGAACGAAGAGCGACTGGTGTAGATTTTTGGTTGGGAGAAGAGGAAGAATTCCTCAGTCAGGTGTGCAGTTGTCTTGTTCAGTAACCACAAAGTGCCACTGCCGTCCCAATATCTCCTTTTATTTTGTGCCATAAATAGCTGCCTACTTCAGCCTATTATGACCTTTGATTAGCACAGCTACAAGCAACTGCTGGTCTGTCAAAGCACTTTCAAAACAGGAAGGAGGTCAAATATAAGTTGTGTATTTTTTTTCCCATATGATTTCCCAAAATTCCTCCTGTATCTTGTTATGCTTCTGCAAACTGTACATAAAGTAGAATCTAAAATCAGAAAAATACCACCAAAGGTCCTGGAAAGCTGAAGAGGAATCAGTTCTTGGTTTGTTCCAAACCTAAGGTTTCAATTAAATTAATCAGAACTTCTACTCTCTCTCTTGGCTGAAAGAATCCTTCTTCACAAGAGGGAATACTTGCTACGAGTTGTACCAGCATTGTTTCCACAAGTATTGTTTGTATGGTTTTTTTTTGTTGACTTTTATGTGAACTGACAGTCAATTCCTTGGTGGACAATTGCCCACATTACGAAAATCCACTGATGTGTCACTGTTTGGCTCTGCCAAAAAAGCCATAGTAGTTAGAAGGAACACAGTATTTGGCCTGTCATCAAAACAGGGGTCTACTTAACAATAAAAAGAAATGAACATCAATAAACACAGCAGTTTATTTTTAAGGATAAGAAGTGTCAAAAAATATACAACAAACAAAATATACAATTGTTTGAGGTGCCATCGTGCCTCTGTAAGTCATCATAAACAGTGAACAGCTCGAAGGAGAATACTGCGGCAGGCAAGGAAAGTTAAATGCATTATAGATGCAGTAATTTTAAACACTTTCCCAGGAGAACAAACTGGATAATTTGGAAGCACAAANGATTCTATGATTCTATGAAGTAGGAGAGAAAGCCCAAAACAATTGGTAGGGGACAAAAAAGGACAAAGGAGGCCACAACAACACGCTCAGAGGCATGAAAATCACCGAGATAAAAGGGCTGTTCTTTCTATGATCACACATATTTATGACCCAAACACGAACAGGCTTACACTTATGCAGATTTTCACCATGGTTATGGCTTGTTTTTACTGTTGGTGAAGAAAATGCATGTAAAGCTATTCTTTCAGTAAACTGCTGCATTTGTACAGTGATGAAACAGCTGCATCCTCTGTTTTGCTTACTGAGTGGTTAATGCAGAGACATACTTTAGATTTCCTTCCCAAATAATACAACCTAGTGATAGGGAAAAAAGGACTAACTCTAACTTTGTTAAATTAGGAAATAACAGCGTATCACCACTTGGTTTTGAGCTCTACCTTTTCAGAGAAAAACATCCACCCACAGCTCCTGCAATGAGCAACCGGTATTTTAGTCTTTGTTACTGCGTGGTCCAAAAGATAAACACTTTGCACAAGAGTTAAGGCTGTTAGCCCTAGCCTCTTGAGCAAATTCCAACCCATGTGACCTAAATTCCTTCTGTGTTTTCAGCTGGATACTGTATTTTTCACTTCCTGCTCTGAAATTCTTGAATGATGTTGTTAAAATGAGACTTTGACCTTGGAATACAGACAAACAAAACAAAAAATTAAGCACCATTTCAGGTACTCTCCCAGTCCGGGTTCCCCATGTCTGCCAAATTTCTGTCCTTCCACAAGGCATGCTTTCCCATTTTTTCCAGGTTTTAAATCCAGGTTTAAAGTCTTCCCGATTGCTATATAAAGCATCTACATAGACTTCACACTTATAAAGTAGCCACACACCTAAATGTAAACGTATCAAAAGAAGAAACAAGAGCAACAGAAGATCCATTTGGCTTTTTAAAATGCTGGTGACCCCTAACCAGGTACCCTTTCTGAGGGAGACAGCGTTTCAGTGACGAACGAAGCCACCCCTGCTTGCACCTATGTCAACTCCGAGGCCCTGCCCCAAGCCCGATGTCAGACGGCGGGCCCGAGGCGTAGAGGGGGCCGAAGCTCGAGGTAAGGCCCAGCCGCAGCCGAGCTGACCGGTGCAAAAGCCGCTCCAGCTGCACCGGACGGCCCCGCCTCTCCCCCTGCTTGCCCAGCGTGTTCCTGGCCCCGGGCGGTAAGCGGGCACGCCGTACCGCCTCCCACTGCCACGGTGCCCCCTCCCCGCCCCTGCACCCCCCCCCCCCCGCTTTGTCCGCCCGTCCTCCCGCACGGCGACCCGAGGGCGGAGCAGCACCACCCGCCGCCCCTCGCAGGCCACCCCCGGCGCCGCAAGGCCCAAGGGAACGCGCCGGCGCAGCGGCCCCGGCTGCCGCCCCCGCCCCGACGGGGCCCAGCGCGGCGGCAGCGGAGGGGAGGGCCGGGCGCAGACGGCCGCGCTGACGTCATTATCCGGGCCCTCCGCGCGGTTCGCCCGGCGGGTCACAATGGAACCCGTTCGAGCCCAACCGACGTGAAACGGCCGCGCGCGCGTACACGCGCCGCCTCGCACACGCGCCACCGCCTCCCGCCGCCTTCCTCGCGCGCGCTCCCTCGCCGCACACATAAGGGTGGGGGCAGGCGGGCCGCGGCCTGGGCCTCGCCGCTGCGGCGTGAGTGACAGCCCGGGGGGACGGGGGCGGGGAGAGCGTCACGCCGTTCGGGTGGCGGACTCGCTGCCGCTGCTGCTGCTGCTGCGCTAGGTCGGGGCCTGCGGCGCGGGCCGGGCGCGGAAGGCTCTGCCGGGGCGGCCATCTTGCCCAGGGCCCCGCCAGACGGAGGTGCGCCGCCGCCGCCGGGAGCGCGAGGAGCAGCAGCAGCAGCAGCCGCCGCCGCCGCCGCGTCTCGCCTCGCTCCCTCCCCCCTCCCCC
>VZTQ01000283.1:77591-127019 GCA_013400755.1 Pelecanoides urinatrix | reverse complement strand
GGGGGTGGGGGGTGGGGATAACGGGCGGCGGGTGGCGGCAGCGCCGCCCTCGCAGCCCCCGGCGTGTGGCCCTGCATCGCTGGTGTTTTGGAGGGCAAGGGAAAATGGCTGACGGCTCCTCATCCTCTCCCCGGCTGCCGGGGGGTGGAAGTGCTCCCCGCCCCGCGGCCCTCGGGGGGCTCTGCCAGCCGTCGGGCGGCTCCTCCCGCCGTCCCCCCGCGGTGCCGCCGGGCAAGGAGGGCCCGGTGGCTCCCCGCAGCGCTGCACCCAGCTTTGCTTCCCCTGGTTCTCGTTTCCCTTCGCACCGAACGCCATTACTGAGGTGGAGTGATTGGAGCCGTGTAGGCCCGGGCGACGCCTGGAAATAAGGCCCTGCCGAGGCGCTTTTCCTACAATCTCAATGAAAAGCACCAGCGCCTTCACTCCCGCTGTAAACATTATTAACACGTAGGCCACTCCTCTAGTCTCGGCTTCCAGCAACCCTATTCCGATGCACAAAAAACGTTTGTGGCTTTTCGCATCTTCTTCCTCTAGTTCACCCTGCCGCTTCTCCTCGAAGTTATGTCTTGGGGCTTGTCCGTTGCGATTTATTTTAGGCAATATAACCCTCTCCCCTTGTCCAAGGTGTGCAGCAGGGGTAGTTGCATGCTGTTTGGCCATGGTTATTCTGTTATTGTCCTCAAGAAAACGGAGGTTTTCACCAGTTGGATGGGTTGTTGGGGTTTTTTTGTGTGTTGGTAATCGCTCTATTAGTGTGTGCTGTCCCACTTTGTGTGACATTGTTTGTATGAAGAGAGGATAGCCTTTGAAAATGATTTATTTTGTTCTTAAGTGATTTTGTTCTCATAGAAACATGCAAAAATGTTGAGGTGATTCTTAAGATGCCATATTTCATTTTCAGGTTGCTCCCTCAGAAATCCAGTTAAGTATTTTGAAGATGTACAGTAACAGACAACCGTACAGGAAAGAAAATTATTTCAGAAAAGAATTGTTCTACTTACATGTTCAAAGGACTTCCAGGCTCACTCTAGACATANCGCCTCGCTCCCTCCCCCCTCCCCCGCCCTCCCCTCCCCCCGCACGCACAGGAGCCGTCAGCGCAGAGCGCTCCAGCCGCCCAGGCCGGCCCCTCCGCTGCCACCTTCCTGCCTGCCTGCCGCCTACCCCCGCGCGCAGCGGCCGCTGCCGCCCAGCCGAGCCCCGGGCCCCGGCGAGAGGCGCGGGCTGCGTGTGCGCCCCCTCCCCCGCGTGCGCCCGGTCCCAGGACGGGGCGGAGCGGAGCGCGCAGGCCCCGGCCAAGCCCCAGCCGAAGCCGAAGCCCAGGGCCGTCGGGCAGGAGCTGGTGACGCAGGAAAAACGCCCCGGCGGTGCCGCCGGCGCCGGAGAGAGCGGAGCGGCCAGGGCCGGGATCTGAAGTGCGGGCAGCGGCGGCAGCTTCGCCCTTCCTCTTCCCGTCGCAGTACACGGCGCCCGCCCGGGGAGGGGGGGGGACCGGGAAAGCGGAGCCGCCCCCTCAGTCAGCCGGCTGCACGCCCGGGATCGCGGGGCCTGGCATGAGATTCTGCCCTGCTGGCTGCCTGGGATGAGGCAGTCCCCGGCCGCGCTCCTTCGGCAGCACCCAGGAGGGCACCGGGCCGTCGCAGCAGCAGCCGCGGGACAAGGGGAAGCCGTGTGGGGGTGAGTGGCGGAGCGCTGTGCCCGGGCGGGGCCGGGGGCCGGAGCCGGGGCCGGGACGCGGCGAGGCGAGGCGGCTGCGCGGGGGCAGCTGTTTGTGCTGCAGCCGGCCGCCGCCGTGCGGAGCAGAGCGAAGGGAGGCGCTCCCCGGGGATGGGGCTCCCCGGGTCGGGGTGCGGGACGGCGGGGTGCGGCGGGGAGGAGGGGGTGATTGTGGCTTTTCGCATCTTCTTCCTCTAGTTCACCCTGCCGCTTCTCCTCGAAGTTATGTCTTGGGGCTTGTCCGTTGCGATTTATTTTAGGCAATATAACCCTCTCCCCTTGTCCAAGGTGTGCAGCAGGGGTAGTTGCATGCTGTTTGGCCATGGTTATTCTGTTATTGTCCTCAAGAAAACGGAGGTTTTCACCAGTTGGATGGGTTGCTGGGGTTTTTTTGTGTGTTCGTAATCGCTCTATTAGTGTGTGCTGTCCCACTTTGTGTGACATTGTTTGTATGAAGAGAGGATAGCCTTTGAAAATGATTTATTTTGTTCTTAAGTGATTTTGTTCTCATAGAAACATGCAAAAATGTTGAGGTGATTCTTAAGATGCCATATTTCATTTTCAGGTTGCTCCCTCAGAAATCCAGTTAAGTATTTTGAAGATGTACAGTAACAGACAACCGTACAGGAAAGAAAATTATTTCAGAAAAGAATTGTTCTACTTACATGTTCAAAGGACTTCCAGGCTCACTCTAGACATATTGTGTCTGTCTCAGCTGTCTTTATGTTGTCTGTACAGCTTGATTTATATTCACAGTTCTGCAGTTTTATTCATATCACTGGATGTTTGTATCAACCCAAAGACCCTCTGAAATCACAGGCTCAAAGCTAGCACAAGGCCCACTTTTGCTGACCTAGTTGCAGAACTGGGGCCTGTATTTTTAAAAAGTTGTTGAATTTAGATATTAATATGCAGTGTTAAGTATACTAGTGGCAACACTTGTTATGACAGACGAACTAGGTAACCTGTGTTTTTCAGCAGGCTTCTCAAATGCCTGACAAATGGATATTAAAATTGTTACATTTAGGCAGGGACTATTGATGGGTGTTTGGAGGATTGACCTTTATTGATTACGGAATTGAAATGGTGTTTCTAGTAAGAAAGATTTAGGGGTGACTGAAATCTGTAGGCAGCTAATCTTATTCTTTATATTTTAAGGTTTTACTTTGAGAAATTGGCAGAACTCCTCACAGTAAATGTTCCTGATTGAGTAACATGTTCATTTCAGCAAAACCCAAGTCATACATGAGGGTGTTAGGGGTTTTTTTGTTTGTTTGCTTGGGTTTTTTTTTGCCCCCCCCCCCCCTTTTTTTTTTAAAAATAATGCTCTTGATTCTTTGAGTTGAAGTAATGTTTATTCTTTGAATCAACGAAGTACAGTAGCTAATATCAAGAGTTTTGGGGAAGCATATAAAATACATGTATTAATTATTCTGTTGCAATACCCTGGACAACGGTGATGCTTAATGATTGCTTTGAACAAAAAACATAAACATAATCATAAAGCTGTGGTGGAAGAAACTCAAGTATCAGCATGTTTTGTGGGGTGGGGGTGAAATTAGTTAAAAATAAATGTAAGATTGTATCATAGTAACTTTTTCCCCTCTCTCCAATATCTTTTGTACTTTTCTATCATGTAGGTTTCCTTAATGGTATTTCTTTTGGATAGCCTCTGTCTTAGTCTTTCCAGGCTGCTGCTTCATGCCTGGCAGAATTTGCCCTTGTGGTGATACTTTTGCCCATTGAATTGAAAGGAAGACTACATCTGGAGGTGGTAATCAATAAGGATAGTGGTAGCAAAACTGTTTACTCTTTCTGTATTTGTGGAACACTGTCACCCTTACATAAACATTGTATTTCCCACATTGTGGTGCATTTGTACTCAAACAGACCAGTGCAACTACTCTCTGTTCTAAATGCACACTTTTAGGTTTATGCGTTTTATTAATATTCTGGAATTCTTACAAGTGAGACTCGGGATAAACAAAAATAGTGGATTAGTGTCTATTCAACAAAATTAAATAGACTTTTAAGAAAGTAAAGGTACCTGTAATACCTTTGTTCCAAGACATCTTACATTTAAAATTGAAATTAGTTTAGGTCTTTCCAATATGAATACAAGTTTGGGTAAAAATAGATAGGAATTGAGTTATTTATTAGTTTGAACAAATTACTTTTAAATGGCTTTAAAGTTATGTTTCTGACAGGTGTGTATTGAAAATTAAGTTCCATGGGAAGTATTTCTGTCCTTCCTGCTCTGGTTTAGAAATAAATTCAGAACTTATTTCAGGTATTTGAATGGCAAGCACTTTTGTGTTAGGCAGTACTCTGAATTTTTACATATATAAATATATATATATATATATTTCCCCCCCCTCCCCCAATATTGTTTTATATATCCTAAGAGATCTAAAAACTGTAGGTATATTTTGAAAACATCCTGAGCAGGATAGCCTCATTTGTGAAGTAAATGAATCAAATGTGTCCCTTACTGTTTTTTACTTAAAGCATGGTTTATTTAAAAACAAGCTAAACCCCGCAAAATCCCAAAAACTATTACACTTACTTTAATTCTTTTTCTTGTAATCACAGATGTTGTTTAATTGAACCAGTAGTCTTGCTTATCCAGTACTTGCAGAGACCAGTGTGAAGTGGTTGTCTGAAGATATCAGGACCTTTGCTGGGTTTTCTGTTCACTTGAAAAGCTGTACATGTGAAGGCTTTTGTGTCCTTTAGAAAATTGTTTCCTGGATGTTAGCATTAGTATTAATCTGAATATGTGGACATGGTTTGTCTTGTTCAGATATCTCAGGTTTTTCTTCTAACATGGATGTGTCTCCTCTTGAAACTCTGTGTAACTGCATCCACTTTTATTATCCATATCACCCTTGTTTAAAACCAGAGTTCAAAATTTAAAGCTGTACTTGAGGGTATGTTTTGGGAACACAGCTTGATAATGTCTATCTTTTGTTGTAGTACCTTGCTTTTTGCAAAGCTAGCAATGCTGTGTGCTGTTGCTGTAGATTTGTCTTATATTGTACATGATGTTTGTGGTATATAAATACACAACACTTCTATTTTTTTAATTTTTTTTTTTACATAACTGAGCTTTGTTATGCATATTGTCTCCCTGACACAAACCTAATGAAAAGAGAATTAAAAATTAAGCTATACTGCTATACCTCCCCTTTACCATCCGAGCAGAACATTCAGCACAGTCTTTATTTTGTTCCGTTTTTCTTAAGAGATTCTTATTCTGCAAGATCCAGTAGTGACAAATGTCAAATGCTTAGCTGTCTTTCCAAGCAATTGGTTATGTTCAGCAAGAGCAGTTTGGTAAACCTTTGTATTGCTGAATAGCAGTTAAAAGAAACAGTCTTTCCATAGCAGAAGGAAGGGATGGAAGGATGGTAGGATGGTATTCCATAAGCATATGCCTGCATGCAGTGAGACTTGAATTTTTCTGCCTGGGAAGTTTGAGCTACTTTGGATACATATGTTGGAAAAATGCAGTGACATTTTTCATCTGTTAAATTTTGGTTTTGTTCTCTTATTAATGTAGGAGCATCATACTGTTATAATGAATTACAGTTTCGTAATGAGTTGAGATATCTTTTTAAAACAGTTATGTTGTATTGGCTGTCTCTGTTATGCTTAAGGGTGTAGCATGACTTGAGAATATGGTTAACAGATTTCCTCTGCACTTCATGACAGAATGATGTTTTGACTTCGATCTTCTTGTTTAGAGTCTTGAATAGATAGACAGTGGCAGAAAGCTGTTCTGTCATGACTTTGCACCCTCAAAACGTCAGCTACTGCATTTCTGAGACATTACAATGTCCACTTGAGCCCATTGGTGCTTTGAACACTTCCTGTAGATCTGGTTTGGTAAAAATCATTTAAAAGATTGAGTGTTGGTGAGGTTACAGGAGAGCTGTTAATAACTTTCCCCACAATAGAGGAGAGGAAGAAGGTAAATAAGGTCTTAAAGTAGCCAATTGTGACTTAGTGTAAAATCTTTTTGCTTCTTTTTTTTGTTTTAAGGGAGCTTAACAGCACAGGCAGTTCCTTTTGCATTTTCTGTTGTGAATTTTCTGATGCTTGCTTCATTTTATAAGAAACCATTAGTTACTCATTTTATTTGAGAGTTGAATTCAATCTGCTTGATATCAGAGCTTTTTTGTTGCCAGCTGTTGACGTGTTTTCAAATAAAAATTAAAATGCTGGGAATAAAAACCATTTGGATACATGCATGTTCACAGGCTTGCTTTCTAAAGGAAACATTACTGATGTATGGTTTTCTTAAAGGATTAGTTAGCATTAACTGTAAGAATGATTACTTGCTTTTTGTTAACTTCTTCGTGTTAGTACACCTCCAAAAGCGATCCATGGGATGTAGATTTAAAGTCTAGTCATGTTTTGAATGCTTGTATTTTCAACTTTCTTCATGAAGTTAAAATGAAGGCTGCTTTAGAAGTAATGGATAGCTATCAGGAACGTTATCGTGGGAAACTTTTATTTGTAACATCCTTGATCTGCTTACAAAACCAGTATGTAACCCTGTTTTGTGATTTAGTTTTCCTTACACACGTAACTGCCAACAGAAAAATGTGATTTTCTTGCATATAGATCTTGCATGGACATCTTAGCAAATCATACTGTTTGGTAGTTAGCATTTAGCCATGAATTCACTCATAAGAGGGGAATTCCACATTGCATCATTCCTTAAAGATGTACTTCTGTGAATGGAGAACTCTCACAGAAGAAACCTTTTTTCCAATTTTTTTTTTTAGCTGAGATTCAAGAATATGTTGAAGGCAAGACACAAATATGTGACTCCTTAATGTTTGCTCATATCCTCTTCTCTCTGCTATAAGCTGTAAAAGACTTCCCTAGTATTTTTTTTAACACAAGTGTTGTTCAAATGAGTGCTTCAAAATAATGAAAGGTACATGGAGGGAATTTCAGGGCTAACTCTTCCTTAAGCTTTCATATAAAATACCCAAAAGTCAAGTAATAGAAAATTGTCCCTAGAAGAGCCTTTGTTTAAGACAAGTAAAACTTTTTGTGACAGCTGAATGGCAACATGGCATGACAAAAATGTACATTATAAATTCTGTAAGCTTCAATCCTGAAGTCACTTAATTGCCGTTTAACCTTTTCTCTAGCTTCAGTGGGACTAGGTATAGGAAGAGGAAAAGGTATTGTTTTGTGTTAGGGTAGTCTTAGCTATAATGCTCTGAAATGGTGAAAGAAGAAAAAGGAGATTGTTTAGAAATGTATTTAGTAAATTAAAAACAGTAGTGATATGTGCCAGGTAGGATTCCCCTGTTACCAGACAGGCTTTTTTGGTTGGAGGGAAGTGTCCTTGCTAGCACTGTGGTGTGGGATAGTGGTGACAGACCTGTATTGGCTGTGGGTGGAACCTCAGTTTTCTTGTCCAGAAATGAAAATTGTCAGTGAGGGGAAGAAAAGTGTCTTACTTTTCTAATACGAGAATGAACATTGTTGTCAAAAATATACTGGCATCTCAGTAAATGAACCTTGCATCTTTCGGTGTTTAATTTTTCTGCTGTCTTAGCAATGAAGTACTTCAGTGTGTTTTTGAACAAGTCCATGAATTTGAAAGCTAAGTAAGAAAGGTGGATCTGCTTAGCTTAATTTTTAGGTGAACAGGTTAGTAAAAGACCAAAATTTTCATAAACTAAAAGCTTAAACTATAGTTTAAACTATAGTTTATATTAGACTTTGTATATTTCTGATTTAGAAATAAAATGTTAATTGTTTGGTGATTTTTGACATTTCCTTTTAATGCATTTTCCTGAATCCTTTAGCTGTGAGGATTTCCATTATAATTTGTGGGGGGTTTTTTTGTGTTTTGTTTTGTTTTTTTTTTTTTTTTTTTATTGTGACATAAATTCTCTGGAGCTTGAGGGTGAAAACTTCAGTGACTCGTTCTACAGTTTCAGGCTCCAGTTTTGCACAGCCCTCTGTATGCCTTGACCTGTCTTTCAGACAGTGGGACCTTAAAATCCCAGGTCTTTTCCTGGCTGCTTATAATGTGCACACACACATACGACGGGACACTTTAAGTGTACTGACTTTTTTCCCTAGGTGAGGTAGTAATGTCAGATTTCTGAAGTGCTTTATAGCTTTCTCGCTGTGTTGGAGTTTCTTCATTATACTTCTGGTAATTAGACAGGAAGGTAACCTCCAGATTGCCTGAAAATTCTTACTGTTCATATTCTTGTAGCAGTTTGCCGGATTGCTGTGGTTGACAGTTCGTAATGTGTCTAGTGAAGATGTAACTTGAAACATTAATTCTCCTTATGGCATTTGAGGAGCCATTAATTCCTTTTCCTTCCATGTTTTAGGATTGGGAAAACAGTTTTTTGGGGTTTTTTTGTGTTTGGGTTATTTTTTTTTTTGTATAAAATGAAAAGCTTTGAAGTGAAATGAAAAGCTTCATTTTCATCAGTGGCAATGGATGCAGCAGGGTTAGCATAGTGTTAGTGAAACCTTGCTCTAAGCTAATGTGTCTTCAGCCATGGGAAAAAACCCCATATGATCAGTATCAGCCTCTGGTTAGCAAGTATATGACTGAAATTTTTCACTTACCTGCACCATCCTAAGATTTCTGACGAGATGAAGGAGGATTTGGTAATGCATCCTGTCACGAATTTTCCTTTTTCTTTGTATCACTTTCCCAGTAATGAAAATAATATTTACAACCTGTAGTAACTCTGGATATGGTGCCGAAGGCAGCTGGATGAGGACAGTGAATGACCAACACATTGTTATTTTAGTTTTGTTGCTGGCACATAGTAGCCAAAATGGGAGTTTGATTTGGAGATTCACTGTGTTGATTGATCCTTAGTTGGTACTTCAGAAGATCATCTCTTTTTCAAATTGAAATTGTACTTGATACTTGATGTGCTGTTTGTTTATATGCTTTATATTTACTTAGGTGTGAGTATCACACAGGAAGATACAGATGTTGTGGAAGTTGTATACATTATCTAGACCAGCAGCAAGTAACTAACAGTTGAGAGCAGAGAATCAAAAACTCTCCTGTGAGAGCTGCTTCACGCTTTTAAGTATGTGCTTACACTATACTACACCTAAATATAGCTTGAGGGGTTTTCAGTGTTGATGAGCCACTGTGGTTCTTCATGGGTCTGAAAATACAATAAATAGTAGTAGTTCACACTTACAGTGTAGACTACCTCTTTAGTTTTATTTTTGATTATTCTAACAGCAAAATTTTGCTTTAAATGTGAGTTTATCATTGTATGTCATTTAACTTCTAAATGACAGTTGTCTACTAGAATTCTTTATTCTGTATCTCTAACATAATCAGCTTCTGTAGTGTATTTGATGAATTTAAGTTCATTTCTCAGAACTTCTGTGCCAGAAATGGAGGTGGGGGATGGGGAGGAGAGAAGCCTTAACAACCATGTTGACGTTTAAACAGTTCAGCTGCAATGTTTTCTCTATCTATATGAATTATGGAGACATTTTTTTGGGGTACATTTCTGTAGACTGATACAGTAGGCATAAAAAACTTTTCTTTGCTACTTTCACAAGCTCTGGAAATATTTGTTTTCTCTTAAGATACTTTCTTATGATTTTTAAGATGTTTTCTCTTAATAAGAAATGAGGATTTTTTTGTTTAAATTTTTGTAGTTTGCTCCTACTTGCTTGCTTGGTCGGGTGTTATTAGTCTGCTTTAAAGAAACACTGTGGTGAGATTTTATTGATCTGATAAAATCAGTGTCTATGCATTTACATTTTTTCTTTTCCTTCCTGAATGTCTTCTGTTTAATTCATTCTGTGTTTTATCGTACCATTTTTCCTTGAAAATGTTACTTATGAATTCGGAGTGCCCAATTGTTTTAGTGGATAACTTCCTTTGGACTTTTTTCTTTTTTCTTCTTTTTTTTTTCCCCCCTCTCCCATACTTCTGGGTGGATAATGCTTCTGGGTAATTAATATTTTGTATATTTTGGAGGGACTTCCTTGCTGGGAAGAATGTGTCGTCTTTACAGACAACAACTTGTCACGGGGTGTGTATAATCAGTTGGGTTTTTCCTTCGCTTTGCTGAATTTGTAAATATGAGGTTGATGTTTGAGGTACCTTATTTTGGCTCAGATGCTTGATAAATGCAAGTGAAAAGTTTGATTTCTCCTCCTTCGTCCCCCCCCAGCCCCAAGTTAAAATATAAATTGAATTTGGATAGGAGTATTACTTTTTTCCCAGCTATAGTACGTATTACTTCATCAGGACTTGGGGGTTGTAGTATTTCAGAGTGGATTCCTCAGCAGAACTAAAAGCTTGATTTTTAAAATGCTTCCATTATTCATTTTTTCAGTTGAATTATCAGGTGGCTCAGTGAAGCTACTTAAAAATTGTGTGTGGTAAAAAACCAAATGGTGCAAAGAGCCTTGGAAAAAATGCGCAAGTCATGATCTATATAAGCATTTTACCATTTAAGGGGGATATTTTCACTTGAGCCACGGGTAATTTAAGAAGATTCCTCTAAGTTTACATAAGTGGAAAATAGGGAAATATGAGAGTGAAACTTGTCATTAAACCAGTGGTTTTTTCCCCCACTTAATTATGAGCTCTTCCTTGCATTGGATCCTTGACTCATTTGGTCTGGAAGATGGGTTGAATTGGATTGTCATTCAGTATTTTATCTTTGGAATTCATTCTGTAAATGCATGTGTTACATCAGTCTAAATTCCATTCTCAGTAGAATTATTACTCTGTTAGTAAACTTCATAGGTGCTTTTCACTCTCAGCCTGTACATTTCCCAAACATTAACATACTATTTCTCACATCACTCTGTAAATTAAAACGCTTGTGTTGTCTTTTGTTTTATTGATGAGGAATTGAGGCACAGAGGCTGTAAACTTCAAAAGTACCTCCTGTCATAACTTTTCAATGGATTTTTGTTAGTTGTTCAGGTGTTACAGACACAGCTTCTTAAGTTGCTGTTGTGCTCCCTCGCTCTTCCTCAGTTTTGCCTTTATCTCGGTACTCAGAAAAGTGAGAGGAGGATGAAGAGTTTAATCTGAAAAATCTGTGATTTCTCCAGCAATGCATATGAACAAGACACAGACAGAATTAACTTCTCAGGGGTTCTATATAGCTGCCTCGTAACCCAGAGATTTCCCTTTGACTTCCTGCAGTTCCATTTCTTTTCTTGTAAAACAACATTTAACTTCTGCAACAGGTAAGGTATGGACAATTTTTCTTCCTGGTGCCTCAGTTGATTACGGTTCACCTAGAGGACTTAGTTTGATGGAAATGAAATTACAGTGGAAACCAGATTACTCTGAAAATCCCAAATTATGTAGGAGAAAAATGACAAATTGAGCCTTTGACAAATTTAGAGATTATGTTCTGTCTGTGTCTCTCACACAGACAGAAAATTTTGTTATATGAAAATTTCTTTTGCTAAAAAGTAGTAAGACGTTGACTGTCACAGTGGATACAGCTGCTGTACTCAGTTATTTGTACTCTCTCATCTCTAATTCTGTTTTTTTTTTTTTGACCTGAATTTCCAGATAATATTTGAATCATGCAGTCTTGTTTACAGTTTCATAACTCTGGCCTTTTCTTTTTTGTCAGCAAAAGTAAAATTTTTGCCAGCTTCTGTGTTTTACATCATCTGCATTACCTGCTGTAGCTTTGTTACTGATTTATATACTTGTGGTCAGATTGTTCACAGTGTTACTGCTAAATTAATTTTCCTGACTCACTGTGATCTGTTAAGTATTCCACTGGCTTTATCATAATTTCCAGGGCAAAGACAGTTTTTTGCCTTCACCTTCTTAGACTTCTTGCACTTAGCCTGATTTACTGTGGCTACTTAATATTTCTTTCATGTCTGAACTTGTGCTGACATGAACTGACATTCCTGGCATTTATTGTATACTAAACAGCTTTCTCTCTGTGCATTTTCCTGTGATACCCATTATGCTTGAGAAGAATTCTGGTCTTTATGACACTTCTGTGTTATCAAGACTCGCCTCTGCTCTAATGTATGTGAACCTTGGTTGCTATCATAGCCAAGTATGTGCTAACTATAATTATCTATATTGTGTTTCCTTGCTTTTTCTTCTTCTTTCAGGATGTATTTCATGATAAATTTACACTGATGCTAAAAGAGTTGGTTCTATTCGTGGTTATGTATTCTTCCTGATTCTTGTGCCATTGTTAGTGTTCATATGTCATGTGATGCAGCTGAAAACTAAAATGATTTTCATTCCTTTCCCCCAGTTACCTTTCAGCCAGATTGGCTTCTTGATCTGGCTGACTACATGGTGATGCAAGGGCTAATACTAGTGGTGAGAAGGTGGTTAGGATGAAAGTGAGCAAGATCACCCTCCTTCTCTTCTTGTGACAGTGGAGACTTATCTGGTTTCAAACAGACTGTGAAGCTGTACCTTCAGCTAAGGCTTGTCCATGTGCAGAAATACAGTAAAACTTCTGTTCTGAAATTTATCAGGATATAATACTCTTACTGGGGAATAAGATTGCCGTTTCATAGAATCATAGAATCATAGAATCATTAAGGTTGGAAAAGACCTCTAAGGTCATCGAGTCCAACCGTCAACCCAACACCCCTATGCCCACTAAACCATGTCCCTAAGCACCTCATCTACACGTCTTTTAAATACCTCCAGGGATGGTGATTCCACCACTTCCCTGGGCAGCCTATTCCAAGGCCTGACCACTCTTTCAGTAAAGAATTTTTTCCTAACGTCCAGCCTAAACCTCCCTTGGCGCAACTTGAGGCCATTTCCTCTCGTCCTATCGCTGGTTACTTGGGAGAAGAGACCAACCCCCACCTCACTACAACCTCCCTTCAGATAGTTGTAGAGCGCGATGAGGTCTCCCCTCAGCCTCCTCTTCTCCAGACTAAACAATCCCAGCTCCCTCAGCCGCTCCTCATAAGGCTTGTTCTCCAGGCCCTTCACCAGCTTTGTTGCCCTTCTCTGGACACGCTCCAGCACCTCAATGTCCTTCTTGTAGTGAGGGGCCCAAAACTGAACACAGTACTCAAGGTGCGGCCTCACCAGTGCCGAGTACAGGGGCACGATCACCTCCCTGCTTCTGCTGGCCACACTATTCCTGATACAGGCCAGGATGCCGTTGGCCTTCTTGGCCACCTGGGCACACTGAGATTCCAACTATGGAAGCAGAAAAGATCCACACTGTGGTGGAAAAACTACCTTATGAGAGTTCTGTCACTGTCACTTTGTGCTAGTTTAAGCACTGTCCCTAAGAAGAAGAGTTTCAACATTCCTCTTGTCTCTGTTGGCCTGTTGGTGAATTCAGCTGAGAACAGGTATCTTTATAGTCTATTCTGTGTACGGAAGGGAGGTGCTTTTTAGCAAGGACGTTTATGGGATTTAGCAGTTAACCATTTTCAGTGCAGGGAGATTAGTAGCAATGTGTGTTTTGGATTGTTTTTTTTGTGTGGTGGGTTTTTTTAATGACTTTTTGGTTTTCAGACAGAGCTGCAACACAGTTTTTAAACCCATCCTCAGTTCTTAGGATGTGGTAGTAGTTGATTATTATCTCCTGCATTTCTCAATAAAGATGGTTATGACATGCTTTTTGATATGTTTTATAGATACAGGAATATTAAGTTTCTCAGACAGTGGAGTCACTTTTTGGTTCTGTGGGGGAGTGGGTATAGTGGAAATAATTATCCTGTTTCTGATCCTGCTTTGTTATTAATACACTTTCTAGGGGCTTCCTTACTTGTTCCTATCCAATTTCCTCTGCTATTTACCTTTTGTCATTTATATCAAACTACAGCCTTCGTTGTGTTGTCAGAAGGAGCATTAAGACAGAAGACAAAACTGCTGTTCCTGTTACCACTTATTTCCCTGCAGAGAGGCCAGGATTTTTTAAGGGGAGTTGTTATACAAGTTCTCTGGAGCAGATAGATCGTTTTCAGTGATTTCTTGAGCATGCAGTCTGCTTAGGCAGATGGCTTGTATGAGCTTAATTGGAATGGAGCACGTTTGAGGCAGACAGTCTTAAAAAAAAATTAGCTATCAGCTTATAACACCTCTGGTGAGCTTGTGCAAGCTTGATTTTTTGGAGCAAGTATCTTCTGACTGAAATGGTTGTAAGGCAACAGGAAATGGCAAAATGTTTACTTGTAGGTAGCTAGCATGGAACTATACAAAAATCTCCAGGCTGAGTCAGGCAGTTGGTACATTGAAAACTAGTTGGAACTTTGGCTAGGTTTGTTAAACAGTTATGAAGAAGCTTATTGAAACATGCATTTTAATGCTTACATCACTTTCTTCTGTATTTGAGACATTTTAGGTTATGCTTGATGATGGTGATGGTAGTGTTTGAGTTCCTGTGCTCAGTTTGTGCTTTTTGATTGAACATTATATGAAAAGTAGAGTTTTAAAAAAAAGTGAATTAAAGCCAGTACAGTAATGGGAATACTTAGATTATTTGAATTAAAAAAAAAAAAAAGACATTTCAAAATACGTAGGTATTTCAGAAAGTTAATTTTGTCATGATTCAAGACTGTAAAATGCTTCCAACTTAATACCTGGTTTAGATGCTGTACCATGCTTTAATTATTTGCAGTTAACTAAGCAATAAGTTGTGTTAATTTTATACGTTGAGGGAAAATTTCTATTATGTGTTGATAATGTCACAGGATACTAGGAGTATAGACTAATAATAATAATAGTAATGATCAGTTAATTAGTTAATTAAACAACAATTTTCTTTTGTGTAATGTTTAACAGTTTAGAGAAGCCCTTAAATTGTCCGTAGAAAACATGAAAGGAGTCAGAAAGGGCTAACCTGATTTTTGCAGGCTTTAAACTTCACTTTTCTAACAGAAGCTTTGCAGTATAATTGTGGTAGTGACATTGGCTACTATAAGCTACGGTGTTACATCAGGTGCTTTGTATAAGCATGGTTTAACAAAGAATAGCGCGCAACTACAATGTAGAAATAACATTGTAGTAACATCTTAATTCATTGGCTGAATGGCTTTAAACAATATTTCAAATATTTATAGTGCTGAGTTTTGCAAAGCCTTAAGTGCAGTACACTATAAATAATTTCATGTTGTAAAGCCACAAGTGGAATGAACCTGGAAGATGCTGTTATGCTTCCCTTCAAATACTTGAGAAAGAATGAAGGTAGCAAAAGCCATTCAGCACCTACCAGTAGCATGCTAGAATGTATGAACCTCATCAGAAATAACAGAAGCCACGATGTATTTATATATCTCCAGGGGAAACCAAGGCTAGGGATGCCACTGAACATGAGAAATGATGATTTGGACATTTCTACAGTTCGGCAGGATCTTCCAAGGATGGAATGTTGAAGTGTTAACTTCCTTTTTCACTCTGTTCCCCAGGAAGAAGTGAAGTTGTGAATAGCATTAAATTGCTTTGGTATAGCAGATCAAAGGGAGCATTTTGATTTAAACCTTTTTCATTAAGTTTTTGGATTTTTTTCTGCAGTTAATGTTATCTGTAACAGCCAGTTGGACTAGAGGATCATTTTAAGTCCCTTCCAGCTGAAAAATAATTGTATTTGTAAATACTCTATTCTGTTCATTGGAGGAGGAGGCAGCTACTTTATAGTTTTAGCTTCATCAATCCTGCCTACAAAATTGTGCTAAAAAAATCTGAGATTTCTTTGTGAGCCCTGTGGCAAAAGAAGACCACAACTTCCAAGGAAGTTTCAAAGGTCTGCAGAGCTAGAGGATAAAGGTTCTTAAAAATTATGAAGGGTTTGAGCCCAACTCCCAAAAAGAAGTGAAATATTTTGTAGATGCTTTTTGGAATTTACAGAACTCATGTTCTTCTCTAGTTAACCTTAGGACCTGATTTAGAGAGAAATTGTAGAATCTAATGCAACCTAAAATAACAATAAAAACTTCCTGCATGAGTTGCAGAACTAAAATTCTGGATTTGTATCAATAGTTTCACTGCTACCTTCACAATATCAGATACAAACCCCAAAGCTTTTACGAAGTTATAAGTCCAAGGATTTGATCATGAAAGAAGAAAGGAATATCCATTCCTAAAGATGGAATTGAAGGAGCTTCTGAAATGGTTAAGAAACTGGAGTTTGCAGTTTGGAGGAAAAAATCTGTGTAGATGCATCAACATTTGTTTACTTTTGTCAACCCGAATGTGAATATTGCAGACTCTTGTGGCAAATCTGAACAAAATGAGAAAAAAAAAAAAACCCAACATTCTTTGCTGTGAAATGAGGTAATGTCCAAACACAAACAAAATCAAGTGGGCTTATGCTACTGCAAAGTGTAGTATTGATGAATTCGTCTCACAAAGATGAAACAAAAGTGAGACAGGCAGCTCTTTAAAAAAAAAAATTTTGGCCTTGTTTTTATTTGCTTTAGTGCTTCAAAAATGGGTGCTGCTCAACAGAAAACCATAAATGTAAATAGACCATTTTCTTATGTTAGCGGAGTTGTGTAAAAGGTTACATGTTACCAAAATCAGATTTGATTTGTTTGTTTTAACATTACCTTGTAGAAGCTTGTATACTTCTTGGGTTGTATGAATTCACTTTCTTACGGAGTTCTTGCTCAAGAAAACTAGACTTTGGTAAAGGTGGTATTTACTGCTCTTTCTCTGGCATGGTTGAACTCCTTTAAAGAGCCTTTTGCTGAAGTGCTTTTTTGGCTTTGTTTTTTAATGCTGAAGACTTACTGGTATTCTTTCCTCTACATAGCTGGTAGTAATTTTTTTACACCTTCCTATTACTGATTTTGTTTCAAACCTATTAAACCTAGCCCTTCCTCCCATTTAGTTCTGTATTTTGTCTACATTTTATATCTGCTATCTCCTTTAATTTCCAATGCAGAACCTTAATAATGTCCCTGTACTTAGTTCCTCATATATTGGAAGATACAATTCCTAACCCCTTTCAGTGGGACAATTGCAATGGATGGAAATACTACTTCATTGTTACCTTGGATGCATTCAGCATCCTTCCTTCTCACTTGCTATGAAGAATAGTGTTACTGAATATATTACTGTTTATCATTTACACTTTAAAAGTTATGTTTAAAGATGGTTTATTGTATGGACTTTTTTTTAAGTGAAAGTGTAGCTATATATAGTTGGTAGTGGTATCTGTTGGTTGTCTTAGCTCTGTATGCTTTTTCAAACAGCCAAGAAATGTTTTTTTGCATGACTAGCCAAAGATTTGAAAAACACACATTTTAGATGTATTGGTTCTGTTCTTGAAGCTTACAGCGTAAAAGCTCTTAGCATGAAATAATACCTTACTATGTTTATAACTTTGGGCTTCAGAACTGAAAGGGAAATATTATGTCATGTAGAAAATTGTGTACCTCTTCTCAGAAGTTGTAGGGAAAAGGCAGGTCCTCACTGCTTTTCCTGATTTTGTTTATGTGCTTGATTGGCAATTATTGCTTTTTTGAAAAGTACTTGCCTGCTGGCTTATCAGTTCTTTTTCTCCTTTGGTAGGCCCAAAAGTTGAAGAGAGTAGAAATAGCAGTCTTAAAAAGACATCTTTATTCCCTTACTGCAAGGAAATAAGATGAATAGCAGTTGGAAACCCCAGAACAACTAGACTGCCTTGGAAGTGGATGGTTTCTGGTGTTCTGTCCTGTGGCCAGTCTTGTAATGGGTTCAGATATTTGGTTCAGCTTGCTGCACTTTCTTCTCGCTGGGGCAGCTAATTGGTGTGGAGGGTATCTTTGTTGCTACTTACTTTTTTCCTAGAGCTAAAAGGCTGTAATTCACAAGTTTCTTATCAGTTCTGTGACCAAAATTATATGCTTCTGTTAAAAAAACAACAATCCTGAGACTTATTCTTGCTACAGACATGCAATTGTGGTGTTCACATGCAGTCGCTTTTCTAGAATAACCATGCTTCTAGTCATGTTTCCCAATATATATGAAGTTTTCTGTATGTCCTTTTTTTCTGACCTGACACTTGGCTACGTTAGTGCACATTTTATTGTTTCAAGCTTATCAGATGATCCAGATTACTCTGTGACACGTTCTCCTTGTTTATCACCCCATTAGTTTGTGTGCAAAATTTCTTAGTAATGTTAGTTTTGTCTGTTATTGGTAATATTAAATAGTATGGGATTGAGAATTGATATGTGAAGGGTTTGGCTAGGAATGTTGTCCCTGTTTGTTAAAATCATGTTAATAATTCTGGTTTCAGTCAGTGGAGATTATATTTTTGTTTTAAACCTGTTTTGTTTACTGTAAATTTAATCAGACAAGCATGTAAAAACGCAGTACAGAAATTGAGGTAGTCTCTAACATTTTTCACATTTATGATGAAGTATTAAATTGATCTTATTTATTAAACTGTAAGAAGTTACATTAGTGGCTATGAGTTTCACTAAACGGGTTTATGTCCTGAGATGGTAGTTTTATTTCTTCTCTCGATTCCTCCAATTCCTCGCCCCCTTCCTTTCTGTGCTATTTTGCACTATATCCTGTTCTTCAAGATCTAGTAGAAGATCTATCTGTAGATTTCTTTGGATTCTTATCATATCATAAAACTCTTGAGTGCAGCTTATCTGGGTTTTCTGAGTTTAAAATATTTAGTATAAGTTGTTTTAATATATTACATTATAAATATTGGAAACTGAGTTTTTTGTTATGGCATTGATGCATCTTTTGTGTTTAGATTCAGAGCAGAAATATTACTTAATATCATGGCAGAAGAGGCTGAGATGTTTAACATTTATTTAGTGATTTATATGGTTGTTGCTAGAATGTTTTAAATGTATTAATTATGAATGATAATCATATGTGTATACTAGGAAATACATGTTAGCTAAAAAATAAGAATAATCAATTAGAATAAATTTGGAGACCATGTATTAAATGAATTGCGTGAAGAAAAAAATTATTTGGGGATACATCATTCTGTTTTGTTAGTATATTGCAGTATGTTTATCCAAACCTAAATTTTGTTTTAAGTGCAAGAAAAATGAGGTGTTGTTTTCTACCTGCATTAGTGTACAAACCTGTATGTTCTCCTGAAACAGCTTTAAAGACTCATTCTGCTAGGAAACTGAACCTGTTGCTATCACTGTCCAGTTGTATTCTGAACCACTGCTAGATATTGTTATAACTAATAAAAAAGAAAACTTTCACTGCCAGCACAGAAATACAGTATGTCTGTCTGCTCTTATGAAGAATATTAATTGGCAAGTATTGTAGGCTGTATTGTGCTCACCCTCGTGCAGAGAAAACAGAGATGAGTACTGCTGTGTAAACTGAGGTGTCTGGTCTGTTTTCTCTTTCAGACTTTGTAATAAATACCATTCTGTACATTCCCAAAGCTTTTCATTTCCCTTTTATAGTGTGCTTCAGCAACTAGCAGGAAGCCATTGATACCTCAGTGCTCAGAAATTTTTAATTTTCCTCTATTCCCTAGTGTTTTGCTGTGAAAATTCATGTCTTGCTGTGAAAAGCCTTCATTACTTAAGTGAAATTAAGCCTATATTTTGTGCTATCCATAATACAGAGAATGTATTTTGATTTTTCCCATTGACTTTTGAGCATCCAATAGTAATGCTTTTTGTAGCAAGAAGGCAGAGCAGTCAAGAATATGAAGTAACATTAGAAGTTAATTATCCCTTTTTAAAATGAAGTAAGATTAAATCTTTTTTACAAAGTCTAATAGTGTAACATCTTGCAATTATTAGCATTTGAGTTAATGCTTTAAGGAACAAACAGGGTTCTTAAAGTGTTCTGGACGGTGAACTTGGCTATATATCTTGGAGAGGTGTAACTATTACATGTGTTTTAGAATTGAGTGAACAGATTGAAGTATTTGATATGGCCATGGCCAAACTACAGATTTAATAATCAGAAATAAGGAACCAAGAGCATTTAATCAGTCTTTGGTGCAAACTTTAGACGTACTGTTTTCTTGAAGTAGTGATAAGTAGAGAAGATGCAAAAATAATTATTTCATAGATGATAGAGTATTGGCTGCAAATGTGCGTATTCCTTTTAATCTAGAACATTATTTAAACGTAAACATTAAACCATGATTTGTCCTTGCTTATAATGTTCTACTGCTACCTGTAAAGGGCTGAGGTTGTAGTTGGACCCGCAATATCAAGTCAATCCTAACTGGCTATTGCCAAGAACACATTTTTTGGGGTTGCAGAAGGGCAGCCTCCTGCATAAATAAGCTGTAGCATAATTGGAAAAAAGTATAGCATTGTGTTGCTTAGCAGCATGAGATTGAATCTAACTCTGTCTGAAACAAATGTACGTATTAAAAAAACCCCACAGATCTAAGAACTTTAAATTTTAGTTTTGAGGTTGTTTCCTGTTGTAGCAGCCCTTTTCTTGAATTCACAATGAACGTTCAAAGAAGTGGGCAAGGCTTCCTTTCACCTTGTATTAAAAGAACGAGCTACAGTAGTGTACTTTTTTTTATTCACTTGACTTCATTCTGTTCTTGGAAAGTCTGGTTTGTTTTACTGCTGTGACCAAAATTCTTATCTCCCAGCATAAAACCCCACATTGTCTACCTATTTACCAGTGCCTTGAATGTAGTTTCTTAATCACTTGGAAATGTTTAAAACAATAATTTAAATAATAGAATTGCAGGGGCTGTAAATTTTACGTCCTTCCTCCTTCTGTCATTGAGATATATTGGCTATCATTGTGGACACAGTTTCATGCCAGTTGAACCAGTGTAATTCCCACTGAAAGCTCCCAAGAGTGAAGGAATGGTTGTACTGGGTGAGAGGCCTGGTCTTGCTCAGCGCTTTGTCCATGATAGTGGCCTGAAACATACACCTACAGAAAAGCAAGGCCACAACTCACTGAAGGAAACACGGTTAATTGTCGTAACATTTGCTGGTTTTGTATGTAAGGCATTGGCTGCTTTCTTTCTTGGTGCTCTATCTTTGGCATTCTTCTCTACTGTCACAGGAGCAAAATGCTTCTCCTTCAGGACAGGAACTGAAATAGACTTTTCTGTTTGGTAGCCAGAACTAAATGTATGATCTGAAGACCTGACCTCTTGTTACATTATCTGGGAAAAAGCATCATGTACCTTAAGTAACCAGTGGTGCACTATCTAACCATTAAATGCCCCAAGAATTATTGGCAAGTGAATGTGTTTTAGAGAAAGACACTTGTTGCTGCTGTCCAGTTCCCTTTCGGGGCCTGACCTTCATCGATTATTGCCTTGAAATAACAATCCTTTGAGTGGTATAAAGGATTTCCTTGGGTTTTTTGAAGTCTTTTGGGAAGTTAGTCCATGTGGAAACAAGAAGTTAGTACATTTTGAATACGTCAGTTTTGTTGCCTTGACGTGCAGGGCCAAATACTGGGTTCTCAGCCTTAACTTGAATACAGTTTGCTTTGGTTAGAATTTCTTTGGCTCCAAGCTCGACATTTCAATGAGAATTCTATATCGAGACTGAAAAACTCTTCATGGAAGGGGGTCAGCTTTAGCCAGAGAAGCCTGAGAAGAGACTTGACTTCTTATCACCTGAAGAAGGAATCTGAGAACTATAAGCTTAGGCTACCTGTTACACCTGGAACAGTTAAATGTAGTCAGATTCTGCTCTTCATCAGTATGCCTCAAGTCCTGTTACATGAGAAACCAGTACCATTGTTGAGTTTTCTCTTTGGAAATTTTTTTTCAAAAGATGAAATAATCCACATGGTTTTGCTGTAACAGAGGTATATTTAAAAAAAAGAAAAATTGTTCTTTTTATCATTAAGCCTTCTATGTCTAGTTGTTTGGTTTTGGGTTTGTTTGGGTTTTTTAACAGTGATGTGAGAAATACCGAATTCTCTATCCCTGTTCTTGAATTATGCCACGTACGAGTATTTTAGTTCTCTTAACACATGGTGTAAATATGGCATTTTCATTTCTTTGAGGTTGTTGAACTTTGTTTTCCCCAAATTTCATTCACTTTAAGGCGTCAATATATGAATGTCCTCAGAACTTTAAATTTTCAACCAGACCTTTGCGTAAGTTCCCCAGTGCTCTAAAATATGGGTGGAAGACTATGGGATCAGGCTTTCATACCTGTAAGTCTGTAATACAGATAATGCTCATATTTATTGCTCAAGGAGGAGGAAGTATCATTGCTTAAAATGAATACTTTCTGCAGCATTCCTCTACAGCCTCTTCAGCATAGAATGCTGCGTATTTGAAGATCTGAATGTGTTTAGATGATTCCTTTGAGACCACATTTATGGGGTTGAGAGTTGTGGTCCCTCTGCTTTACCCTTGATCTGACAATAAGCAGCGATGCTTTCTTTTGGAAGTTCACTTTCTGTGCTTTTACTGCCTGCTTACGTTCATGTGAATGGTAGGTGTAGGAGCATCTTGTACGAAGTGAAGTCACATACCGTTAAGTAAATGTAGCTTAGCCACACTTAATCTCAACACTAAGCCTTGAAGTAAAAAAAAAAAAAAAAAAAAAAAAAAATCCTGAAAGAACTGAAGTATGTTTCAGGACATCCGTCTTCATTTTGTCATATGATATTGAGGGCAAAAGAATTGTACGTTTGCATGGATGTTTCCAATGTTCCAGAAACTTAGGCTGTCAAGTGTTTTAATTTCAGATGTATGATGTGGAAAGATCAACAAAAAAGGTTACTTGAGGTAACCTATTTTCCAATGATGATAGTTTTAGTTCATAACAATTACAGTTACTCAAAATCTGTCTTTTACTGTATCACTTAAGAATTTATTGCTTTGAAATAATGTGTTGAAGCCTGATGCAGTTGACTAAATCCCATGTACACTCACTTCTTTACTAGGAGAAGGAATCTAAATTAATTGCCTTTGTAATATAAACTATTTGAAATAACCTTTTCTCTCATTGCTGCTTATCAGGTATTTTTTTAAACATTGAAAGTTAGACACTTCTTGCTCTACTGAGTAGTAGCTTAATGACAAGTTTTTCATTAATCTTTGGATATATTTCAGTTTTAGTGCATGTCTGTCTTACTGAGCAAATTGCTGGGACCACCAGTTTTCTATTCTGATTATATAAATAATTTCCTCCTTCCTGAAAGGCACAAGGCAGAGAGAAGAAGGAAAATAAGTATGTGGGGGTGTGTATAGATTCTAACTACTGAATTAGGTCAGTGTTACAGTTTTGGGGGAGGTGTTTCTGGATGAGAAGGCGTTTTGATTGAAATAAAGGAATAGGGTAGAAGGTTAGATTTCCAAGTCTACAATTTTTAGACTAGAATCACGTCATAACCCTTGTGATGAGTCAATATTTATTAGGATTTTAAGAAGGCAGTTCCCAGAATCTTGTATGAAACAAATCTCTGATACCTTTCAACCTAAAATTTGTATTGCTGCAGTTAAGCTTTTTTGCAGTACAGCACTTATGATAAAAAAGCACATCTTCTGTGAGATCCTGTTGAGATAGGAACGTCATTCTATAAATAATGCTGGAGAAAAAATAATTTTGTTTTTTCTTAGCATAGTTGTATGATTTTTAGAAAGGTCTGTTGTTAGATGTTGAGTAGGCTAGTGTCCTGGCATACATTGTTACCACACTACAAATTAGATTTTTGTGGCATGTACCTTCACTTGTATATAACCAGAAAACTTCAAATAAAGGAAAAATAGGTCTGCGTCCCTCGATAGGGCTTAGGTAATGCACATGAATAATAAATTGTATTTTGAGGTCTCCTGCTGTCATCTGTCACCTTGCATTTGCTTTTGTCTAAGACTCTATATTATAAGTAGCTAATTTAGGAGAAAGGCTGTATTTACTGGGGTGTTTCAGTTACTTTTGAGGAGATGACTTCGAGAAACTCAGATGAAAGCTGTTTTAGAAGTCAACTGTATTAGAAAATTATGTATGTTCCTTGATCATTATATGCTAAAATGCCATCCTTTGTATTTGCTGTTACATGTTATCCTGTTGCAAAGTAATATGTACATTTTTGCTTCTTACTTAGCACTTACCCAGGAACCTGTGTCTGATGTTTTCTTCCTGGCTTTTGAAAAGGCACTTGATTTCTTTTCTTCCCGAAACAAAATTAACCTATTCTGCCACACAGGCGTGAGGTTGCTGGCTGTGGAAGCTGAGGTAAGGCTCAGATGCGCAGCTGTACTGAATGCTTGAGCCTGGAAGCAGAGGCCCATCCCGGAGGGCAGTGCTGTGTCTGGCATCCTCTGCGCAGTCTGCTGGTGCTCTGTTGGAATGCTACTTGCAGCAAGTGGTGTCTTCTAAATGGGGAGCATGTGGAGTCAAAAAACCTGTAGTTGTCTTTTGGTGTTACTAAAATGACAAGGAGTCAGGTGAAGCAGAAGCTGACTTTCACTTACAATTCAGTGGTGGATCAGGTTGACATAAGGAGATGGCAGAAGCAAGGCAAATCAGAATTTGCTCAGTTGGCAATCAAAACCAAATGTCAGTGGGATTCATTTGACTCAGTCTTCATAGCCTCATACATTGCTTGATTAACAATGGAGTATTTAGTTTGTCATTTAATAGGTGTCTGTCTATATCTTGACACTGTATCAAAACATCAGTTCAAAGCTTTGGGTAAAGGTGATAAATTTTTTAACATGGCTTAGTGTGCTGAATCTAAAATCAAATATAGTAGAAATGAGACCTATATAAAAATTAATATAGAGTCTACATTAGAATTCAGCTGGATACAGGCAGTTTGAATTGCTTCTCTTGAGCTGTCTGTATACTCAAAACCAAGGTGTCGCTGCATCAGTTTACATTTGTTTATAAATAGGTGTAAAAGCTATTCTTGAGCTGAGCCAAACTGCCTGGGTTTTAATTCTAAAAAAATTGAAATTGAATAGTCTGAATTAAAGAAGTCATGGGAATTCGAAATGTCATGGTTAATCAGTTCTAGAGAGATTAGAGCAGTAGTGTGTTCTCTGCATTCTGTGCAATTTGATGTTTTCTCTAAAACATAAATGGTTAAATCAGTGACAGAAAACAGGACTGGTAAATTACTCCCTTCTAATACTGTTTAAAATGCATAAATTGGATGACTATTTGTGCTTACAAAAACATGTTTGTATACTCCGTAATTAGAAGGAAAATATCGGAACAAGGATATCCTTGCAATTTAGAATATGCAGATACTACAAGATACTACTATTGAAGATGGGATGTTTTTAGTTAGCTGCAGCATAACTTGAAATTACTTTTGTATCTCTGAGGACATTACACAAATAGGGGGGAGAAGTGATGAACTCATGTAAGAAGTTGGCCTTGTCTTATGTACATGGCCAAGCCAAGGGAACTTCTCTGGCGGCCCTGAAATACACTTTTCTGGGAATGTAATTTAAGTAATATACATAGAGTATCATGATTAGAGTCTTAAGCAAACAGTCACGAAATAAGAGGAAGAAAAAGATATGTTAATCCTTCATGTAAATGCTATGTATTTACTAGTGTCTACAAAATCCTGTATATTTTTGTTACACAGGTTTTGTTTTAATCTATGAATTTACAAGATTTTGAATAAGTTGATTATTTCAGTAGTAGTTTTCTCGTATCTCCTAGTTAAATTATGTCACTCACCTTGAGCAGAAAGGAATTTACAAGAATGCTATGACCCTTCAACTAAGCACAGAGGAAAAATCTGAGGGTAAATCCACACTAGGGTAAGTCAGTCTAACAGGAGAGCTGCAGTTTTGTCCTGGCTCCATGGCGGGCATTGGGATGAGTGCTCTTTGGCCTTGCAGTACACTAGTTCAGGTAATTAAAGAAACTGAAAAATAGTCACAGTCTTTGTAAGTTTGGAGGGTTTTTTTGGTTGTTTTTTTCCTTTTGTACTTTAAACTGGTTCACTTTATGATAGTTCAGCCAAAAGCATTAGAATAAGAAAGAGATGAGATTGAAGCAGCTTGCACTTGTGTAAGTTATTGTGGAACCACAGCTGCCAGTGGTCACTTCTCTCTGCAGTTTAAGCCAACCTAGTCCAGGACTGCTGCTGAAAGGAGCTGTTTCACCCTTTTCCTCCGTCTTTGCTACCTTGCTCCTTGTGCCAGCACAAGTTTTTGTGTGGCTTTATTGTGAACCAGACCTGCTAAGATAGAATGGTCATGGTTATGGAAGGTCTATTGTGGTGGTAGTTGGCTTAGGGCTGTTGAAAAGTACAATGTAAGTTGGCAGAAGTTTTATTTCATTGGTTTATGCAAGTACCTAGAAGCCTCAATCAGGTAGTGCAGGGGAACTGATTGCATTGAACTGCGGTAGACTGTAGTGTGTTAGTGTATTTGTGTATATGTATGTGTATATATATATGGCAGGAAACTTTGTCTTGCTAATACTTTCTACCTAGTGATCCTTCTAAACATCAAAAGAAAACAATTAAATACTCAGGAGGGCATTTAAAAAAAGAGTACCAATTAAAATAAGTTCATTTTTAAAATTGCATTTAAAAAATCAGTTTCTTCCTAAAGAAAATTTGAGTTGGTAATGCCTTTGTTCTGGACTTAGCAGGCTCACTAAGCCCTATGAATATGAGTTCTGAAGGGTGAGGATGGATTACAATTGACTGTATTCAAAGAATACAGTTTTGTTCAAAAGCGAACATTATTTCAGTGACAATATTAAAGATCTCTAAATTTGTTGGTGCTGTTAATACTGGAGACTGGGCAGAGGAGGAATAGTGTATTCAGTCAAAACTTCTATTGTATATGTAACGGCTTGCAAATTTGCACAATTTAGGAAAGGATTTTAAAGTGTCTTGGAGAAAGATAACAGCATTGAAAATTAATTTGAGATGAGACATCATAATAAAACACTTAGAAATATGTGTAGTGTTACAGCACAAATTTCACTCTAACTTCTTAACTTGAAGCGTTTGCTGATTGAATCAGGAACTTAGCACCGCCAAATGAATCTTGCTGAAAGCTCATACATTTCTTTATACCACACTTCCTGGCTTTTGAACTTTGAGTACTGTTGTTGGTTTACGTGGTGCTTGGAAGTCTGAGTTGCTCTGGAAAATTACGTTTCGTCTTCTGTGGTTATACAATGCCCTGTGGTATAGAGTGGAATTGCTGTTGTAACTTAATGCAACTTTTTATTTCTGTATTTAACACAGTGAAGTTGAAATACATAGTGATTATTGAACTGTTGGTATATCATGATTACAAGATGAACAAATAAATCTGATGTCAGAATTTTCTTCATATAATCCACTAAAATACTTGGTGGGGATGTGATGGGCTTTGTAGTGGGCCTGAAAGGCCAGTGGACCCAGGCTTTCATAGGATGAAAGAAGGGTATACAGATCAAATGCCCTGGGTAAATACTGATGTGCTAATAGAAGAAGTTTGGCTGCAGAGTCTCTATTAGTCTTAGCTGAGGTAGAACCAATCTCTAACTCCCTCTGACATCTGCAGTTAGACAGTATCAGGAGAAGAGTGTTGGGAAAGATGATAAATTTGGCTGTTTATGCTGTTAACCAGGTCATTTCTACAAAGACCTTGATCAGCACCTTAAATTCAAATTGAAAATCTACTGTAGCAATTCAGGCACAACAGAGTCAGACTAAACAGGTGCATTTTGGATGTGTGTCAGTTTCTCAGTGGTATAGAGGTAATTATCAGTGTAATTTTTACTTAAAATATTAAAATAAAAAATTAAATATTCAAATGTTACCTTCTTCTGATGTCAGTTCTACTCAATAAAAATAAATACTTAGTCGAAAATAAAAGATTCTTCATAGCATTGTATTTGGTTTTGTAGTGTTCTTTTTGGGGTACAGATTACTTTTTTATGTATGTGTCAATACAGCATATTGTCTTTTTTTTTTCAGGTTATGCAATGGTCTCTGCAAGATGGCATGTTCTTGAGTTGGAGCTTTTTAAGGCAAGCATATGCTGGTACTTCAACTTTACTAAGTGGACTATAATTTCTTCTCTCACAACAACTACATAAGCAGACAAAATTGCAAAGATCTGCCCTGTGTCGAGTATGACAGCCACGACTCGTGGCTCTCCGGTAGGAGGGAATGATAGCCAGGGCCAGGCTCCTGATGGACAGTCCCAGCCTCCTCTCCAGCAGAATCAGGTATGATATTAATAATCAAGTTGTCTAAAAATACAGGGACTAGTCCTTTAGAAATAGTATTTCTGAATTATTTGAGTTTGTATATTCTTAGAGATGTCTAGTTAAGTTAGATATTTCTTTGTGTATGTCTGGAAGTACAAAAAGATTTTGAGGGATGAAGGCAGTGCTATTGGCAAAGTAGATACAGTTAGGGAGCACTGCATTGCAAAAGATGCTTCCTTTTCAGGCAGTGGCATAGTTCTTTCAAGCATATATGTTTTGGATAAGAAGCTGCCTTGGAATACTATCAGAAGCTTCCTCAGAACTACATTATAGACTTACCTGCCACAGATTGGTAAAACTACTCTCTGTGAATTCAGTTTATCCAAAAAGTGCTTTTGCAGAACTGAGCATAAAACCACTTACAAGTGGGTATCTGCTCTTTAAGACCAGCTTCATCTAGGTCTCTCTTCATTGTGCTAGACTTCCTGAACAACTTAGCATGTTTCTGTTGAATAGGTTATCCTGCTTTCAAAGAAGCAGCAAAAACTTTCAAATACTATATCATAATGTGATAATTCTTTTTTGTTGGTGAAAAAATAAAACAGAAAAGATGCTTTTAAACAGTGCAGCCAAACCCATTTAAAAGAAAAGCCACACTTTGTCATTTAATTCAGTATGAAGATGATATTTGTTTAATACCATAATGGTTGTTACCTCCTGAGAGTGAATTGTTCTTTGGATCATGTGTGGTGGGCTGACCCTGGCTGCCAGGTAAGTTCCCACTCCATCGCTCTCTCCCTCTGCCTCAGTGGGACGGGGGAGAGAATCGGAAGGGAAAAGTGAGAATTGTATGGGATGAGATAAAGGCAGTTTAATAAGTGACGGGTTAGGGGAGGAAACAAGTGATGCAAACACAGTCACTCATCACCAGCTGGTGGATGCCCAGCTAGTCCCCAAGCAATGGCTACCTTGGAAAAAAACTCCTGTCCTGTTTTATTGCCGAGCGTGACACTATATGGCATGGAGTATCTCTTTGGTGAGTTCAGGTCAGCTGTCCCAGCTGTGTCCCCTCTCAGCCTCTTGTCCACCCCCAGCCTGCTTACTGCAAGGCGGGGGGGGCAAAGCAAGAAATGCAAGGCCTTGAATCTGTGCAAGCATATTCAGCAACAGCCAAAACACTCGTGTGTTATCAGTACTGTTTTGGTCACAAATCCAAAACCCAGCACCATACAGGGTGCTGTGAAGAAAATTAACTGCATGCAAACCAGACACAGTACAACATGTGAAAAATGTTCTTGAGGTTTTGGTCCTCCCTTGTCCTCCTAAACCTTGCTGTTCTGATTTGAATCTTTATTATTGTCAATTCATACTATTTCTATATACGAATAAGCATGCATCTACAAAATGCATTGTATTTTGCATGGCCCATCAAAATGGGCTTAACTAATTATGTTCTTGGAGGTTGTTTAGTAGCCAGCTGTAGTATTGTGTTACTCATTTTTAGCAAACTTTTTTAGAAAATGTTTTTCATGATCGTTTTCTTCTGTGCTGTTGCTGAAGTTTGTCTTTCTACCTAAAACAGTCCTTTTCTGCAGAAGATGTAAAAACTGGAGCGTCCCTATAGTCTTTATTTTTACCTTCTAGATAGGTGGTCTGCGGAAAGTAGTAGTCTGTTACAAAAAAACACCCCACTTTCCTCACTGGGAAAGTAGCTTAATTTTTAAACTCTTGAGATAGAAAGCATATAGCCATTTTCTGCTCCAATTTTTGTTAATAAATCTGAAATCAAATGATATTACTATATTTTATGATGACAGGTACTTACTTCAAGTGATTCTTTGAAACACAAGGTGAAGGAAAAATGCCAAAATAAGTGGCACGTAAGTGCAAGCAGTATTTAAAGTATTTTCCATACCAATTTTAGACTTCTTCACCTGATTCTTCCAATGAGAACTCCCCAGCTACCCCGCCTGATGAGCAGGGCCAAGGAGATGCTCCACCCCAGCTTGAAGATGAGGAGCCTGCATTTCCACACACAGACCTGGCAAAGTTGGATGACATGATCAACAGGTATTTTCACACTTTTTTCGGAGGCTGTAGACTATTGTGCAAATATCTTGATAGTGAAATCAGGATTCTTGCATCTTTGTTTCACTGGATTTCTTGAAATACTTTTTTTATTGGGTTAGAGTTGTAAAGAGAGAGAGGCTCAAATCAGAGTTGTTTTTTTTTTTTTTTAAATGGAATGCTCATCATGCCTTTAAAAATGCATATTCCTACCCTATATTAAAAGCACTACAAAGGGGCAAGGATTCTTGATTTTTTTAAGAAGCACAATTGAAATACAAGGGGGTTTGTTTTGTTTTTGAATATAGGCCTCGATGGGTTGTTCCTGTATTGCCGAAAGGGGAATTAGAAGTTCTTCTAGAAGCTGCTATTGACCTAAGTAAAAAAGGTAAGCTGAAAAGACAATTAATGATTATTGGGCCAGTGTGTAAAGTCTTTTCTTGTTCTTTTGAATCCTGGTGGAGGCTTAAAAATTCTTAATTATTTCTGTTACAACCCTGGTCCTGAAGATCGGGTCAGAGTGGTATGCAGAACCTTCATAGATCAGTAATTTTAGAAAGCCATCAATGTACTTAGAAATTAGGTGCCTTAGCACGGGTAGGGAAGTTGAATAAGCTCACAGCAATAAAAATCTTGTCATTCTTGTCCTACCTGTTTTCTGTATTCACTTTGATATCAGATCTTGTGCGTTTGGTGTTTATAACAGATACTAAAACTCAAAGAATTCTAGTTTTTAAAAATTAAGTTACTAATCTAGCTTTCCAAATGTCTTGCCATAAATTTTTGTTCAAATCTGGCATATACATACTTCTGAGAATATTAGAGAAAAATTAGAATTTAAACCAGCATGACTTAGACTAATAATTCTGCCATATTGCTGGCTGTGTCTGACTTGCTTGGAAGTGGGAGGGTTCCATATTGGGACTGTGTATGTGTTTGCTAAATTGTACTAGTCAGATTGACAAGTTCGTCATGTATTCTGGAAAATTCTGTTCTCTTGGAAAGTTACTTTGGTCTCCTGTTTTGGTCAGCATTTGTTGCCCCAGGTTTTGAGTAATACTGTAAGTCAGATCAAAATATTTTTCCAGGAGATCTACACTTACTATCTAGCTGTGTTTTAAATATAGTGATGTGCAAAGTGCCTCTTCCTTACTTTTGCATAGCTGAACCAGGACGACTTCATTTTCATGTTAATAAAGGTTATTCTTAGGCAGTTTTAAAAATAAAAAGCTGATTGTGGTCATGTTATTCTGGGTTATCTTGATTGTTTTCTGTAAGTCTTTTTTGCTTTGGAGCATTCTCTGGAGAAACGGAAGTTAGGGTGCACCCTTGTCATCCAAAATAAGATAATGACATGTTGTTGCCAACACTGATTTATCAGCCATAGTTGCGCTTGGAATTGGCTTCTTTGCATGTAGCTAGGTCTGGCAGGAATCCTAAGGTGAGTGTAGAATTTTCAAGTGATCATATCTGATCAGGAGCAAAAAAAAATGCCAACTTCTGGAAAGAAAATGCAGCCATCTATGTGTCTGGGCTGTGCAGTAAAAAGAAATTGTCTGCTTGTGATTTGTGAGAGAGGAGATGTATGTACTGCCAGCTATTAAATCATCTTTTAAGAAAAACAAAACCAAAAAACTGTCAATGCAATGAAGTAACAAGAGCAGAATGAGATTTTTGGCTACTCCTAACATCAACGTACTTCTCCAAAGCGTCAGACTTAGTTGAAAATTCCCAAACAAAAAGTCTTCTCTTTTTCCTCTTGAAGATGTGAAAAACAGTGGAAATCTATCCATATGCTTTATGCACTTCGATTTTTATTAAGTTGTTGATGTCCAATTCTGAAAAGGGCTTCTGCATTGCTATTTAATTATTCTTCCTCTTGCCTTCTAGATGAATTCCTATATGTGTACGTATGCAAGGATTATTGGCTGAGGAGAAAACAAGGAAAGATGTTAGAAATAGTTGTTTCTTAACCGTGTTTTTACAGTTACATTCTAGATTTTTTTTTTTCCTTGCTACTTGAAGTCACATGGTGGCTAAGGTGGTTCTTTTTTAAATAACTTTCAGTGCTCAAGAAATATGATAGGGTGCTCACTTGGTGGACATTGTTTCAGAGCTGTATATATAGAGAGAAGTAATATAAATGATTCTGTTGTGTACATGTTCTAATAGATTGAAAATGTGTTCCATTATCTCAGTGAGATCTAGAATTGGACACCTTGCTACTTGTCTGGGCATTTTTCTTAATCTGAGGAGTTCTGTTTCAAAAGGGAAGAACTGAAAGGAGAAATTGGAAAAAAAAAAAAACAGCTGTTGAATTAAATAAGTTATATATTGCAGTCTGTAACACATTTAGATTGTGAAGCAACAAAACCTAAAAAAGAGCCCACTATTTTTTTATCAAACACCATTTTCTAGTGGTTAGGGTTCTTGGGTAGCTTTTGTTCCGAACATTGCCAGTGGTCATCGGCATTGGCATTCTGGATTGACTCTGGGGTAACTGCTGTCTTTGTGACCCTGTCTATAAACTAAGAGTGATATTTGCATCTTTAAATCTTTTCAGGAACTGAAATTGAAAGGGATGTAACTGAACTGAATTGAAAGTACTCATAAGAATTAAATGTTATCGTTGCCACCTTCAAGTGCAAGGAGCAAACTTGACAGAGTAGTATGAATCCTGTCTAGACTGTGGCTTGCACTATTCCTGGCAGTTGCATTTATTTACGGAAGATTATCTTTATATGTGTAGGCATCAATGTATTATTCTTCATTAAGTAAGCCATGAGACTATCAAATGATAGTCTGGAGTTACTTGCTAATAGAAGAAAACCTATCTGAAAAATAGTGTTTAATAGCAATCTTCACAATAATTCTGGAATACTTACGAAGTGTTTTGAGTAATGAGATTTGTTCCAGAAATAAATGTCATAGTGAATTGGATGCTATAAATTTAAAAGTAAAAAAAAAAAGGTTTGTTTTTGTTTTTTTCATAGGCTAGAATATTCTCTGCTCCTTCTTTCAAAATCCCCTCAACAACTCTGCACTGCTCAGCCTTTGTTGTGGATTTTATTGCTTCTAATGTTTACATTCAATTTTTAGGATGCTGCCAAAACTTTTCAATGTGACACACACGAGTGAGGTGCAAGGCAACTTTTAGAATTTGTAGCTTACTTAAACTGAAATGAGATTTCACTGCACAACTTAAACCTTCAACCTTGATCCCAAACCTTTGTTTTTGATGAATTACAAAGGCTTACAGAATGGGAAAGAGTAGAGAGGCAGGCCCTAGAGCCTCAAAAAAAAAAAAGGGTGAGTGTGCATGAGCACACATACACCCAAAATCTAGGCAGCCCAATAGTGGGAATTGTTTCCAGCATCCTCTCTAAAGACCATCTCTCTCCCTAGATGATCCATCTGCATTTCTGTGGGACCACTCTTGAGTTCCTTACTGAAGCTGTATCTTCAGCATTTTCTTGAAATGTTTTTTTTAGCCATCTGTCTAAAGCAAGGACATCAGATTTATGTTGTCATGTTCCAAAGTTTCTTAGCCAGGTATTGGGGCTAGAACCAATTCATGTAGTTCATGAAATGAACTATAGCAGGGCCAGTGCAGTGTCTTGGTGTAGAAGGACTCTCATACTCCTATAATTAAGAATTATTGAAAGTCTGCCAGAATCTGAGTGCCATGTGTAGACACTGTGCCCATGGGCAAGTGCGCATTTCCCTAGAGCTTATTAGCTCCAGGTCACTGTCAGTTCTGCAGGGTCTGAGCCAGCCCGTACCAAGCCACTGAAAGGTTTCTGTGCTGCACTTCCGCAGGCTCCAGGACTGGGGTGGCTTCACTGGCACAGCGCCACACCAGTGTGTGGAGCCAGATCAGCTCTGGGGTTGCAGCTACAAAGTTGTATAATCCAAAGTCCTGGAGAAGAGGAGCTAGGTGATTTTGCTTGGGGCCTTGGTGCTCCAACCCTATACTGTTAATACCCCTCAGATGAATCAGAGTTTGTTCATCTACAGTTGCACCTGGACTGACAAGTTTTGTGGATCCAGAGCGTTTCTGCTCTTGTGGCAGGGTTTATCTGGCAAATTGACTGCTTTTAAGTGCAGGTACAGAAGTCAAATGGCCCTGTGTTCTTCCTCCAACCCCCTAATTGCAGCTCCCCTATAGTGTATGTTGCACATCACCTTTTGCTTTCATATTCACTTTTTTCCTCACTGCATAATCCATTTCTCCAACTTTTCTCTAAATACTTAGCTCAGGGCTGCATGCGCTTACTTACTTCTTGTATTCTTCCTTATCCTTTTCTGCCCTCAGAATTTGGACAATGGAGAAAAAAGGCTGCTTGCGGTCTTACCTAAGAGTTAGTGATACTGAATCTGATTCAAGCGGTAGATGCCAAGTGCCTAGTGTAATTGCTGTTTTCTCTTCTCACTGGCTTTGGATTACTGTTGCTTCCTCTCCCAAGCTGCTGTCTTCTAGGACTCCTGTACCCTGCTTTTAATGATACTCTGGTCCTTGTAGAAACCTAGCTTTTGTTCCTTCCATAGTGTCATCTGTTGTTTCAGCAGTATGCAGCATTGTGGGAGAAGGTAGAAGGTGATTGTATATCCAGGAGTCATACAAGTATCTTCTAAGATTCTGCATCTTCCCTCTCTTTCCAAGTTCAGCGAAGTACATAAGGGACAATACGTTTTGAAACATACTCTGTTCTGGTATTCCTGAACTTGGTTTGATATGTCTTGTTGACTGAAGCTGGCCAACCATTGTGGGGGGAGATGGTCCAAGAAGTACTGGAAAGTTTGAGAGATATTTCAGTGCAGTATACTGGTACTCTAAGGAGCATTAAAATCACTTGGGTACCTGCTTTAAATTTGTATTCAAGAATTAAATTCACTGTTACATTTGGGTTCAGAAAGGAACATTTCCCTTAAGTCAGTTGACCACATTAGATGCCTTCCCTGTCCTCTGTTTTGTATAGGGTGAAGTTGTTTTTACCTTCTTGAGGAGTTAATTTAACAAAGTCCTTTGTTTACTGCAAATGTCGTAAGTTTTAGACAGTGTCCTCTCTTCTCTTCTTTTGTCATGTTGTCATTGCTGTGGCTTGTGGCCTTCTGTTACTGGTCTTAGCACTTACCATATAGTGTAGGGATGTCAGCTGTCCAGACTGCAAGGTGCATAGGAAGATAATGTGGAGTTTTTTATACTTGGCTGCATAGTGTATATCATGTACCTCTGGTAGTGATAAAAAGAGGGAACATTGGAATAGTTTTCAAGGAGGTGACAGGGGCTCTCCAAAGATTCCTGCTTTGCTTGAGTTGCTCAAGAGCTGCACGCACTGTAAGAGTATAGGCTAGCAATCCCCGTTACAGAAATTTGGACAGCCTTTGTGGTCTGTACTAACAAGCAGGGCAGATGTTCTGTGATCACTTTTGAAAGGAACCTCTGTTGTACAGTTGTTTGTGACTCTGAGGAACTTCAATTTGATAACCCAAATCAATCCTTCCCAAACCAATGGAAGTTACTGTCAGGATGTCTCATTAAGGAGGTTGTGGGGCAGGGGGTGTGTGGTGGTGGCAATAATTTTTGTGAATCTGGATGCTGTAGGCTTGTTGAATGCTAAGATTCCCTAATTGAGAATTAAACTTTTTCTGTAAAGAAACTGTGCAGGCACATCACAGTTTTCTTTTTATAATGTACCCAGTGACTTTCATTGTTTCCAGTGTATACTGATATGTGTCCAGTATATTTTTCTGTTGACTTTTAGCCCTATTTAGATTTTCTAACTGAACTTTTGAAGGGGACATACAGATTTCTTGAAATGCTGGGTTATAAATAACTCCAGAGTTTTAAAATAGCTAAAAGAAAAGCATGGAGCACTGTTCTTTAATTTTAAACTTGACATATGGTGGCTGCAAAGGTTTGCGGCAGTGTTGGGATCTAGGTGTGTTGGGTCCTGGCAGAATTACAAGAAACTGTACTTCAAGTGAGGGTGAGAGACAGAAGGATTCATGTTTATTTTTGCAGGTTATTTGTGTTTGAGCAGGTCTCACCCTTTCTCCTCTTCACTCGAGTTTTACTGGTAGCAACTAAGTAAGAGAAGACCATAAATGCATGTGTACTAGAACAATGGAAGATAAAGATTGTACTTGTTATTTTTGCTACTATATCTTTGAGTGTTACAAGAGTGGAAAAAAATGCACACCTTATCACATGTTTTTAATGTAATTTAAAAATTGTCTAAAGGAGCGCAACTGTTGAGGTGGCTTTATTAGAACGTTAATCTGTCAGGTTTCTGTGCATTCAGGCTTATGTAAGTTTGTCTTCATCCAAGGCTTCTCTTTCTAAAATAATTCTGAAACTGAACACCAAGCCTTTGAAGTCCAAATCACTACTTTCAATATTTAAAAGTTCATGTAACAACTAATGAAATTGCATATCTAATAGTTTGTTTTTTTCTTTTCTATTTTAAAATAGGCCTTGATGTCAAAAGTGAAGCATGCCAGCGATTTTTTCGAGATGGGTTAACAATATCTTTCACAAAAATCCTTACAGATGAGGCAGTGAGCGGCTGGAAGTTTGAGATTCATGTGAGTTTTTAAAGTTGTGTTTCTGCAAAGCATAGTAATTAAAATGAGGAAGGAGACTGCCTTTTTGTGACTTTCATTTTTGAAACTCACCTCAACAGAGAACTGGGAGAACTGTTGTATACATGACTCTTGGGCAGGGGCTGCGGGGGGGAGTCATCCTTCTATCATTGTTTCATCTTATTGCCTCTGGTGTTTTTGGAAGGAAATAAAACATGAGAGATTATATGGGGAGGAGCTGAACTTTGTATGTTCAGTAGTGCAGCTCTTGTTAGGCAGGCTGTCTTTGGCCAGATGTCTAGAGAACTGCTTATGTTTATGTGCATGCTAGGACATGAAAACTTACGTTTTTTAGTAAAAGCTTTTAGCAACTTGCTAACATCTGAATGTTTGTAGCAGCTGTTTGAATATAAAAATCACCTGTTGGACAGCTAGTCACATGCCAAATTAGAAACTGTGAAGATCTTCATAATTAAAATCTGTGAGAGAAATAGGTGAAAGAAGGAAAAGTTAATAGTTCAGTGGTGATTCATGAATGTCTCCAATAACCAAAAATATTTGTCTCTTTCCTAAATCTAATTTTTAGCTGAAAACAGATAGTTTAAAGTTTGTTTAAAGCCTTTATTGGAGGAAGTACAAATTTAAGTACAGTGGTGTAAAACTGTTATGCAACTCTGCATGCCAGGTACAAATGGTTAAGAGTTTATAGTTCGTATTCATTGTACAGTCACCTGCCATATTCTTGGTGGTTGTTTTTTTCTTAATAGAGATGTATTATTAACAACACTCATCGACTAGTGGAACTCTGTGTGGCCAAGCTGTCCCAAGACTGGTTTCCCCTTCTTGAACTTCTTGCCATGGCCTTAAATCCTCATTGCAAATTCCATCTATACAATGGTACTCGTCCCTCAGAAACAGTTCCTGCAGGAGTCCAGCTTGCTGAAGATGAACTGTATGCCCGTCCTCCTGACCCACGATCACCAAAGGTATGAGACCATTTTCAGACCTGTATTTTTAATTTTATGCAGTGCTACCTAATTACACAGTAGCCATAGAGAGGTGTTTTTAGAGGGGGGAAAACCCCTTTCATTCTCTGTATCACTAAGATGTTCTGCTGCTTTTGACTTGTACATTAAATCATGATCGGTTAAATTTCCCCTTCTAACACTTTCAGTCTTTGGTTCACAACCTGTGTCGTGTGCTTCTGTGGTAAGCTGGCACAACTCTATTGGAATGCCATTCCTACCGTGTTAATTGGCTTGTTTGTATTTGCTAGTTGATGGATTTACCTTCTCGCTCAACATGATTTTGTAGGTGACATATTTTGAGGAGGAGATTACATGATAAAGTAGGCATTTTATCTCCCTTTTCTTATAGTTCCAATGATGGGAGAAGTGTTTTTAATTGGACATGGAATCCTAGTGTCAGTGTGGTTTTGGCGTTTGTTTTCTGGTTTGGTTTGGTTTTTTGGGGATTTGGTGGGGGTTTTTGGGTGGTGGTTTTTGTTTTTTTTTACACTGGCAGTGCAGATTAATAATCTGTTCTGGTTCTTAGGTCTGAATTTTTCAGAATTGTGCTCCAAATGGCATTGGTACAACTTCAGGAGCTAACTGAATTACATTTTTGTTGCTTTCTTCCTTTTTCTTTTTTCTTCCTTTTTAGTATAACTGCTAGCTATTGATATGTAAGAACCAAAGATAAATAACTTGTTGTCCTTGGCCTTCCTTGCATTGCTAACCATGTTTAGAAGAATGTTATTTTGCATTCTTACTGCTTTTATAATGCAGCATTATCACATCAGGACCAGAAAAAATATCAGAATCGTCATGCTTTCTGTAGTAACTTAGCAGTCAAAGATGAATTTGATGTATAGTCATTTTTATTCCTATATATTTGATAAAATTCTTTGAATAACTAATATACAGCATCTGTTTTTCGACATGGTAACAGGAAAGCTTGTGTTGCCTGTTTCTAAGCATTTCCTTAAACTGAGTATTTAAACTATGTAGGCAAGTTCACTGTCAATTCTATTACCTTCTAAAGGTTTATTGTGTAAGGACTTTTTTAAAGCAAGTTTTGTTACTAACAGGTACTTGAAAGTATTCCTAGATGGTAGTTTGTAAATGTCAGAAAATAACTGTTTATTATATTGCAGGGTTGGCTAGTAGATCTTATCAACAAGTTTGGCACATTAAATGGATTTCAGATCTTGCATGATCGCTTCATGAGCGGATCAGCATTGAATGTTCAGATAATTGCAGCTCTCATCAAGTAAGTTTTTTAAAAATAAGAATTTACGTATTTCGAAAAGTTGGACTACGTAAAATACTACGTTAGCGCAAAGCTTAGTCTTTTCTTGAAGCACTTCTCCTCAGTCTATCTCTTAACTAGTTGTGTTTACCTTCAATATTTCATGTGCTTGTGAATAGACTTGAGTTTCTTGAATGAATTGCTCCTTACTATCTTAATATTACGTAACTACCGATTATGGCAGTTTGATCATGTTTTTCTTTCTTTTTAGGCCATTTGGACAATGTTACGAATTTCTAACATTACATACAGTGAAGAAATATTTCCTTCCAATTATAGAAATGGTTCCACAATTTTTAGAAAATTTAACAGATGATGAACTGAAAAAAGAAGCAAAGAATGAAGCCAAAAATGATGCTCTGTCAATGATAATCAAATCTCTGAAGAACTTAGCTTCAAGAGTTCCAGGACAAGAAGAAACTGTAAAAAACTTAGAAATATTTAGGTTAAAAATGATACTTAGGTAAGATGCTGCTCCTAATGTGATATGCTACTTTTGACACTTTTTTCACACTTCTCACATTTAATTTCTCTTACAGGTTGTTACAAATTTCTTCTTTCAATGGTAAAATGAATGCACTAAATGAAGTTAACAAAGTAATATCCAGTGTGTCATATTATACTCATCGACATGGTAATCCTGAAGAGGAAGAATGGCTTACAGCTGAAAGAATGGCAGTAAGTTCTCTTCACCGAAATTCATTGAATAATTTTCATCCTCCTTATTACTTTACTTGTAGAAGTAGCTATATATTATGGATCCTGCACACACTGCTAATTTCCATATCTAGTGTTATAAACAGTAGGTATCACATCATGGTAATAAGTCATTTTAATAGTAGTCTTTCTATGAAAAGTTGCTGTATTTGTTTCAAAGCTGCTGTTGAGAATTATTGCCAGTGCTGCTAACAACACACTTTAAAAAGGGATCCTTGAATAGTATGGTTTTTATGTAGTGTTTTAAAAAAAACCCACACACCTAGGTAAAACAGGTGCGATTCATTTGAAACTTTGGTGCCACTGTACCTAAAAATTGAATGTTCATATAAATAAGGATCTAGTCTGATTTTGTGTTTCAAGTAATTTTTTCTCATTAGAGTTTTAAGTGACTACTCTGTTTCTCACATTTCAGAAGCTGGGTTTTTTGGTACAGAAAGCTCTAGATACCATATTTTCATTTTATTCACTTGATATTTACATACTTTGACTAGTGTTTCATGCTTGAGTGCGTATGTGGGGAACTATTAAAATGAGCATTTATAAAGGTAAAGTAAAGACAATTTTTTCTTAATCTTTGTGAAGATAAATTGTGTTAAGTGATTTTTGCTCTGTTCTGCCCCATCTTTGTGACTGGCTACCTGTTGTGAGGTTTATAATCTGCAAAAGAACTGCTGACAAAAAAAGAATGACTTCTGTCATTTAAAAAGCTTGACTTTTTAAAGCAATAGGAGTAAATAGTTCTCTTTACATACTCCCTATAGTTTGGCATCTCAGACATGTCTGTTTTTAAATGAAAACTTCTAGATGTAAGTATTTCACGAGACTAGCTTGAATATTTTAAGTCGGTAATCAGGGACACTGTTGGAAGGTATGATGCTGTGTACATTTATTTTCTTTTTCAGTGCTCAAAGCACACAGTGCTTTGCTTCAGTCGGAACAAAAAATACATGACCGTAATCTGACTTTGTCAGTGACAACGCTGAAAAAAATTGCATCTGCTTAAATAAGACTTGAATATTTGCCTCTAATTCAATTAGAAGCATTTAAAAAAAACCTTATAAGTGGCAGTATTTAAATAATCTAACCTTTTTATATTTCAGTTCTTGTTTATACCCTTTTTATGTGATATGCTGTAGGCATACCAGTAAAGCTGGAAGTGTCTTAAAACAATTTGGTTTTGATATTTAATGATTGTGAATTGGAAGAGAAAAATTTTGTTCCTTGGATAGAAGAGTTAACTGTTCTTCCCATTGGCTTTTTATGTTTGAAGTTGTTTGAACACTTTTATGCTTTCAGTTCATGATTTAATATGCCTGAAAAAATATTTCCCCTTAAGATATCAGAGTGACTAGCATATTGGACTATTTAAAGTACTGATTTTTTTTTTAAAGAGCAATGAAAGTTAGCGATAAATACCTTCCTCTTGTGCTGCATCTTTCTTATTTCTCCCAATTAGGGTATTGTATATCAAGTCATTAATCTGTAACAGGTTGAAATTTTTCTTTTTAGCTTAAATACCAGTGACAGCACTTCAATAATTTGAGATGGCACTACTTTCTTTTTATATTCAGGAATGGATCCAGCAGAATAATATCTTATCAATTGTGTTGAGAGATAGTCTTCATCAGCCTCAATATGTAGAGAAGTTAGAGAAAATTCTTCGTTTTGTCATCAAAGAGAAAGCCCTCACTTTGCAGGATCTTGACAACATTTGGGCTGCACAGGTAAAGAATTCAACTGCTTGTCTGCTACTGCGCAAGAGGGATCTTGTTCTGTGTCACGTATTGAGAAGACGATGACTTGTGCTTCTTACGCTTGGTGTTAGACAAAACTAAAGAAAATTTTGAAATCAAATGGTGTTCTTTTTTGGGGTCCTGGATCTCAAAATTGTCTTCTCAAATGTCTTCAGTAGAAGAGGTCAACTACACATGTAGGTAAAGACTAAAGGAACAGTTCAGAATGTGGTGCAAAGATTATTCCTTTTAAGTATCAGGGAACCCTCAATGTTGAGCAAAGTCTAGATTATGAACGAACACTTAATATTTTAAAATGCATTAAGAATATATATTGCTAAATTCTGACTTCACCACAGCTGTATAAACTTTTCCTGAGCAGAGTTCTACTAATAAGGCTTAATAATGACTGTTCTAGAAGTTGTTTAATAGCAAATTCTTTCCTTTGTTGTAATGATTATTTTTGAAAAATTACAAATTTTGCAATATTGGCTTGTTTACTTAAATGATCAGTGAAGCTGGACTTCCTGGCTGTGGGCTGCATGAGTTTAGCACACATAAAGGGCAGCTGAAGAGACAAAATCATTATTAATTATTGAGTAGACAGAAAATAGAAGGTCATTTTAGGATAGAAACAAGCATGAGTACATCTATCCTTGTTCATAAGCAATTGGTAGTGAACTCTAACTTAATTGTACAAGTAAGCCCTTAGGCCAGTCTTTCAAGTGTGGGAAGGCTAAATTTGGTTTCCAAGTTAGAGGACTGTACTGGTTTTGGCAGGGATGGAGTTAAATTTCTTCATAGTAGCTTATATGGGGCTATGTAGGTAAAGCAAAAGATTTACCTGTTAAACTCTTTATCTCAACCCACGAGTTTTCTCACTTTTACCCTTCTGACTCTCTCCCCAATCCCACTGTGGGGTGGGGAGTGAGCAAGCAGCTGGGTGGTGCTTAGTTGCCAGCTGGGCTTATACTATGACAAGGGCTAATACAGGAATTGGGTAGTATTATATCCCCAGTTCATGTGTGTTCAAGTTCTTCTGAAACTGTAACAGTTTGTCTTAAGTGGATTTATCCAGCTGTCTCTATTTTCAGGCATGCTATTTCCAGATTATGTTTAAAGCACTTGGGACTACAGGTGATGGAGGGGTGACATGAGATCTCTGGTGTTTCAACTAATTTCATAATCTCTAGACTTCCGTTCCAGCATGATAGTAACTGCACAGGCTGAAACTCAAGAAAGTCTCTTTATTTTCTCGTTATCCCCAAGTCCTGTTTAGAAAATTACATTATGTGACAGAGTAATACACAGATTACTTGAACTAAGGTCTGTGATCATACTGTTAGTTTTCAGCTTGTTATCTGTAGACCTTTCCAGATTGTCTTCGTAAGAAGTCTGCAGGGGATAAAAAAGACTTTGAGAAGTTAGTTTGCTGCTAGTAGGCTTGTGTTGGCTATATTAGAGCCTCACCTTTTATGAGGAAAAAAAAAAAAAAAAAGAAAATCTGGAATTTGGAAAAAAGTCTTCCAAGCAATTATATTACTCACAGTGCCTGGACATGGGACATGTAGATAAGCTAGTTTAAGTCAAATTTAAGCCTTCCAGAAAAGTGTGAACAAGTGGTGCAACCCTTAGAAGATAGGGATAGTCCACCCCAACAGTTGCAAAAAAAAACGCAGGAGTAAATCTCCCGTGCTCTCAAATACCTGGCATTCAATTAGGTAATTGCCATTGCACTTCCTGCAGCTTTGCCCTGTATTTTTTTTTGTGTGTGTGGAAGTTGAATTCGTAAGTGTTATCTGGGTAGGTGATTTCGCTGTGGCTTTGGCCATGGAATTAAAATAGACTAAAAGGTAAGAATACCAAAATCTGCTAATACAGAATGATTTTTGCCAACTTCACTACTCCCTGTGTTTAGTAGTTTTTGGAAGTTCTTGTTAAATGACTGCTTCTAAGAGCAGCTGAAACATGAAATTCAGTAGTGAGGCGTTGATTACTGTGTAGCTTTATATAACAGGGCGGCTATTTTAGCTCTGGCTCAGTGCAGCAATGCTTTCAGGCTAGAGCTGTTATGTTGCTGCCTGGGTTTAGAGGGTGAGCATGCACAAATTTACAGTTGACGGTATAGAAGTGCCCTGAGAATCTTAGTATACAACTAGAATAAACATAAGTGCTTTATGAAAAGTAATATAATCAAGCTGCTTTTGCCTTTAGAAGGCAACATAAGTTTTAAGTTTTATTGAAGTGTTTTTGTGTCTTGCAAAGCAAGTGCTCGCAAAATAGAAGTATATTTTATTCAAGGAATAATGTAGGAAGTCTAAAGGCAAGCATTAAGTTGCAGCCTGTTGAGTTCCAGGGAAAGATCCAGCTGGACAAGAAATAAAATTGCAGAGTGTTGAAGTCTCACTACTTACGTTCTGGAGCATTTAACTAGAACTTGACATGTGCTTCCCTGTTTCAGCACAGCAAGCTGACAGTTCACACACCAGCTTCCTTGCCTCCTCCTGCTGTCTTGTACTTCCTCCCCAGCCTTTTCTGTTCTTAAGGGCCTCCCCATGTCTGTTAAAAACCTCTCAAGACAAGATTGTTATATGCCTTATGTCTTCTTGCTCTGCCCCCCTCCCCCAGCAACTGTGCATACTTTTCCTGTTATTTGTTATATTGTAGATACTCTTTCTGCTCTGTATGCTCAGTTTTTCTTTCTATCCAGGAAATGGTCTGGTAAGAGAAAAAAATTATATGATGATTTGCAAAATCAAGTGGAATAAGTGGTTTAGTAATTCCCTCTCTCATAATCTGACTCATAACATGAAAACAAATGCTACTACTTAAAATCACTTTTTTAAAGAAAAATTTATGGCACACTATAAAGAATTTACGGCACAGCATGTAACACAGCTATTAGTCTCTTTTTTTTAAGTGAACTACTGATGGAAACTTTTAGAAGGAAATGAATTTCAAAACTGCTCATGCATGCATTTTTAATATTGTACAAGATTAATTACACCAGAGTTTGTTTTCTAGGTTTTTTTTTGCAAATTTTTTGCAAATTTTTTGCTACACTTACAGGAAATTTTTCTACAGTAAATCAGCTATTGATTCATATAGTCCAAAGACGTTGGTTTTGAATGCAGATTTGAAGTATGGGATGCATTTTCCAGCCTGGACATGTAGGAAGGAAATGTGCTTCTTGCCCAAAGTTAAAATTGAACTAGCTGTTTTTTCATTATTGTCTTCCTCCTTAAATGTCAAAATTGTGATACATACCAAACTCTCATTTAAAACAGTGTCTAGCGTATAACTCGACATCTTGCCGTTAGTTGTTTGGTTGTTAGACTTCGTAAGTTTATAAGCTGCTGGACTTGAAAATGTTGTCTGCCAACAAGTTGTTTGTAATAGAAAGCTTTAGTTGTCCATGAATCCACTAGCACAAAGGAAGTACTTCAGGCTGAGAAACTATGTGGAAATACTAAAAATTGTTTTACAGCTTAAAACACCATGATGAAATTAATTGAGGAAGTGGATTTTGAGTCCTTTCTTAAAAAAAAAATCCAACCCCAAAACCGACATTAAATTAAAATACTGATTTGTAAGTTAAAATACCCTTTTAGACTTTATTGTCTGCTGTCCAGCATGATTTTGTTAAAAACATATTGTGACACTGCAGTATTTACATTCTAAATAAATACTTGTGTGTGCGCATGCACAGAGCACACTTACGTACTTAAATATACAAGGGAAATGTAAATATGTGACTTCCCAGTGAATTAAGTATTCAGTTTGCCATGCTGCTCCCACAGCATCAGCTGTTCTTGCTGGCCACCTCGAATAGTCTTGTAAAAATGTAGGATGTCTTGCTGCTTGACTTAATATGGATTGCTACAAATGTTGGTGGATTCTTTTTGTCTTCTTTACAGGCAGGAAAACATGAAGCCATTGTAAAAAACGTGCATGATCTCCTGGCAAAATTAGCTTGGGATTTCTCTCCTGAACAGCTTGATCACCTGTTTGATTGTTTTAAGGTAACCATGCGTGTTTTGACTGTATTCAGGAAATGGGTTGTAAAGTTGGATACAGACATGTGACTCTTCAACGTCTGCTTTCTACTTATTTTAGATATGGCCAGTTCCCTTGTGTTAAAAGACTTCTTTATGTGTATAGCAACAGTCTGTAATATTTAATATTAGAAATGCTAGATTATGCTATTCTTTAATGAGTATTCATTGTGAGATTTTAGGTTTACTTCCTGTCTAAAGCAAAGACTAGTTACGCTAGTTTAATTGACAGTTTTCTTCTCTGGTTTAAATGCTTTTGGATAATGTACATCTGTTGAGGCGTCTAGTATTAAAGTGATGTTTAGCAATCCTAGGAATATTGAATTTTTCAAATAAAATAACTTATTTCTCTTAAATGCCTTTTTGCATTTGTTCCAAATTACTTAGTGTTGGTGGTTTAGTAAATAATGTTTTTCTCCTAGCATTAGAGTAGGTTTCATCAAGTTTACCGGGCATTGCTACTTTCGACCTCTAAGTAGAGGAGATCAAGGACTTCCGTTCCCCACTCCCCTGACTTCCTCTTTATCTTGTAATAATTTTTTCTCTGGTTGACATAGATGTAGAATGAAACAGTCTCAGGAAAATAACATTGAATGTTTATAAACATATAATGATTTGATTGAAATCGCAAAACAACTTGTTTCTGAAAGTTTGTTATTCACTGGCTTTTTATGTATGCTAACATTAACATTTGTAGCTTCCAGTAGTGGTGCTATCTGGCCTGTTTACCTGTTTCACTTCTAGAGGGTGATCTGCTGTACTAGAAAATGCAAGCCAGCTTTCTAGTCTGTTTTCTGGTTTTAGATAAACACAATTATAGTCACATTTTGGCTTACATGCAGTTTGTGCTCCAGTTAATGGGGGTCTCCTAGTTTGGTAAATATGGGTCTAATGTTCTGTCATCTAGATATTGAATAAAATGCTCAGGAATTCTATGTGTAAACTGTTGCAAGTTGTGTCTGACCTTGAGAGATGGATATGAAGTAATGTTATATTGGAAACTTACTCAGAAAAAGGTTAACTTGATGCAGAGGACATTTGTTTCAGTCAAATTACGAGGCACCGGTGATACTAAAATTTTATTCATTCAGTGATTTTAAGTTATTTAAGAAGTAGTATAAGCACAAGAGTTTTGAGAAAGCATTTGCAAGAAACAGCTGAGTCTGATCTATTTTGACTGTTGGTGAACTTGTCAATGGTAATGTTAACTGTTACAAGCACATCTGTGACTTTGAAATAAAGATCCTTTTTTTTTAAGTCTCAGTTTGAATACACTTTAGTTGTAAACACTAGAGGAGCTATTCAGTTGTGTCTGACTTATATGTTGATCTAATGTGCTATTTATTTTTAATGAAATAAATTAATGTGAAAGTTCTTTATACAGTTGCATCAATTTATTGTTGCATCATTTGTTAACGATGCAGGTTATGTGTGGAATTTTAAAAAAAAAAGGAAGACTGGTTTTCTTATCAGATAAAATCTTTTCTTAGGCAAGTTGGACAAATGCAAGCAAGAAACAACGTGAGAAACTACTTGAGTTAATTCGTCGTCTTGCAGAGGATGACAAGGATGGTGTGATGGCACACAAAGTGCTGAACCTTTTGTGGAATTTGGCTCATAGTGATGATGTACCAGTTGATATTATGGACCAGGCTCTTAGTGCCCATATTAAAATCTTAGATTACAGCTGTTCACAGGTGAGTAATCTGGTATGTTCTATTGTGAAATAAGTCACTGACAGTTTCCTTCTGTCCACCATGAAAAATTCAGGGGATTTGGTAATTTAACAAAAGTGTTCCTTATCATAGTTTCATATTATTCTACCAACATCCAGGTATTTTTTAAAATGTTGTGGGACATATTTTAAATAACACAGTTCGTGCTTTAATTAGAGAGAGTGAAATACATCAGTTTGCCTGTCTCGTTGCGATTGGTGACATACTGTAATGACCACATTGGAAGAATTGGAGAAGAACCCTAATAAAGTAAATAGGGAGAAAGGAAAAGCAGCCCCCCTCCTGTCTTTGCTTTTTTCTGAACTTGATTATGCTAGTTTGTTTGCGTTGAGTGTTTTTTTCAGTAAGTCCTTATATGTCTTGTATAATATTAGGAAGGACCTAGCAAAGGACAGTGAAAACTGCTACATGCTCTCCTTCCCCACCCAAACTTCTGCAGAAGTCTGCCGGAATAATAATTCATTGTGGTTTGACATTAATCCATTATCTATCTTGACAGCCACTGGCAGGTTTTGTTTCTTAGTTGTTAAGAAACAGTTTTGTATTGTTTCTTGATATATTTTATAGCAGTTTACTCTTGAGTACCATTGAGTGGAAATAAATGAAAGAAGGGAAAGAGCAAATAATTTAATCACTGATGATCCTACCTAGCTACAGGTTTTCTTAAATACGTACTGAATGCTTGAGTGCTTGAAGGCAGAGAGTTTGTAACACACTGATAGCTTCTGCCAACGTTTAGTACTGCTCAGATACTTTTCTTATGCTTGTATGCTTCAGAACTCAGTTGATCTCATATTTGTGTGGCTTTGTATATTCTGTTCTGTCTTCGAAACAAATAAAGTACGGGAATGATGATAGTTTCTGCAATATACTTGATTTTGATTATAAATGCTTGTTCTGTAAGGATCGAGATACACAAAAGATCCAGTGGATAGATCGTTTTATAGAAGAGCTTCGCACAAATGACAAATGGGTCATTCCTGCACTGAAACAAATTAGAGAAATTTGCAGTTTGTTTGGTGAAGCACCACAAAACTTGAGGTAAGAATGGAATGCAAATAAAATTTTGTCAGTTAAAAGTTGAATGGCTTGGAATGAGGCAAGTTTTAAGAATTTTTTACAAGAGGTAGGGAAAGAGCTTAGATGAAATCATAAGCTGTATTTGAAGATGTTCTTGAGTTTGTCTTAATGTGTATTAGCCTCTAAAAATTCAGACACCTAGGTTCAGTAAGAGAGTATTAACTGTTTCCTCAAACATGCTTTTATTAATTTTTAGAATAGTACTCCGATTTGTGGAAAATCTGGGTTTGTTTTTCTGTTATCCATAGGCTTCCCTCCTAAAAATGGAATTAGCTTACAAAGTATAAATGTATTTTATGTGCATATATGTATGTATACACACACACAAACATATCCACCCATCCCTATTCTTTTATGATGAATTTATACAGGTCATGTAGTTTATTCACTTGAAATCAATGGTGACTTTTTTGCCTGGGAAAAATACTCTACTGATTCTCTCTCCTGAATGGAAGAGATTAGAAATGTGTCGGGTTTGTTTTATTGTGGATTTTTTTGATTTTGTGCAGGGGGGTTGTGGGGGTTTTTTTGGGTGGTTTTTTTGTTTTGTTTTGTTTTTTGAAAAGGAAGAAAAAAAGAAAAAAGCCATTGTCCATTTGGAATTGTTAAAATATACGTGCTTATTTTCATTATTTGAAATGTCTTCTCACTACAGCCATATCTGAGATTTTGTGTCCCTAACATTTTTTTTAGTATCCACATCAGAATTTTTGCAAACTCCAGAAAAATGTTGTTTGCTTATCAGTGATGCATAATTTCTTTGTTTTAATTATTGTAAGCAGGTAAACTATTCAAATCAATGTTGCTATTGCAGTGTGCTTACAAGAAGGATCAAGGCAGGGAAAGTTGAAGAAAATAAACCTTCAGCTTACACAACACTATCTTCTTAACTCATACTGTTTTAAGGAGCTGTGATAATATTGCATTCCTGGCTTTTGCAGGTTTCTTTATTCATTTAGTTTGCAGCATCTTTCTCAATTCTCATGACACTTTAATCATTTACAGTTTCACATTAATGATTGAGGTTTTTCCAACAAGGTTACAAAGTTACCTGTTTATTAGCAGATAAGTCTCTTTTCTGTGTCTTGGAGTCCTTAACCTTTTACATGCTGTACGATCTAGGCAAATGTAGCTAGCTGGTTATTTGTGGTACTTGTTCAAGTTGGATGCTTTTTAGTACAATGCCTTAACAAAGAGGCTTTGGTTTAAGTAATTATTGAAGCAGAGCTCATTCAAGGCACTGATTAGTTTCTGCTCTGACTTAATCTTGGGAGGAACCTATCTTCTTTTAATTGTGGAAATTTAGGTTCCCTGTATGGTATATGTAGAGTTAAATGGCTTTGAATATCTCCCCCC
>VZTQ01000283.1:39558-68205 GCA_013400755.1 Pelecanoides urinatrix | reverse complement strand
GGGGCAGGGAAGGGAATAAATGAAAGGACAATAAAGATTATTATAATTGTGAGGGCAGAAAGAAAGAACTGGACAGCTGTAGAATTAAGCTGAGCTGGAGAAGGTGAATGAGACAGAAGGAGAAAACTCAGGGCAAACATCCAAACAGCAGAGGTCAAACAAATGCCCTAGGGAAGAAAAAATCCAATTGCTCACAGATCTTTTTGGCAGTTAATGCCACAATTACTGTGTAATTTGTGATATTTTTTTTTGTATTAATTTTTATTTTGCCATATTTTTATTTTCCTTGAAGGCTTCCATAGTTGAGTTCTGTGATGGAGAACAGTATTCCTATTCTCCTGTTACTCACTAATGCATATTCTTTTCTATCATACTCCCTTTTATATGATTGCCTTTTTAAGGTTAAAGAAAAGCCTAATCTGTTTCAGAATTTTTTCCATGATCTGTTACTTTCTCTTGTACTGAACTCACCTTTTCCTCCAACTCTGCAAAGTTCTCCATGAGATGAGACAACTGCTATTGCATTGTGTAGTCCTGAAGGAGGAGGTCAGTTTCATGTTTTTGACTGTTTATTAAAGACCTTTTGAAAATTTGAAGATTGCTAGCCAGTTCTTCTGTTTTTCTGAAGTAATAAAAAATCCAAAGTATTAATGAAATGTAATTATTTGTAGAAATTGTGCCATATGATCTTCTCTGTGTGTTTATCGCTAATTATACTTAATTTTTCAACCAGTCATTTTTTGATCTATAATTTCTCTCTTCGTTCTTCTGTATGTAGAAAGAATTTTTAAGGAGATCACACTTAGACTTGCTGTGGGATGTACAGTGTAGAAAATAAATTGAGCAAATGTAGAAAGAAGCTGAGAAGGAGAATATTTAGGGAGACTGAATTTTTTTGTAGTTCAAAGTTTTTCAGAATTCTTAAGTACATACATACATATTGCCTTCGGGCAACTTACTGGCCTTTAATACTTGAATTCTTCTGTCATTGCCTCTATTGATACTTGTGTCTGAATTACTCTATTCAGAAAAAAAAGCCCATGTAGTCCACATAGTTAAAACAAACAACACCACCTCCCCCCCAACAAAACAAAATGAAACAAAGAAACCACCCAAACCACCCAACACTTGAAGTAATTAGTTTTACTTTCTCTGCAATATCCTTATCTACTCTGTTTCTTCTGCTAGACCCACAGCATATTTTTCAGGTTTTCTACTTCTAATACTGAAATAACTTCTGTTCTGCTGCTTTTATATTATTTCTTCAGAATTTTTTTCACATTTCTTTTGATAATTGCCCATTTATGCTCACTTCATTAGGACTATAATTTAAATTTTTGAAGGACTTCTGGTGAACATAAGGTCTCCAATTTTGTAGTCTTCTGATTTCCCTTTTATTTAATTTTTAAGCTAATGTACCTTTTGCACTTGTATATAGAGAACAGTATTTATGACAATTGTTTTTCTCCTAATTTTGAGACACTGATGATGCACTTCAGCTGTTAGACTTGTTTGGGTTTTTTTTTTTCCCCTTCTTGATATAATAGGAGATAGTGATTTTCAGTTCTGAAGATAAATTTTATCATGAGTCTGGATGTTGTAATGATACAGTCTCCCACAGCTGGGTCATCTTAGTTATATGCAATCTGTATACCTTCGCAAATAAGAAATAATAGCATTAATAAGTTTATAATGGAACTGTCATAATGAAGGTGTCATGATGAGATATTACTGGTACAGATCAAGGTAGTGCAAGTACAGATCTAGATTGTATCTCTTAAATTTAAAAAAAACAACCAACCAAACAAACAAAAAACCCCAACTAAAAAAACCACACCACACCAAAACCAAGTTCCTATGAAGCAAACAGGTGTTTGTTAAACAAAATTATGCTGAGATTTGATAAAATGCAGGATAAAGTTTTGACTTCTTGCCTTACTTTCAAATTACTCAAGAACTTGTCAGTATTGCAGGCATTTGTTTTTTGTATTTGGAAACTTGCAGTAAATAAAGTTGTCGTATACTTTCCTCCTCTAAGTGATGTCACGTACGTAGCTACTTAGAAAGCTGTTAAAGAACTAGAGTTGTGATTTTTCCTCTGGAGAGGAAAAACCCTAAAAATGGAAAACTGCAATTTTGGAAAAGATGCTGTGTAACGAAACTAAAGCATCTTCAGAAAAAACACTGTATACTCTTAATTATACCCTTGGTATACTTTTATCTTAACTGACTTCTGACTTCAAACTGACTACTTGAAATAAGGAAAAATTGATTCGAATAAGTAGAATGCAGGTTCTTAATTATTCTGTGATATTTTCATTATATTGAATGGTGAGCACATGTATCTGTGCCTAAGTGTGTGTTGATTTGATTATAGACCTCGGTAATCTTTGCCTATACCCATTTTAATTTAGGATGAAATATTAGCTGGTAGCAGGCTGCTGAAAATTATTTTCTTATACCGTACTGAAAATTTACTGTTCCTTGAGTGGTTTTAATTATGTTCAGACTAACAAGTCTTCAAACATGTCCTGTCTTTTAGAGTCAGCATGTCTTTTCTGAATGTATTGTCTAATAAAACTTTTTATGTTTGCAGAGCATGGTGAATATGATCCTCAAACTGTAAGACCAGGAAGTAGATACAGTCATGTGCAGGAAGTACAGGAGCGACTTAACTTCTTACGGTTAGTTTTAACTTGATCATTTGTTTAACTTCTGTAAGAATACTTTAAAGAAAAAGAAAAAGGGGGAAAAAACCCCAAAACACCAAAACCAAAAAACATCACACCTGGGTATCTCTTTTTCTTATCTAGTTTTCAGTTGCTGTGTTAACTTCTTTCAAAACTCAAATGCAAAAATATGCCAAATGTTTTTGGTTTTGTGTTCCTCCTCCCCGCCCCCGCAGAGGGCTTCTGTGCTGGTATTGGAATATTCAAATAAAGTTTATTGGGGTCTTTGCGATCCAAGGCTCTGATTCTGCACTAAGATTTTTATGGGCTTTTTCTGTCTGTGTGCAGAATCCTGCTGACTTGAATATAATGTGCATGTGGATACAGTTACATACATATTGGGATAACTTAGCTGAAAATTTAAAATATTCCATGTAGGGATATGCCCATGTGTTGTTATTTGTTGTACCACACCAGAGTTAAAACCATGATCATAAAGTGACATATACTGATGTTAGAAACTGATGTTAGGTTGTCAGTGACTGAGCCTTAGAAAGAGGTTGGAATAAAAAAAATTATTTGGATGACTTTTGACCAGCTGCTGTTTGAGTAAAATATGAAAACAAAGGGTCTCTACGCATCACAGAGCTGCAGTATGTTGATGCTTTTTAGGCTCTGTCTCTCTGTCTTCCTTGGTTTTAACCTTTTTTAGACAAGTAAAAATACATAAACTGTCAAGTTCTGAAGTATTTTTTACGTGTTTTCTAACTGAGTTTGGGTTTGCTTTTTAAAATTTTACCAAGAATGTTTATGAATTAAACTGAAGTGTTAATAAACTGAAGTGTTAGACAACTGTTTAATGAAATTATAAAATAGCATAGGGATAGCAGACTTATTTTATCACTCCTGCACATTAAAAATTGTAACTTCCTTTAATTTCACTAGTTGTTGAATGTAAAGGAATTAATGAAATCCCATGGCTGTCACATGTAGAATATGTAGGTAGTGATTTCTGAAAAGCAGTGCCTTAACGTAGTCCGTGATTTCTTTCACAAAGAAAAGATTTTGAATCAGAAAAATGATGCTGAAGAACTTTGATTATCATTTGTTCTTCCTGAAATATTCTTAGCGTTAACTCTCAGAAGTGAAGTTCTTAATAGTTCTTTAATAATAATTTTACACAAATGAAAAACTTAGGTAAATAAAAGGAAAAATTTCCAGTTCATTGACTTCTGTTTCTGGCTCTATTCCGTAGAATTGATACCTTATTTTGTGATTTTGCTACCATGAGTGCTAAAATACAGTGAATGATTGCAGAAGTAATTTAATGTCTTATGACCTGACTTTTAAACTAAATAGTTTACATTAGGAGATGTGCATTTGTTTGTATATAATATGTAAACAGTGCTTGGTATTTTTGTGTAAAACATTTTTTGCCGAATTTTATTCCTTTTTTGTTTGGACTGTAAGGTCTTGATCCATTCAAACTTACTAAGAAATCACGGGCTAATTATGAGTGGACTGATGATGTAAATAAAGTTTTCAGGGTCATACTTACGATATATACATGTATAATATACATATTCACCTTTTTGCCTGTACTTTTTACTGAATTGTAACTCTAGATGTCTATTAGACAGTGCTGTTAATTGTCTCTTTGTTTTGCTCAAGATTTTTATTGAAGGATGGTCAGCTGTGGCTCTGTGCCCCTCAGGCGAAGCAAATATGGAAGTGTTTAGCTGAAAATGCTGTTTATCTTTGTGATCGCGAAGCCTGTTTTAAATGGTATTCCAAACTAATGGGGGATGAACCAGACTTAGACCCTGACATTAATAAGGACTTCTTTGAAAATAATGTGCTTCAGCTGGATCCTTCCCTATTAACAGAAAATGGAATGAAATGTTTTGAACGTTTCTTCAAAGCTGTGAACTGTCGAGAAGGAAAGCTAGTAGCAAAGAGAAGAGCCTATATGATGGATGACCTGGAATTAATAGGATTAGACTACCTTTGGAGGGTAAGTTAGTTGGAGGAAACATCTGAAAGGTTAACTGCTAAGTCTTTCTCAGTCTCTTTGTGTATTTTTAGGAATGTGTAATTTATTAATTACAGACTGAAATTACAAAAAAATACTTTTCAAACTAAATATACATGGATATTGACTCCACTGTCCTCCCAGCAAGTATGCAAGTTGGTAACTTTGCAGACTGATGTTTAATGGAAAGTTATTTGAAACATCAAGTATATTTGGGTATGCACATGAGATTAAAAATTTGCCTATACTGTTGAAGAAGAAAGGATCATTCCAGGTGAATTATCTGTAGGTTTCTGTCTCTCTCACACGCACATTAGAACTAAACTTTGTTTTGTGCACTTAAGCTAGTTCATGTCATTCGTTTTAGTATGGTAAACTGGAGTGATTCTAGATTAGACCAAGTGATCACTGGTCTGATTCTTTCTCTTATATCCACAACCTTTTGCCTAAACATGGTTATAGTTTTTCAATAGAAAGGTTGTAGCTTTCTGAAGCTTGCCAAATATATTAGTGAAAAACATCAGTATCTAATTTGATACTTAATTTTTTCAGAGTATTTCTAGTTTTCAAGAGCTGCGTTAGAACCCAGAATAGCACACTTTGGCATGATTATCGTGGCTGTCTTTTGTAAAATGTGCTGTATATAAAGCAGTAATCTTCCGTCATTTTGGTTGTGGCTTGTTGAAGGGTTAGGTATTATAATAATGGTGATAATAGTTAAAACCAAAGTAAATCACAATTTTTACACAAATAAGTTTTCACACAGTGTTTGTGTACAAAGTGCCCACGTAATGCTAGCATGTTTTAGTTGTGGAACTGACTTACTTGGATCTGCCCTGCTGTTTGGCAGCATGACAGAACTCGCGAAGCTTCAGCTCAATATCCTGCAGGGGCTGTCTGTAAGGGCTGCTTTCAGACCTGGTGGCTAGTAATTAAAATACAGATTATCAGATTAGAAACAACTCATTTGCCTGTCCCCTTCCACCCGCTTACAGCCATTTAAAATACTTTAAAATTCTGTTTTTAAGTCTTAGGTGATACAGATTGTTCAAGCATCTGAAAAAATAGTTGTCTTATTCTCTGAAACTAGTGAAAATGGAATTGTAATGTGAAGATGAATATATAAACACTACTTTCATTCTGTTTATAAAGCATTGCCTTTTTTTGCTAACTCTGAACTCCTTTAAACAAACTAATTCTTAGTTTTGCTCTTTGACTTTAGTGTAAGTTGTATTGATTGTATTTTGTAACTAAGCATTTTAGTCACTTTCACCTCATAAAATAATGAAACCTACTGTTGTGTCAAGATACTTACGTAGTCATTTTGTTTTTAAATTTTATACCAGAAAGTTTTAAGATGTTCTAATGCTTTTTTTTTTATTATGCTAGGTTGTGATTCAGGGAAATGATGACATCGCAAACAGAGCAATAGATCTTCTTAAAGAGATCTATACTAATCTTGGCCCAAGGTTACAAGTCAATCAGGTAAAAAAAACAAACAAGCAACAAGAAAACTGGAATATAATATGATAGAAAAACAGTGATAAAACTCAATTTGGTGACATTTTTATACTTGGAAGCTTTGAAAATGGAGAATAGTTTTCAGAGAGCATACTCCTGAGTCCAGCCATCAGGTTTGGGTCAGATGCAGAATTAAGAGTGGTTTTTCTGATATTTACAGACTAACTCTGATAATTTTTTTTTTTATATTAAATTGGTCTCTTGTATTTGCTCTTTCTACTCAGAAAACAGTTCATATTATATATTTAAGTAAGCCTTTTGTTGAACTTCCAGTTGTGGCACTTGTTTGTACTAGTATGTTCACTGGATGGCTCTGTTGAGTGTTGTCACAAGCTAATCTTTTTGTATTTCATGTCACTTACAAAGGGTCACAGAGTTTCCATATAATGGTCCAAGCTGAGCTCTAGCAAATCAGATATTTTTTCCCGACTTTAATATTTGCTGGGAGCTGCATTTCTGTGGACAGAGAGATAATGATTTTCTGAAAGGTCAGAGGAAGTGAACTGTTGGGATTTCACAAATTTGGCGGGGAATATTGTTCTCCAGACAATCCCCAGTTGGTAGCTTGCCAGTTGTATTTCTTAAAACTCCGGTTTTCGTAATTGTCCTCAAAAACACTTTTACAGTCTTCCAGAGCTGCCAGTCTGCTAGATAGAGCACAGCTGCTCTAGGTGGTGCATTTGCAGCCATTCAAGATATATCTTACTGTAGTCGCAGATGGGCTGTATGCTTCTTTCTTGCTATAGGTCTGGGCTTACTGAGCATGCATAGATAGATCTGTCCATTTTCAGATGGTTAGATCTGACACTTCCAGAAGTGTTGGATTTACTTCACATGCACACAAGTATTTTGTTTCAGTGTGCTGGTAACACCTCTGCTCCTGAGCTGCCTCTAAGAAAAGTGGCTACTGGACTGTTGTTCACTGCCATAGCTGTTACTGTTAATGTTTCTACTGCAGTGTGTCTAGGTAGTAATCTGCAGACTTTTTACTACAGGTTATATGTCAGTCTAGTTCAGGAGCAAGGAGATGTTAGATATCAGGCAGAAGGAAGAGACTTGCTGCAGCTGCCACTATACTGAATCTAGCTCAAATCCATTTCTGAGTTTATGCAGGAAAAGAGTGTATCTGGAGCTGGGCTATGTGATTGGGGTGAGGGGTGAATTGTTCTGGTGGTCCGTAAATGTTCTGTGTTCACTCTTAGTGTAAAGTAAATTAAACTGTACTAGATTGTCATTTAGAGATTCTTTAACATAGTCTGAGGAAATGAATAAAAGAAAGTCCAATTCCAAGTATTCTCTGTGCAAACTTAAACATTTTCTATTTCTATGCAAGACTTTTGAAGTGTACACTAAATTAGAGCTATTTATCAATGGGAGTTTATTCTAAAGTGGAATAAAAAAGCTTTATAGAGTAACTTACCTGGTTTGGTTTTGTTTTTTACTTCTACCATTGGATTATCCTGCTGAAAACATGTTTTTTAATATTTCTTGTAATTGCACCAATTTTTTAATGTAATTAGGTAGTGATTCATGAAGACTTCATTCAGTCCTGTTTTGATCGTCTAAAAGCCTCCTACGATACATTATGTGTGTTGGATGGAGATAAAGACAGTATCAATTGTGCAAGACAAGAAGCAATACGAATGGTTAGAGTGTTGACTGTTTTAAGAGAGTACATAAATGAATGTGACAGTGATTACCACGAAGAGAGAACTATTCTACCTATGTCAAGGTATGTGTGAAAATGCACTACTGTGATTTTGATTTCTGTTAACTAAAATACTACTAATATCTTTGATTTAGTAATCTAAAGGGTTTCTATTCAGGGAATGTATTTATAGAGTTTCAGAATTCCATTTTCTCTTCTAATACATCTAAACTCTGATCTGTAGTTTAAAAAAAATTTTGAAAGATCAGGCAAATACAGGCATATATGAAAGGCACAGCAGACCTGAGAATAAACTTGTTTGTTTTTTTATTCTATGACTAGCACAGTGTACCTTGTGGCTAGATTGTTTTGGATGTATTTCTTTTTTTCAGATAATTATTTAAAAGCAATACCATTCTTTAAGTTAGTATGGGCAAACCTTATTTGGTTTTCATAGTCCTGTCATACAAAAACCATCCTGTTAATGTATATCTTCATCTTCCAGAAATGTTTACAGAGATGCTAATCTTACTTTGCAAGCTTAAAACAAATTGCAGGATTATCTCTAAGTAAAATATTCTGTGTAAGTTCCTCAAAAAAGGGGGAAGAAGAGAACAGCACTTCAAAGTATATTTATTTTCTGTATACCTTCACTCTTATACTTGTCCGTGAGTAGAAACTTAGCTGAAGTCCTAGCAGCTCCTTCTTCAACTCTGTCTTTGGTACAAAGAAAAAGGTAACGCTTAAATCCAATGTTGTGTAGATACTTTCACAAACAAAATACTTTTTCCTGAGAGGGGAAGGCAGAACAGAAAACTGTTTAAATGTTCCGGTGTTAGTAGCTGCTGTCTGTGGGAAGAAGGTGTCAAAAATACATAAGGAATACACTGAGATTGCTATGGATTTATGATGTAGCTAACATTTTTAGGCATGGTGGGGGTTTGTTGTCCCCTTATTTTAAGTGCCCTTTTTGTCAAGAAAATTGACGAGATTGCTGTTTCTTCATGATGTGTCAGTGATTTGCAGTGCCTCTACAGCATTTTTATTGTATATATTGATTAGTCCTAACTAAGTTCTCTTCTTGATTGCAGGTGCATCTTTTTTATATGGGCTGCTGATTTGATCAGACTAACTTTTTCATAGGTCTTGTTAGCAGGCAGCTTTTATGAGGAATTTTTACCTTTTGTTGCATGAGATTAGTTTGTTGGGCTTATGTGGACACATCTTTCTTAATAAGTTCCCGGGTATTGTGCAAAGTGTGATCACTGCTAGTGTGAAGACGTTTCTTCTTTTTTTGACCTCTTTGAATTTTGTAAAAGCATTTTGATTTTTAAAATTGGAATTCTAATATAAAACTTTCAACAGCTTTTGACAGAAGTCATTAAGAATTGGTGGAGTGATGGCTTTTTCTGATCTTGGTGTATTTAAAATAAGTTGTTTTGCTAAAAGAGTAAAACATAGTTGGCAGTCTGAGCTTTATTTGTGCATTTTGGTCAGGAAGTTATAAGCAAGAGAAAGGATCTAAAACTTCATAAGAGACTTCTTAAAATTCTGTCAATGTTCCTAACCTGACTGTAAAGTTGACCAGATATTTAATGCACTTGTGCGGAGTGTGGCTTCTTGAAAGTTTCTGTGTATGTTAATGTTTGCATAATTCCTGGTGCCTTCACAAAATAATTTCATGCTGGAGTATACCACCATATGTAAAGATTTGATGTTGAAATATCTGCAACATAAAATACAGCAGGAAAAATAATTTATTTAATGAGGATAAAAATAACTTTATCTGCTTTGTTTATTTTTAGAGCTTTCCGTGGTAAACATATCACACTGGTAGTTCGTTTTCCAAACCAAGGCCGACAGGTGGAAGATTTGGATATTTGGTCTCATACAAATGACACAATTGGCCAAGTACGGCGTTGTATTCTCAATCGTATTAAAGCCAATAGCGCGCACACAAAAGTAGAACTATTCATTGGTGGTGAGCTGGTGGACCCTGCAGATGATAGAAAATTAATTGGGCAGTTGAATCTCAAAGATAAAACGGTAAGTGTTGCAGGTTGATTATTTATGTCAATTCAGATGTCGCTTCCCTTTTGTAAATGCTTGAAAAATACCATGCATGGGATCACTCACTCTTGTGAAATGGTTCCATTCTTCCTCCTTGTATTATGCCATTAATGTTATATCAGATGCTTATTTAGTAAAGAATCTTCATTTTTGCATAGTATTAAAACTATGATTATATTTTTCAGCTAATTACGGCTAAGCTTACACAGATAAATTCTAATATGCCCTCAAGTCCAGATAGTTCTTCTGACTCTTCAACTGGTTCTCCGGGCAACCATGGCAATCACTACAGCGATGGTCCAAATCCAGAAGTCGAAAGCTGTTTGCCTGGCGTGGTAAGCATATGCTTAGATTCTGAAATGAACAGTTTAAAAGCATTTTATTCCCTATACTTTGTCTTTAGCTAATGATTTTTATGGGTTTTTTTATTTGCTTATTTTAAGATCATGTCACTGCATCCTCGATACATCTCTTTCCTTTGGCAAGTTGCAGACTTGGGCAGTAGCCTAAATATGCCACCTCTTAGAGATGGAGCACGTGTTCTTATGAAGCTCATGCCACCGGGTAAAACTTCATTTGATCCTCTTTTATATTGTAATATCCTGTATAATAATTACTCACCTGTTATTTAAAAATTAAGTTAGGGGACTATTTTCCACTTTCTGGTAATTTATTGATACTGTAATTCATGACTGTTATCCTAATTAGGATTGTATGTATTTCCCAAATAGTTATTTCTTGTCTGTCATATAAAGTTGCATAGTTTGCAGTTGGTACTGGGGTACAGTACCACAGTGCAGTGAAAATGGGGAGAAGCATTGTATTTTGAAGTGGATTTGTAGTGCTACTTCAATAGGATCACTTTTGTACTGACAGAAATAATCATTGCAGAACACTTCATAGTCTGATCTTGTATGTCAGTTATATTTTTGCAACTTTTCTGATACTCTTAAAATTTTTCAGATTTATATTTGTAAATACTATTGGCTTGTTCTGGAGTAGTGGTGTTATAAAATGTTTATAAGTTGTGTTTTTATTGCAGATAACACTACGGTTGAGAAACTCAGAGCTATTTGTTTAGATCATGCAAAGCTTGGGGAAAGCAGCCTTAGTCCATCCCTTGATTCTCTATTCTTTGGTCCTTCTGCTTCACAAGTGCTGTATCTAACAGAGGTTTGTGACGCTTTGCCTGTTCTTTAAATATCTTCAACTCTTTTTTTGGCAATCCTTTCTGTAACATTGTGGAACCTAAGATCAAAGTCTGGTTTGAAATTAACAATTGAAAATACTTACTGGAATAAACTGATGTATGGCCAATGCTGTCACAGCATTCCAATATAGTCTCATATTCAATCATCTATATTCAAGCTAGTGTGTTTCTGTTAGTTAACTCTGTATTTTGTTCTACAGGTAGTTTATGCCTTGTTAATGCCTGCCAGTGCACCTCTGGGAGAAGATGCAAGTGACTTCCAATACAACTTCTTAAAAAGTGGTGGTTTGCCTCTTGTATTGAGCATGCTGACTAGAAATAACTTCCTGCCAAATGCAGATATGGAAACTCGAAGGGGTGCCTACCTTAATGCTCTAAAAATAGCCAAACTATTGCTCACAGCAATTGGATATGGCCATGTTCGAGCTGTGGCAGAAGCTTGTCAGCCAGTTGTGGAAGGCACAAGTACAATTTCACCGGTAATATAAATCTTCCTTGATGCAAATAGCAATGTATTCCAATTTTTATATTGTCTGCAGCAACATCTGTCTGCTCTCCATTGACAATCTCTTTGAGTGAGTTGCATGTCAAGAACTAAAAAAGGAACCAACTTACTAAACAAATCCTGTTTCTTTCTGACTGTAGAAAAGTTAGGTGTGAGATCCACATCCTCTATATATGATTTTCAATGGTTGGCATGATTGTCAGTACAGGTAGCTTTCCATTTTCAAGTACATCTATTCCATAAATGTGAATTCTGATTCTTCTGAGCTGTTGAGTCTATTGAAGGATGTGCCTCTGAATTTCTTGTTTTTCCTATATATGATTAGAGCATAAAACAACAGAACTGACATTGAGTCATGCCAACTCTCTTTCTACACAAAAATAAGTCCTTAGCTTGCTAGATTCCTAATTCTGTGCATTGCTTATAGAAAATTCTTGCAGAGAACAACTAGGTACATGGCAAAGTTAAGTGTTGATAATGGAAAGGTGTCCTACCCTAAGACTTCTCAGAGTTGGAAAGGGAAAGTGTAAGACAGGTGTTCTCAAAGGTGATATCACATGTCTATAGTAGTAGATTTTGTGTATGTTTAATATGGCTAGTCAGTTTTTCTACATCTGGACAAGTATGTTGTGGGTCAAGATTTTATTTCTGCCCTTTTACAGTAGGCATACAGTCCAAAAACTAAAATTTGCTGCTGTCCTTGGGCATTTGCTTCCAGGTATTCCAGCTATTTTATTTTTTTTTCTTTTGTGAAGTTCTGTCCTAAATAGTTGCTTAGTTATCAGCCTATACTCAAGAATACATAGAGGGCCCCACTCCAGAGCACTTTCTTCCAGAGTATTTACTCAGATCCACCTCTGAAGCAGAGAAGTATATTCCCCTTAAGTCTGAAAAATAAATATCTGTACTGGTTAGCTCTGTTGGAAGATACCAGATTCATTCTTTTTCAAGGAAATAGAAACTCTTGATGATTACAAAGAGGTGAAGATCCCTTTTTATGTCTCATGTTAGAATATAATAGAAACATCTTAAATCAAACATGTTTGCCACCCTATCCATCATCTATTTAAAATGAGTAAATTTTACTGCCCTATTTTCTAATGATGATTATGCAAAAGGCAATTTGGAACACAGATAACATCAGTTGAGTCTTGAAGTACTGTTTGAAACATTTATGCTGACCACTTAGGACGTAGTAACATTTGTACATGACTACTGACATTCACTGTTAAGTGCTGCAAACTTTGTATTTATTATATAATTATTATATAATATAGATTATTATATAATCTAAATTTATTATTAACTGAGTTGTTGGAATAAACATGGTTATTCTTGCTGTCGTCATCATCCTGTTTGAAGGACTTCGGCCTTGATAGTTTTTATTGCTGCAGCACCAATAAGCTTACACCTTGGGGTGAAGGTGGGATTTGTAAATACCTTTCATCTATCGTATCTAAAGCATAAGTAGCATAGCATAACTTTCTGTCTTGGCTTTCTGTCAGTGCTTAAGAGAATGAGGTAACCAAGGCTATGTGCCTGCAGTCTTCCAGTTACTGGTCTGCTGCTGTCACTAGGACCTTTTAAATTTTTTTCTTCCTTGCTTTCATAGAAAGTTGAATCAATAATGTTGTTAAACATAGTATTCTGGTACATAGATCCTGATTTGCCCCTATATGTATTGTTTGATCCTTTTACAGCCAGCTTCTGTTAGCTAATTGACTGTGTAAGCTCTAGTCCAATTTTCAGTGGGAGTTCTGTAATTTTGCTCCCCTAATTAAGTGGCTTAGTGAAGCTGACAAAGCAAAGGGATATGACCAGCACCATGTATTACAGACCAACTTCACAGTGTGTCTTTTGAGCAGCATTTTGAGCAGCGGGTTTTTTGGCTGAAATGGTACTAGAAAATGAAGTAACTCTTTTGTACAAGAAGCTCTAACTTCTAACCACAGCACAGAGAGTCTTTTCAAGCATGTTTGTCTATGAGAAGGAAACAACCATTTCAGATTTGAACTGTCAGAGCTATGGAGCTCTGTCAGCCCAAGGAGGAGGACCTCTATGCTCAAACCAATACAGAAAAGATAAAAACTTGTCTTGCTACTGTTTCTGTTCTGAAATTATGATAAAGAACAGGAGGGATAATCCGGAACAGAATTCTTCAATAGTGCTCTAACTCAAATGTTTAAAATGTACTTAACTATAGTAAACACCACAACCATGTTCTATCTGGACACTATTAGCTAATCCAGAGGGAGAGCCATTGTTTTAGCCAACCCTTTCTTTCCTACATCAACAGAAAGGGAAGGAGGCATTGTAATTCTAAATGTTCTGTTAACTTGAAATAGTCTGATCAATAAACATAAGTAGTTTTGAGCAAGTGCCTCTCCTCTTAACTGCTTATACTCTATGATCGTGCACTGTAGCATACAGTGTCTTCAGATGTGATGGTATCTATTTGAAAATGAGGGGGTTTATTTTTCTTGGTGTTTTCAGTTTCTGTAAGTAGTTTTCCTTCCAAGGTCTTACCTACTTCTACCAAACCTTTCTAAGTAATTTTATATTTTTATATCTTCTTGCTTTTTTTTTCCCCCCATGTAAAAATAAGAAATACTTTCTTCCAGATAAACCAGGCTACGCATGACCAGGCAGTGGTGCTACAAAATGCCCTACAAAACATTCCTAACCCAACTTCAGAATGCATGCTAAGAAATGTAGCAATACGTCTTGCACAGCAAATATCTGATGAGGTTAGTGAATTCCTTTCTGTATCACCTTTTTTCCCTGTAGTATTTAAAAAAAAAAAAAACCACTTATATTTATTGCTTTTGTAAGACATGGATTTTCCTTCTAAAATGTCATGAAACATTTTACGTAATGTTCATATGGTTCATAAGCTGTTAACTAATTAAAAGTATTTAATGAGTTGTTTCCATATGAAATTATGAAATTCAGTGTCTAATAGCTAATAAAGAGGCTTAAATGAAATAGGTTCTGTACAAGCTCTTTAATGGATTGTGAATATTGTTACACTTAAATCAAGTTTTTGAAGTTCTGATCTAATAGATTTAAAGAAATTAAATGGGTATTTTGGAAACATTTTTGTGATACTTTCCTTTTTTTTTTGGTCTTTTATGTTTTGGTTTCTGCATAACATTCTCTTCTTGAAAAGAAACAGAAAAGGGGAGGGAATTTTTAAATATTGAGCATGATTTTTGAATGCTGTGAAAGATCAAAGTCTCAAATTATTGCTACTGTATCTTTATATATTGAAAATGCATTAATGATATGAGTGAAAAATTGGATTGTGGAACTCAGTAGGGTTAAACAATGTGCTTTGCAAATATAATAGTCTTATCTGTATGGTACTGTACGGTATGACCAAACCCCATTTAGATTTAGAATTATGAGTCATGTTAGTGAATACATTAGTGAATTCTGCTGAATTCAGCAGAATCTAAAATTGGAACTACTGGAACTTCCTCTTCCACAGTGAGTCGGGATCCCTCCGTTTCCAGTGTGGAAGCAGTAAATATTGTTTTTCTATACTGTATAGAATCTCTGCAAAGCTATCTCCAAAACAGTTCTGAGCTACTTAAATAAAAGTAGTCTTGTATTATCATCTTAATGTTGAAAAGTACACTGTTTCTTCTGAACAAAGAGCTGTGTCTAAAGAAAGCACAATGTACTAGACTGCAAGAACCATCTGCCTTCCTTTAGTTGTGGTATTGCATCCATAGGTGATGTGTATACATGTAGGTGTATGTGTAAAAACAGCCAGTTGAACTCTGATTTAATTAACTTCCTTCCACAGAAGAAATGTCTTTTGAGGTGAGGTATGAAGAAAGGTTTTTAATTGTGCCTTTGTCCGTTTTGGAGGCCTTCTAATAAATAATTTTTCTTTCACCAGGCACATCAAAGCAAACAAAATCTGAATCTCTTTTACAGGAGTCTGCACAGTATTACTGTTAAAGTATTGTCTATAATTTTCTGGAATTATGAAAACTGCTGTAGATCTATATTTCATATGTATTGTAGATTGCCTTTGAAAAACTTTTTTTTTCTTTTAATGTTTCGATGGTCAAAGACTCTTTTTCAACTAACCTCACAATTTTTAAAAAAATAAATCTGACGTGGTTTCCATAGGCCAGACAGAAGACTACAGCACAGAAAGAAATCTTTCACCTTTTAAAAAAAATTTTGATAAGACAAGATTTTAAAACTGTAGTGAGATTAAAAAAGAAAATGTTCTTTTTCTGTGTGACAAATTTTTCTTGTAATGCTGTTACTGTAAGGTTGCTTTGCTTGTGGCAAAGGTGAAATACCTATTTTTCTTGTNGTCTTTTCCAACCTTAGTGATTCTATGATTCTATGATTCTACTGTTAGTGTCCATATCGGTAGCAAGAATGCACAATGTTCGGGTTTCCTGATGCAGTTAGCTTATTAGTTAAGCTTTGTAGAGTCTCCTTTTTTCATTAAGTCTGAGCATTAGAAAAATGAAATTTGAAATTTTTGAGAACTGGCTACCATCTGCTTTCAAAGTTTGTCTATTTTTTTTGGACAGTTCTACTTTGAATATAGTCTCCAGATAGATTCGGGGTTTTTTTTGAAAGTTGATGCAAACTATAGATAATGTCAGTTGTAGTATGTTTTGTGACGTTTGTGTATCAGTGGAAACTATTGGATGTTAACTGTGAACATGCCGAAAATACTGAAGAGTGAGTCTGCATCCATAAGATAAATCATCTGTGTTCTTACTAATTTAAAACCCTGTATAACTTGAATATAGAACAATCCCTTTATACATTAATCACATGCTTGATAAGTGTTAGTTTGTCTGGTTATCAGCTAGCACAATAAATATCCAGGGGAGGGGGGGGATGTCAAACCCTAAAATAACTTCAACTTGTTACATTACTTGAGAGACTAGCTGCCTTCCAGGTGCATGCTTGGTGGTTTGTTGGGTTTTTGGCCCCAAAACAAGAATGTTTTAGCATTTAAGTTGGTAGTTTCTGCTAAATCTTACTCAGAATCAAAGAGTTGCTGGTTATTTATCAAAAATGTTCACTTTCTTGTAATTCCTGATACTTGTAGCATTATGATGTAAGATTCTGCAATATATCTAAAATACATACTTTCTATTAAAAAAAAAACATACTACATGAGTGAAGTACAAATGCTTTTCAAGATACGTCATCTTTTTTTTTCTGTGTTTAAGGACAAATTCTATGTTAAATTTCAAATTTTTAAGTTTTAAGCTTTCTGTAAATACATTTGTGATAATTTAGAATCCATTGTAATGTTATTTGCAACTGCATTTTAATGTTGCTTTGTTTATTTCTCTTTTTTTTCAGGCTTCAAAATACATCCCTGATATCTGTGTTATCAGGGCAGTACAAAAAATTGTTTGGGCATCAGGTTGTGGGTCAGTTCAGCTGGTTTTCAGCTCGAATGAGGAAATTAGTAAAATCTATGAAAAGGTAAGAATTCCTAAGCAACTTCTTTTCTATGTAACTATTCCGTTGTTTACAAAAGGGACAGTGTCAACAAGGCCAGGCTTAGAGTGTGATGAGCTTTTAGGTAGTTATCTTGGTGATGATGTATTTCAGAGTCTAATATGATATGTCAGCTGTCATACCACAGTTTAATTTTCTATTCCAAATTCCTTTTCTTGGTAGCTCTTTAATTGTAGCTTGAATCTGGTGTCAGTTCAAAAATGCACCAGTTCTGTAAGGTGCTGTAACGTATTTTCAGCCTAGTTAGATTCTGTATTTAAATAAGAAATAAGCACTTCTTTGCAATGCTAATTTTTCTAGTCTTCAAATTTAAAAGATCTATTCTAAGGAAGTCGATTTAAAGCATATGTGCAGTCTAGAAGGAGAAACAAGAGCTAAGTGATCTGAAATTAGCACTGAAGCATTGGTAAAATGAAATAACTACTTCCTATATGACTTTTTTCTTTTGTTATGTAGATATGTAGACCATCTTCATGGTTTCACATGTGGTTTATGCAAATAGTTGGGCGTTGGGGGTTATATATTAGGATGTTATCACACAGCTTGTGTTTAATGAATGTTGCTTACAGTTATAGGAGATAGTAATCTGGTTTGACTGTGATTTAAAAAAAAATATTTTTGTTCTCTAAACATCTTCACTTGTTTGCCTTATAAAATCAAGTTTAGTACTTGTCAATACTTGCCTCAGAGTAAAAGGGAAAGGAATATATAGGAAGTTTTATTTTTGGTGTATTAGCTGTTGTGCTTAAATGATCAATTTGCTGAAGTAAATATTCATCCTATAAATGCAACACATTTCCACTTAGCTTATGTAGTAGTATAATGGCATCTGTATGATGGCATCTGCTTCTATTCCTGTGAGAATGACTTCTTCATGAAATAAGTTGGGGGTTTTTTGGTTGTTGTGGTTTTTTTTTTGGAGGGGGCTGGTGATTTAGTTAATATGACAGTCTAGGCACGTGAAGATGTGCTCTTATATCTATACATGTGATGTTTTGAGAGTAGTAGTGCACTAGAGAATATACACCTAAAGGAAATTATATCCAAATGCTCTTTTCTGACGTTTTTCTGGGTGAAAATTGTACAATTTAAGTTCTGTAAAAATATTTTTTGAACAACTGAAGTTTTAAAATAGGTGAAATTTAATCTGTGCATTATTAATCATAATTTAAAGGTTTTTTGTCTGTGGTTTTTTATTTTTATTCACATTTATGTGTGGACATTTGTAATAAATAGCAGCTGCGTTTGGTTTATCCTAAGCAAAAGGGAGATAAAAATTGAAGGGAAAAATTGGAAACTAAAAATAAGAAGAAATTGGCAGAAGTCATAAGAAGGGGGAATAAAGTACACTTTGTTAAAATAACATTAAAGGACAGGAAAGTATCGCAGTAATAGATGAATATGATGCAAGAAAAGACACGTTCTTAATTTAAGAGAATTGCGTTTGGTTATAGATGAGAGGAAGTAACTCCTATGGTAGTTTTATAAAGATTGAATATACCAGTGACTGGCAAACACTGGCTTAGAGGAAAAAGTATTTTAAGAAAAACGCTTTTGATTTTCTAAGTTGAACACTAAACCTTAGACTTCTAACTCATGAGTCATGGGAGCATTTTGCTAAGTCTGCGGGGTAGAGATTTATTGTTAAATGTTAGTTTAAGAACAAAAGCAGACTGATTTTTGTGGAATTGGGAATGACATCTCAGGATTCCTAAAAACATCAAAGGCAACTATGGTAAATGGGTTTTTAAGAGGCATTTCAGAGTAGTCCCATCAAGTATGACTTCTGAAAGAATGTTCTGAGCACTTCAAGAAGCTTCTGAACTGAACTGGTGAATGAAATTAAACTTTAGAGTCCAGATAAATTATTTTGAGAGCGTAATTGTTATGGAGTCTCTTCTGCCTCCTGCCTCAAAAAATTCTGGTGTGGGAGTCCTCTCAGTGGTTGAAGAAGACTGTGTGGCTTTCAGTGGTGTCAAACAACCATTTTCTTACTAGCTCTGAGAAGGCCCATACCCATCTGAAATACTGCAAGTATGCTGCTTGTACAGACCCATCAACTCTTGGTGCCTGAGCATAGGGAAGTACTTCATTGAGTATAAAATACACTTTGCCTTTCTGCCAGATCCCTGCACCTGTGCAGAAATAACTTTCTTTTCTAATGAGGGCTTCAGTGCAGAGCAGATGCAGTCCTGAACTTCTTGAAAGCATTCTGCTTTTACTTTCATATCTTGATGTGTCAGAGTTACCACATCTTCCTGCTGCAGTGGTAGTGACTGTCTCTGATTTTAAGTTGTTGTGCAAATACAAAATAGTGTCTGTTGCCAGACTGAGACATACTTAGTCCTCTTCTGCTGCTGTTTACCACCTGTTACTTCTTCTGCATTGTAATCCCTTCTTTCTGCCTACTTAATTTTGATAACCTTTCCGTATATAAAATACTTATTTTATATCTCTGGTTAATGTTGCTAACTTGCAGCCATGATTACTGATGCTGAAACCTGCTCACATTCAGTTTCTTCAGAACTTCAAGCTAATTAATTTTGGCTTTAAATTTTGGCGGCTTCTTTGGAGTAGAGGGCTTGCTGTTTTCGTCAAAGTATTTATTTTGGGAAAATGCACCAAAATCAACTCACTTGATTCAATTGTTTAACTGAAACAATAACCTATGTATGAATTAGAAATATTATCCTTTCATATTTCAAAAGTCACCACAGCAACTGTTTGAAATTTGGTTCGACTGTTAGATGTTTCTGAAAAATAGTGAAGTACTGAATAAATTCTACCAGTATTAAGAAGCTTTTGGTCAAATGAGTTGTGAGTATCAAAGCTTGGTAAAACTGGACTTCTTGATGAGTCATACAGCACTACAGCCTTTCTACAGCATTTCTCTGTTTAAATAGTAACTGTTTCCAAAACTTTAAACTCTAGGTTCTGAGTAGTGAAAAAAAGAATCTTACTTAAGAATTTAAAAAAACCAAGCAAACAAAACCCAAATACAAACCAACAAAAAACCCCAACAGTACTAACTGATGTAACTTTTGCCTGCAAGCTTCTGATTTAACTTCTGGCTCCTTAAGTTTGTGCTTGGAGTCCTCCTTTGAGAAGCACAGTACTGTAAGTTCAGGTCATCCTGTGCATAGTGCTTTGAAACACATCTGAGTGGAGTGCATAAAATACTTGGCACTGATAATCAGTATACAGATTTGTGGTTTGTGTTTGTATTTAATGTATATACCTTGGAGCCAGTTGGGTTTTTTTTCTATACCCACTTACGCTCTCTTGTTTCTTTTCACAGACAAATGCAGGAAATGAACCAGACATGGAAGATGAACAAGTTTGCTGTGAAGCATTGGAGGTGATGACCCTCTGTTTTGCTTTGATTCCAACAGCACTGGATGCACTCAGTAAAGAAAAGGCATGGCAGACGTTTATCATCGATTTGCTATTGCACTGTCACAGCAAGTAAGTTTTGGTGGTGGTTTTTTTTAATCACATATATTATTTTACAATTCAAAATTAATGTAAAGCCTAAATGCAGAGCAGTGACTCCTTATTTAAGTGATTTTTCTGCATTTGTTTTAATTTATTGTTTAGCAATATAGTTCTGTAATTTGGATACCTGTCCTAAAGTGGTAGCTGTATCTGTCCCATCTTCTTCGTTCTCATAAGGAGGATATTGGCAAGCCAGATAGATACCTGATAATGTGCTATTGATGGCTTTATTCAGAATAAAATAATAGGTACTTCATGTTTTTCAGAAATTATGTGAATACTCAGTACTTTAGAATATTTAAGTGACTTCAGTATAGAAGAACTTTCCTATACTTTTTCTGATAATTAAAGGCAAGATACAGTGCTAGCAGTTTGAGGAGAGGGGGAGGTTAAGATTTAATTCTCTGGTTTTCTTGCATTGGAGTGGTACACATGACTCACATTTTACATAAAGCTGTTGCACTGGAGCTGTCACCTGGTGCAGTAGCAGTGTCTTGGTGGAAGTCTTAGCACTGTTGGGGGACAGACAGGCAGGGAAAACCAGCAGGAGCTGCCAAGAACGATGTGGTTCAGTTGCCTGCAGTCGTTCCATAGAGTTCAGGGATCTCTTGTTATCTCCAGGCTATTCCTACAGGTCTCCTTAGACAGTATTTGCATGATACAGCATCTGTATGATGCGTGTCTTGTGACTTTTAGCCCACGTGAAATTGTGAAGTATTGGGGTGTGTATTTTTAGTAGCCATCCAGGTGGAAAGTTTTTGTATGTTGTTATTAAATTTAGTTACTAGTGCTTTGGACTGTCACTAAAGATTGAATTCTAGTTTTGTAAGATCTCTGCTGTTGTTCCATGAGTATTTTAACTTTTCTTTGAGAAATGACAGAGATCAGGAATTAGTGAAGTTGTCTAAGCCTTTCAGTACATTTTAAATGGAATTGGATTGTGGCACTCTGAGATGACTGGGGTCAGAATTTCAGCACCATGTTTTGGGTTTTTTTACTTTTCTAGATAAAACAGGTTGAAAAGTCTTCAGGAATATTCACCATAACAAAAGGATCAATAGTATTATCAGAGTATTTCTTTACAATGAACTACTTGCACACGTCGGTGAAACTGTGGAGTGTTGCTATCAGAATCCCACAAGCTTTATTAGTTTGCAACCTGTGATATAGGATGTTCAGTTTTTAGCTTCACTGAAGCTTTTTATTATCACTTAAGTTAGATAAGTGTAACAAAACATGCTGTAATTTTACATATTAAATGAAACAAGCTGTCTTTCACTATGTTTGGTAACTTTCAAGGCTGATGAGTAAGAAATCACTAAATTTTTTTTTTAACTGTCAACAGTTGATATCAAGTTACTATTTTGACAGTAAGTGTATGTTGGCCACATGTCAAATTTGGAGTACCAGTACAGCTGAATAGCATGGGCAAGAGTTAGTGCTGCCGCCCATCCTTTGATTCCCCCCCGCCAATGTGGGTCCAAAGATTTATCAGACTTGTGGCTTTTTTACATTATCTTAATTGTACGAATGTAAGTAATGGGTGATAATTTTTATAATAAATTTCACTGTAGTTATCTGTCTTTCTGGCATTTTACTTGGAATTTAAGTGACATTTCTCAAGTGTTCACCAGCATTGTTTATATTTCAGTTAGTGTTTGGTATCAACACTTTGCAGACAGAAGTATTTCTTTGCATATTACGTTCAGTGAGTAGTTCTCGAATTTAGTTTGTAAGTGAGAAGTGTGTTGGCATAAATAATAACTTTGGAGAACTTAAAGATTATCTCATATAGTGGCCAAATCTGTGTGATCTCCGTACTTATTTATTGGCAGTACTACAACATTAAAACTTCTGGGGCTGCTTCTGGTGTGACACGTCTCTCATGAAATGGTCTTAAAACTTTTCTTTAAGCTTTGAATATCACAAACAGAGATTCTTGTTACTTTACATAGGCTGGGAAGCTGTCATTACAGCTAGGTATCTCCCTTCTTTTGTGTTTGTCTCTGCCACCATGCATCAGGTGTCAGGATTAAAAGTTTCTTTTTTGCTGTCACTTTTACTGGTTTGGGTTAATAGGCCAGGATTTTGTCATCAAGAATAACTGAAAGAAGAAAATAACTCAGATATTCTTTTGCAACTATGAATCTGTTTTGTGATCCTTCCCAGTCTAAAAATGCTGTGTGCATAATGCCTTTTTTGCTGCGAGAACTCACAGAATAGCTGTAATGTTTACTTTAAAAACAAAAACAAACAAAAAAAACCCCATAGAATGAGTACATTTAACTGTTAATTGGTTACAAAAAATTAGTCTGCTTTTTGTTACATTTACAGCACAATGTAAAATACTATAATAGTTACTAGCAAGATAGCAATGTTCTGTTTTTACACACAGAGTAATGCCAACGTACGGCAAAGATGACTTGTTCCCATTCTTTCAGTCCTTGAAAGCTGCAGATGCTCTGAGGATTTTTCTGTTCTGGTCATATTTCCCTAAGGAAGTGAACTATTGGTTCAAATTGGGAACTTCTAAATCTATCAGTGTTAAACAGTTTAGTCTCTGAATTTCATAGTGCAGGTTCTACCTAACACAGTTTGTGATGGAGTTGGAAGGTCTTTCTAGCAAAACCTGCAGTCTTGATTTACAGATGGGAATATCTGTCATGGTTTTGCCAGTCTCTTCCAATGGTTACTCTTCTTGCTGATTTGAGCTGCTTTGACTGAATTTGAATCCCATCTATTTCATATTGTTATGCCTAGTGAATGGTTGACTGTTGTACTTTTCTTCCTAAAATATTGGAAGAAACTAGGTGTGTCCCCAAGCTGGGGCTTCTCTTTCCACATGTTTTGTTGGCATGTCAGTCCACGTCTGAAAAGCAGTGGCTTAACTCCCCAGGTATGTTAGCTTTTTGCCTGTTAAAAGTAAGACTAGCATTAATGGATGGGGTTTTTTGGTTTTTTTTTTGTCAGAGGGGATAAAGTTTTCAAGGGCTTCTCTTACCCAAGTAGACTGCTGCTCTGCTCCTTACCTCTGCTTTCTTTCTCCACCAGAATGGGAAATGAGCTGAATTTATTGTATGGAAAAATGGTTCATACTGTCAGTACAAGAAGCTAACCATTGAGCTCTTTTCTCTCATATGCTTGTAAAATTTCTGATATGATGATCTCACTTAGAATGCAATAGTTCATTATTACATGTTGGTTAGAATAGCATAAACATGAGTAGAAACGGAAAACTGCTTTGAAAATGAAGACAGTGAAGTTGAACTAAGCTAAAAAAAGGTTGTTCTTCTGAATTAATGTGGAAACAAATTTAGTGTTTGCAGTGCAGAGAAAGTTTAGCAAATACCAGACAGAATTCTGAATATCCTTCCATTTTCAACTATTGTTCTCTAATGTCCTGTCCTCAATCAGAGAACAATGTGAGCAAAAACATGCATGTGAGAAAATGTTTTTGGTGCACCATAGAAGACAAGGAAGATGATCAAGTTCAGGTCTCACAAATATCATCATTCTGGAAAAGATCAGATGGATTAGTGGGTTTTGTTTGTTTCTTTCGGAGGTTGAGATTGTATGGGACTTCTGCTGTTTCCTTATAGCATAACCATGCTACCTATAAATTGAGAAACAGAATGCAAAATGTTTAATACTAAATACTAGAGCAGTTCTTGCCCTCCAAGGTAATTGATTTTATAGTGGTGACCCCTGAATACAAGACTGGCTTAGTCAACAGTAGATAGCTGAACAGTTAGTCATAAATGATCCTGGAACCCAGAAGTATGCTGCTGATGGCTGCAAAGTGTTTGGTGGTCATACATAACACAGCCCAAATAAGTAAAAATTCCTACTGCCCGTGTAAAGCAATGGTGCTTATAGCCATTGAAGAGGCTGACTTTTGTTAACTAAACAGAAATCTGTGTCCTGGAACTATCAGTAGCATGGGATTCAAGTTGCCTGCCTTAATGGAGGCATTTGGCCTCCAGCTGTTTCACCAGGTGAGTGCGAGTTCATCATGCAACTCATGTCCTATCTGCCAGCTCTATGCTGTTGTCCTGGTGTCTGACATGGCACTAGATGCCTGCGTTTAGGCAGCGGCATCTGTCCCATGGTTCCTTAACAGCTCTTAGATTGTTACAGCCTCACAAAAATATAATACTTGTGTTCAAATACGGCATACTCCTTAGAAACATAACAGTGTGAAGTATGTATTTCCGTGGTCACATTTCTCACTTTAGGAAAATACCACCTTTATCTATTTCATTCTGCCTTTACATGCATGAACTTGAGGAGTGTCTGTGATGTGTCCCAAGCAGTTGAAGGGTAGCATCTTAAAAGAAATTTCTGTGAGAAGTTTCATGAAAACATCAGCTCAGCAATCAGATCCCATAAAATGTCAATTATTATTAAGAACAAAACAGACCTCCTCCACCCCAATGTCTTCTGCAACTCAAAGCAATGTAGTAGAACTTCAGAAAATCAGAGAAGGGTGACAAGGGAGATCAAAGCTCTGAAATTACTTCCATCTGAGGAACAGCTGAATAGCTTGGGGCACTTTGTATTGGAGAAGAGATAAATGGTGGGAGGAGAATACCACAGAGACCTTTAAAATCAGAAGTAGCAAAGGGAGAATAAGTAGAGAACAGTGTTTCTTTGCATAAGAACTTCTTGAGCATAACATTTAAGCAGTGTAAACCTTCAATTTGGAAATAGTTTAAGGGGTTCTTTCATGAATCTGTCCAGTGAGGGCTATGAAATACTGCTTTTGGTAGCCTTCCTGAACCACAAATTGTTAGAAGCTGAGAGAACATTCTTGAGAAGTGTCACTGCATGCTTCCCTCTTCTTGTGCACTTTCCTAAATGTATACCAGAGACAGAGTGCTCAGCTAGGTGCATTTTTGCTCTGACCTCATGGTCATTCTTGCATGTCTTTGAAGCAGAATTTACTGCACATGAGAACTCTGAAGGAAGTAAGATTTTGTGTGCTTTCCACAGTGATCTCATGGGCAGAAAACATTGACAGCCACAGCAAAAAGAGACTGTAAAACTCAGTTTGTTATATGTTGAGATACTTTCATAAAGCTCAGTGTTCATTTGTATTCTCTCCCCACCCAAGCAGAGTTGTTTCTAACAGTTTTTACAAGCTATAATGCTCGGACAATTAGTCTTACAACTTGAAAGACTAGGATTTGCCTTAATTTTTTTTCCTTAAGCTTATCCATTCCTACATTATTCCAGTGGTTAGATTAAGTTCTTAAATAGAAAATTTCTTTTAATTCTAGCCACTTGAATTTTCAGGGGGTCATTTTTTCTCATTTCTTACTAATGATAAATTATGATCACTTCATAGATGCTCAGCAAACTGCTGTAGTGATACATAAGAGGGATAATTTTTTTTTTCAGGCACAGCTGGTGCTTGATTAGAAAAACCAAATTTATTTAGGGTTGCAAATTGCTTGTTGTGTTATGCAATATTTGCTGGCAGTTGCAAAGGTTTAGTAGTTAGGTGTTAAGTTTCTTTTTCTTTTACCTTTAAATATTTGATTTGTGGAACAGGTTTTGTAATAGTAATTCATATGTCTAAAATTTCACTGCAAGGAGAAACAATATGATGAGTAGTGAATAATTAAAGTATTTCCATTTCTTACATTATGTGCAGTTTTAGAAAATGGCATTAAGCAGATAAGCGCAAATTTAATTGGGTTTTTTTTTAGTGGATAGGGAGATTGTACTTAATGTTTCTATTAAATTATTTCCAGAACTGTTCGTCAGATGGCACAGGAGCAATTCTTTTTAATGGCTACTAGGTGTTGCATGGGACAGAGACCTCTCCTTTTCTTCATTACCCTGCTGTTTACTGTTCTAGGGGTAAGTTTTTAGAGATAAAGGCTTCAGTACAATGTAAATTTCTGTAAAAGGTAATAAGGCAAAATATCTGCAAGAAAAAGCAAACTGCTATTAACAACAGTCACTAAAATATAGATTCCTTTTTAACCTATAGGCAAGCAGCACAGTTGATTTCCATTTGAGTTAGATGAGGGGTGAAAGGAACTTTTTTTGCACTTTCTGATAAGAACATGAACAGTAAGCTTTAATATATGCATTTGATCTTCAGTGAATGCTAAGCTTCAAGTCAAAATCATTAGCAGATTAGGTAGATACCTACAGTTACTGCTTTCTTTTACTGGGCCTGCCAGGGCTTTTCAATTCTGCATGCTCATGGCTCTCCTGAACATTTGATCGCTTCATTGTTTGTTTCCCATTCAGGTATAGAATTTGCTACTAAAATACTTTGGACGTCATTCATTAGCAGCTAAATACAATTGTAAACTTCTCAGAGGTTAAAAATTACCTTACACTTCTTTTCTTTCATACTTACTGCCAGTTTTAGGGAGAATATGTTAGTGTTGCACTGTAAGTAGACGTGTGTATGAATTCTGTATCATTTGTTTTTGGTTTACATAGAGTACTGCAAGAGAGAGAGCTAAGCATTCTGGAGACTACTTCACTCTCTTAAGACATCTTCTTAACTATGCTTACAACAGCAATATTAATGTACCAAATGCTGAAGTTCTTCTCAATAATGAAATTGACTGGCTTAAGAGGATTAGGGTAAGTTTTAGGATCAGCTTATTTCTGATAATGAGCTTTTTGCTGCTTTGTTGTAAAGTACAGTTTTGAGCTTGGTAAATGTATATTATTTAGAGAATCCTAACTTTCTCTCAAATGGCAGGATGAAGTAAAAAGAACAGGGGAAACAGGTGTCGAAGAAACTATCTTAGAGGGTCACCTTGGAGTAACAAAAGAATTGTTAGCATTCCAGACACCTGAGAAGAAATACCATATTGGTTGTGAAAAAGGAGGTGCTAATCTCATTAAAGTAAGTTCAAGTTTTTTGACCTATGGATTTTTTGGGGGGGTTTGTTTGTTTGGGGGGTTTTTTTGTAACTTGTGGTCTGTAAGCATAAAAAGTCCCAATGTAACTGTGTGACAAGGGCTTCTAATTGAAGTTTAATGTTTTCTTTAAAAATAATTTTTTCAAAAAATTACACATTTTAGTCATAAGGGTGCTTAACATTCTCATTCTTCAGAACCACTGCATATGGAGTGGCTGTGACCTCGTGAGCTGTTATTCCAAGACTCAGCGAACGTCACACAAGGATAATGAGCTAGATACAGGATGGTCCTGTACAGGGCTGCATTCTTTCATTACTCCATATTGTCTTTTCTCCACATGTTCTTAATTAGTGCTATTAATGTTTATGGCAGGTTTGAATAAATACATGACATTTGAGTGTGTCTTTAATCAGATGTGTTTTCTTTGTACCTCTGATACTATACAGCAGCAATGTTGACTTTTTTCAGTACTGATTGATAAAGAGCTTTGTAGATAATACTGGTTTGGCAAAAGAAAATTTTTACCAATCAAGAATAACACAGATTTATTTTTAACTTGCACTGGGGTGGAGGTTTGCAGGGAACCACTTTAGAATGGAGTTATTCTGTTCTAAATTTAAAAGCTCGTTATGATGTTGGTCTCAATTTTATCTCTTGGATTTTTTTTTTAAGTACTCCTCTGGTTCTCAGACACTCATTTATGTACTAACTCTTATTCTGTTATGAAACAGTGTGCATTTCTATGGTAACAGGTGATTTCTTTTCTTTTTTTTTTTCCTTCAGGAGTTGATAGATGATTTCATCTTTCCGGCATCCAATGTTTATCTACAATACATGAGAAATGGAGAATTGCCTGCTGAGCAGGCCATACCAGTCTGTAGTTCACCAGCTACTATTAATGCTGGCTTTGAGCTACTAGTTGCATTAGCAGTTGGATGTGTCCGAAATCTCAAACAGATAGTAGACACCTTGACTGAAATGTATTACATAGGTACAGCAATCACTAGTATGTAATATTTTTAATTATCTATTTTCTACTTTTTAATGTATATATTATGTATAGGTTTTGTTTATATTATCAACTGAACT
>VZTQ01000283.1:0-39377 GCA_013400755.1 Pelecanoides urinatrix | reverse complement strand
GGGAGACCTTATTGCAGCCTTTCAATACTTAAAGGGGGTTATAAGAAAGATGGAGAGAGACTTTCTGCCAGGGCCTGTAGTGACAGGACAAGGGGCAATGATTTTAAACCGGAAGAGGGTAGATTCAGATTGGACATAGGGAAGAAATTCTTTATGGTAAGGGTGGTGAGACACTGGAACAGGTTGCCCAGAGAAGTTGTGGATGCCCCATTGTTGGAAGTGTTTAAAGTCAGGTTGGATGGGGCTCTGAGCAACCTGATCTAGTGAAAGATGTCCCTGCGCATGGCAGGGGTTTAGACTATATGATCTTTAAAGGTCCCTTCCAGCCCAAACCATTCTGTGATTTAACAGAATGTTTAAACTTGTAGAGTTTAGCAAAACTATAAGCAACTAGAAATAATATCACGTAGTGAGAATTGTCCATTACCTCTCACAATGGCAGTGCTACTTGCCCAGTTGGTGGTATCAATGAGTCATTTGAGGTTTTTCAATATCTTCGTGTTTGGTTCCATCTCAAATAAACAAATGAAAAGGGCAGCTTTATGGTTTTTCCCCCCTGCCTCATCCTTTTTTCTTCACCCTTTTCTATTGAGAAGTAATATGTTTCTTATCATCTCACAATTAGAAGGATTTTATGGCATTTCCTTCCACTCCAATATTTGATAAGCACAATAGAACACCAGATCTCCATGGTATGTCAGACAGAAGAGAGAACACATGTATGAACTGGGCATGCTGTATGTTTCATATATCAAGTAAAGTTTGCTTGTAAACATGCATGCTGTCTTACTTTTTTTTACATCAGAATTTTTTATGTTAAAACCACAGAACAGCAGGCTAGTGTAGGAAACCTGTGATTGTAAATGTACTTTGAAGAGATGTGAGAGGTCTGAGGGAGAAGACTCAGGAGAAAAAAATCTTATCGCAAATCATATAGATAGCATTATCTAAAACTGTTTCCCATCCTGGCAAGGAAAAGTGGGGCCTAAGTGAAATATTGTAATTTTGAAAGGATTATAAATTTGTGAAAGGCTTATAAATTGTTTATATAGTGTAGATTCATTCAACTGAATTCTTCAGCTAAGAAACTTGCTGGTGTTGAGGGAAGACTTCTGTTTGATGCATAAATAGACTGAATTTTTGTCTTCAAAAAGACACCTTCTTAGTTATGCAGTAAAAGAAAATGGTGTAATCTTAAGATTACAGACAGAACTATCGTTCATAAAAGTTGTGTTAATTTTAGCAATTTAAGTTTTCTGCTGGAACATTTGTTTTATAAAACTACAGTGTGATATAGACTAATACTAATTTTATGCAACTGCCCTTTGTACTGCATTAATGCACTAGTTCTTTTATAACAAAATAGTTTCCTAATCACATTCTGCTATTTGCTTTTAGCTTGTGAAGCGCTTACAGAATGGGAATATCTACCACCTGTTGGACCTCGACCACCAAAGGGATTTGTAGGACTAAAAAATGCTGGTGCTACTTGTTACATGAATTCTGTCATTCAGCAGCTGTACATGATTCCAGCCATCAGGAATGGGATTCTTGCAATTGAAGGCACAGGCAGTGATGTAGATGATGACATGTCTGGGGATGAAAAGCAGGACAATGAGGTAAATTTAATTACATAGAACTTGCTTATCTTTAAAATAGGATTCTTTTTTATGAAGAGGTTATAACAAATTTAAGTTGCTAATCACTTTGCTTTCCACTGCTAGCAGTGGGGACAATAGCATAATATTTCTTACTTGAATAGGCTCGCTGCCAGAGAGGTAGTTCGAAAGATCCAAGTAGCAGGGTTTGCAGATCCAAGTAGCAGGATTTGCAGACTTCCTGCTCATAGATTTGTACTTGAAAGCACCGTACACCACTTTTGCCACCAGAACTCCGTTAATGCATACAAAGACATTATTTGTTTCTTCAGATGAGAATATGAGAAAGCTTAGAATGTTAAATATTAAACAAGGGATACAACTAGCTATGAGATAGCTACATATCAAAGTTAATTGCACAAATTTTCTTCTGCTTTTCAGAGCAATGTTGACCCACGAGATGATGTGTTTGGTTATCCACATCAGTATGAAGACAAACCAGCACTGAGTAAAACAGAAGATAGAAAAGAGTACAATATTGGAGTTCTGAGGCATCTCCAAGTAATTTTTGGTCACTTAGCAGCTTCCAGGCTACAGTACTATGTACCAAGAGGGTTTTGGAAACAATTTAGGTAAATAGAAAATTTAGTATTGATGTCTGTTCACTGGACCACTGAAATGCAACAAAACTAATTGTAGAAAAGAAATGATAATGATGTTAAGTGTAAATTAGCAGAACTTGTGCAGCGTTGTATCTGTTATCCTTCCTTTTCACCATTCTGTAGAAGTCTGTTAATAAACCGAAGTTTACAGCAAGATGGTTATTTTGAATTCTAGCAGTTCTTGACCTTGATATTGAGACTTTGAATTAAGTATGAAGTTATACACAAAAGCTTGTTTTTACTTACCAGTAAGTAAGAGTCAGAGACAGAGTAACAGTTGGTATACTATATCACAAACCAAAAAATAGTTTTGCCTGGTAAGAAGGAGGGATTAATAGCTTGAATATTTTTTTTTTAGAAAAGACATTTTTGGAGAACAAAACAAAAAGTATTTGACAAGAATGTGCTTTTGTTTTCAGACTTTGGGGTGAACCTGTAAATCTCCGTGAACAACATGATGCTTTAGAATTTTTTAATTCCTTGGTGGACAGTTTAGATGAAGCTTTAAAAGCTTTGGGCCATCCAGCAATGTTAAGTAAAGTTTTAGGAGGGTCCTTTGCTGATCAGAAGATTTGTCAAGGATGCCCACATCGGTAAGTGTTTAAGATTCTCCTTTCTTACAGAAAAACAACCTGTGTTTGTATCCTTATAGAAGTGACTAAAGAGTCAAGAGTTGGTTTTTTGTGCGGTTTTGGGTTGGTTTTTTTTTTGAAGCTAATAGAATTTGCTACCTTGTTTTTTCTAGAGCCTTAATATTAATTTGTCTTCAAGTACCTTGCAATACTTGATTATTATTGCTTCTACTTAGCAGATTGTATGCGAAGCATTGTGTATTGATCAGGGGAGGAAAAGATAGAGCTTTTTCATGTTAAAAGTGAAAACAACTTAGGGACCAAATGCAATGTATAACATTTCAAGACATGGCCAACAGCTGTTGCTGTCTTCAGACTTCCATGGTGTGTGGATAGAGATGACCCAAATATGAGTCTTTAATTCCAATGAGTAAAACTCCATTCATTCTCACCATGTAAGCTGTAATTAAGGAGAATGGTGTAGAAAGTTTATCTTCTTAAGATTTCTGCTGTATTTTTAATTAACTTAAAATGTGAATACTGAAATTCAGCAGTAAAAAAAGCACCCATACCAAATCAGACTGAAAGTAGGCCGCTATCTTGATGATGGTGATCAATGACAAATGCTTAGTGAAGGAATAGAACTAGGCATTGTACAGTTGTACTTCTCTAGACTTTTTCTTCTGTATCCCTTTTGAGGTGGATGATTAGAATTACATGCAAGATTCAAGATGGCTTAATGATGGACTTGTTCTTTTTCAATAATTGGCTTTTTTATTATTGTGTTAAATTTTGTATCACTAACAGTTGGCCTTCTTACTGTTCACTACATCTTTCAGATCATGTGTGATTATTAAACGATATAGATCTCTCTGCACATTACCACTGCAAATTCGCTTTTATTGTGAAAGTTGACCATTTACCTTTATCCTTCAGTTAGCAATTAAAATACAGGAAAAAACACTGATACAAACTGATTTTATTGTGGTAATCTTTCAACTTCAGTTGAGCTCATGGGTGAATTAGAAGAACTTATAAGGGGAACATCTTAAGTTTCATGGGTTAAAATGTGTGACCAGAAGTAAGTTGAAATATTGCAAGATAAAACGAAAGCACTGATTTTATTTTCTATGCAATGGGTAATTAAATAGAAGATACAGATGTGAAGCAGCGTGAGTTACCATTCATTCCTGATATTATGTACTATCGTGAAGTATTAACCTGTCTTTTTGGAACTCTGCTGGATTTGCATAATTGTACTTCTTAATAAAAATGTTACCCTGATTGTAGTTTAGGGAGGAGAAAACTGATGATAAACTAAACTATGGGATTGGGGTATGACAGATTAACAGCCTTTCTAAATTTGTAAATTATCTAATAGATGAATGAATATTACTATTTTGGTTGAAGTGTTTCTGAATATTAATTTATTCACTGTTATAAAAACCTTTGTATGCTTGATGTCAGAAACAAGCCCTGTAGGGTTATGTTGGAATAGATGCAAATTTTTTAATTTATTCATCACTTCTTTATCTTCTTTTAAAAAAAAAATTGTTTCCAGGATGTCTTAACTGGTTGTTTCTCAGGCATTGCTGGTTCATTGTTTGAAGGTTATATCAGAACACAGTAAGTCAAAGCAAAGTGATTTTATGAAGACAGCTATTCAGGTTTTTTCAGATAGAAAAATAAAAAGACTTTTTTTTTTTTTGAACTGTTGTCTTTAAAAAAAGGTCAGCAATGGAAAAAGTACTCAAGTTTGCTATCTGTGCTTCTCTACTAGCTTAAGTTAGCCAAAAGTCTGTGACGCTACTTTAGCTGCTTTAAAAACAAGATGTGCTAAAAGATTCAGCTTCCATGATCTTTTCAGTGTACTTGAGACATATGGGTAATTTCTATGATCTTCATAAAATAACTATAGTTAGTGCAGATCAAAAAATACAATGTGCAGGTACTGTAATGTAATTGCAGGAAGACTAGAATAAAAAGAGTTCAGTTCTTTTTTTACTGCTTATATCCTTTTGCCAAAAGTTGACATCAAATGCTGAATAAAACTTTTGCAGTAACATGCTGTGTAGCACCTGTAAAACGTAAAAGTTGAACACATTTCTACCTTTCTCTTTATCTGTCTCTTTGTTGGTAGGTACGAATGTGAGGAATCCTTCACAACTCTGAATGTAGATATAAGAAATCACCAAAACCTTCTTGATTCTTTGGAACAGTATGTCAAAGGAGATTTATTGGAAGGTGCAAATGCATATCATTGTGAAAAATGCAACAAAAAGGTAATGATTCCTTATGTATTAAATTTGTGTACAACTGTGATGTTATAGCCATACTAAGTTCAGTCTTAGTTCATGTTCAGGGGAAAAAAAGTTACCTTTTAATTACTGAATTCAGTTGTTGGTAAGAATATATGAATGGAAACTTAAGAGCTGATAACTGTTTATGCCCTTCTTTAGGTTGATACAGTGAAACGCTTGTTGATTAAGAAGTTGCCTCCAGTTCTTGCAATCCAGTTGAAACGATTTGATTATGACTGGGAAAGGGAATGTGCAATCAAGTTCAACGATTATTTTGAATTTCCACGAGAGCTGGACATGGAGCCTTACACAGTGGCAGGTGTAGCTAAATTGGAAGGAGATGATGTAAATCCTGAAAATCAGATAATACAAAATGAACAATCTGAAAATGAACATTCTGGGAGTACAAAATACAGGCTTGTTGGCGTACTTGTGCACAGTGGCCAAGCCAGTGGTGGACATTATTACTCTTATATTATCCAGAGGAATGGTGGAGATGGTGAGAAAAATCGGTGGTATAAATTTGATGATGGAGATGTGACAGAATGTAAAATGGATGATGATGAAGAAATGAAAAATCAGTGTTTTGGTGGAGAATACATGGGAGAAGTATTTGATCACATGATGAAGCGTATGTCCTACAGACGCCAGAAGAGGTGGTGGAATGCTTATATTCTTTTTTATGAACGTATGGACACAATAGACAAAGACAATGAACTAATAAAATATATTTCAGAACTCGCTATCACCACTAAACCCCATCAGATTAAAATGCCATCAGCCATTGAACGAAGTGTACGGAAGCAGAATGTGCAGTTCATGCATAATCGTATGCAGTACAGCCTAGAATATTTCCAGTTCATAAAGAAGTTGCTTACTTGTAATAGTGTCTACTTAAATCCTCCTCCAGGTTAGTATGTTAGAGCAATAATTATGGATTAATTTCTTGCAAGAAGAGTGTTGATTTGTGTTGTCAAGAATTTGTCTAGCCAGTGAGAATTTTGTGCATTCTGCTTTGAATACTCCGTCTTTCTGGATTTCTGCAGTTAAACTCTCTTGTTGAGTTGTTCTTCAGTGATAACATGCCAGAATATTTAGCAAAAAATACTTAGATAAACTATCAACTATTATTCAGATTATGTACTAAGTCATGTTAAAATACTAAGTTTGCGGGTTGTTCTACTGAAGACAGTTCTCAAAGGTGAGATGCTGAATTTCTAAAAATCAGATATGTTACCTGTCTTAAAGCTTACATTTTTCAGATGATACGTTATAGAAGCTAGAGGCTGTTTTGATCAAGTTTCTTGTTAAAATTAGAACACAGTGTCAAACAAAATAGTAATCTGGAATCAGTTAAATTATTAGAAGTAAATTGCTTTTACTTTGCCTACATGTGAGTATTTTGATTTTTCTTTAGGACAAGATCATCTGTTGCCTGAAGCAGAAGAAATAACTATGATTAGTATTCAGCTTGCTGCTAGATTTCTCTTCACCACAGGATTTCATACAAAGAAAATAGTCCGTGGCCCTGCTAGTGATTGGTATTTTGTCTTTTAACAACAATTACAGTTTTGGAAGTTTGATGGCTGTTAAAAGATCCCACTTATATACGTGGGACAATAAAAAGTGCTAGTGGTCTGTCCCATTTTCCCCTCTACCCCAAATACGTGGTCAAGGTGCACACGAAAAGGGGACAAAATTTGAACAGAAAATACTAGGAAGAAATTGAGTCTTAAAATAAGCTGCTGAGCTGAACAGCTTCAAAATTAATTTTCAAACAGAGCTTAAATCTACCTTTTGTCTGTCTTTTAAAAAGAATAAAGGAGTAGAATCTATTGCTAGCACAAAACCAATAGGTTATGTATTCTGACTAATTCAGAATGGTTTGTTCATGGTTTGAGTAGTTTTAAACAAAGCTCTTTTCAACCCATTTTTGCAGCTTATATTTGTATTCTGTTTCTGAAACATATATATAGTCTTTTAGACTCTGTTAGCAGAGTGCTTCATGTACATTGCTACAGGGCCTGTAATTCAAAACTGTAGTATAACAAACAGTACAATCTTATTCATAGCACCACAGCATTTTAGTCTTTAAGCTAGGTTATTCTGTGTTGGGGAGAGAAGTGTGGGTTACTACTGGTAGAACTAGGGAGAAAATTTAGTATTCGTGATGAACAGTAGTTTACCAGCTACTAGTAAGTGAGTAATACATGGCAAATAGGTACCTTAAGTTTTTCTCCAATAGCAACTTTCAGAGTAGCGAAGTTACTCCTGTTACTCTGACTGATCAAGAGGAGTTCAAATATTGCTGCAGGAAGGAGGACAGAATCACACAACACCCTCTCTGGAACAGATACTTTACTCTTTGGGGTTGCTGTCTGTTTTGGTTTTGGGTTTTTTGTTTGTTTGTTTTTTAGGGTTTTTTGGTTTGTGGGGGGTTTTTTTGTTTTGGATCTGTAGATACGAATATAAATTCCTGATAGGTTATATATTTAGTTACCTGTCTTACACACAGCTTATGAAATCCACCTCACATGTTCTCTGCTGCTCACCCTCTCCCCCAGTTCCAATACAGAGGGAATGATGGCTGCCAATTTAGGACCTGCTTTGAGTAGTAATGTGGGAGTTAGAGGATGTAATCCTGTGTTAGTTCTTATGGGTGATAGAAGTAAAACGCTGCAGTTTAAATGTAAGTTTTTTTAATTGAAGTACCTTTTAGATTTGTGATTGCTAGTAACACAATATCACTATAGGAACTACAGTTTATCTGATTGTAAGCATTTTGTGAGCAAAAATGTTTGGGGATCAACCTTAACATGTATTTTCATCAAATTCTGCAAAAGAATACATCTGCCACAATTCATTAATGTCTACATTTGGTCATAATCTCTCAGTTGTGTCATCTTCTATTTCAGGTATGATGCATTATGTATCCTTCTTCGTCACAGCAAGAATGTACGCTTTTGGTTTGCACACAATGTCCTTTTTAATGTTTCAAACCGCTTCTCTGAGTATCTTTTGGAATGCCCTAGTGCAGAAGTGAGGGGTGCATTTGCAAAACTTATAGTATTTATTGCACATTTTTCATTGCAAGACGGACCGTGTCCTTCACCTTTTGCCTCTCCTGGACCTTCCAGTCAGGTATTTAATTTTCTAATGAAAAACTTCAGAAACTTATTCTTATTTATTCTTACTTCTTCATTATAAGCATTTAATGTAAAGTTAATTCTGAAGTAGATGCATCAGTGTTGACAGGAAAGCTGTACACATAACATGACTTAACTCAACCAGTTTATGTGAGAGTTGCTGTCAGAGGGGTTCAGTTTCCCTTCATTTATAAATCTCTGTGAAGACTAAGTAGCGAGAACTTTGAATTGAGTTGCAAGTGTGAAACCTGCGAAATAAAAGTAGTGGCTTATAATAAAGTAATGTGTAGGGGAGTGAACCCTTGTTTTTCATTTAGAATTAAAAAATTAAACAAACAAAAAACAAACAAAACCCACAAAAACATGCAGGAGCTCCTTAAGTTTTCTTCCCCTGTATCCTGCAATATTGAAATTGTCAAAAATTGTAACTTTGCATGGGAGTAGACAGTGATTTGCCTAATTTTATACACCTAGGACTGACAAACAAAAAAAAAGCCAAAAACTTAATGTAATACTTGTCATAATAATGTTTTTGTTTGGACTATATTAAAATACAAAAGAACCACCTTTTTGAGCCTTTGCTTTGTCATGTTTTTAATGTCTACACTAAGACACTTTTTATTTGTATTGTTCCACTTACCTTCTCAGAGTGCTTTCACTACTGTATCCAGCAAAAGAATTTGTATTAAATTAAAGCTGCATATGCTTTCACAGTGTTTTGTTTCATGAGATATTTGAGATACACCTGTAGAGGTGGTTTGGTTGTCTGTCTTAGTCTATGAAGTTCACAGTGGAAATGCATGTGCTTTTCTGAGTATTTAAGCCTAGCTGCTATTGGAGAAAAAGCTCAATTAAAAGCTTCTATACTTCTACAATTTCTTGGACTTACATGGTATTTAGTGATGAGAGTCTTATTCCCTGTATGTCTGTGTTTCTTTGTGTGAAATACAGAAGACTAACTAGCTGTGCTTGTATTTTAGAGCTCCTATGAATCCTATACCTTTTAACCAATTCTGTTTTCTGCCGTAATAGAAAGTATAAACTAAATAAAGATTTGATAGGTTCAACCACTAATATTAAAACTTTTTTTTTATAGGCTTATGATAACTTAAGTTTAAGTGATCACTTACTGAGAGCGGTACTAAATCTTCTAAGAAGGGAAGTATCTGAACATGGGCGCCATTTGCAGCAGTATTTCAATCTGTTTGTGATGTATGCCAATCTAGGTAAGCAAATTACATTTTTACTGATGATACTGTAATAAACTGTTTTTTATTAATGATCCAGTTACATAGGTAACAGCAGGAGAATCCAGTTTTTCAGCTTCGGGCAGATTGTTATCATAAAATGTCATATAAATGCTCACTAGAGTGTCTGTGTTCCTCCAGTTTGGAGTTTGGGGCTTCAGTCTTCCTGCCATCCTTGGAAGATTAACACAAGAAGCCTGGAGCAATAAGATTGTGTCCTCCTGAGAGAGTGTGGGGGTGAAAAAAGGGCAAGAGATGCTGCTTTGTTCAGGGCTCATTTGCAGGGAGTTCATGAGACCCAAGAAGCATGTGGGGCTGTCAACTGGTGTGAGCCTGAAGAAGTTGAGGAAGATAAAAGTTCAAAAAAGGGAGAGGTGCACGATTCTCCTTTATGGAAATGTCAGATGGTCATGCCTTTTTGTCTATATATTCCAACTGTGCCCTTTCAATATTAATTTCTTTAGTTCACCTTTGAAGTTCACAGCTATGTATGCAAAACACTGATTCTATATTTGTCTTCCCTTTAAAGACTCCTTGGGAGGCTGAGGAAATAGCTCAATCTATATATGTTCTTAGACATCATTGCTTGCCAGAATGCTTTTACCATAGACATCATATGAGGTAAAAGAATGCAAGAATCGGGAAGTTCCACTATAAATTCATTGGATGTTGTAGTTCCTCCAAGATAAACAGGCAAGAAAAGCCACTGTTTTTGCAACATAGGAAGGCTTAAGTAAAGTTCTCCCAGGCTAGTGACAGTGATTCTCTTAACAAAGACTAGAGTCCTAAATTTCTGAATAAAGATTACATTAGATTGAATATGATGGCAAATGCATATTTATTTTTAGCATCTTTGAATGCAAGACTAGAAGGACTACCTGTATTTGCAGGTGCTACACTTAAGACCCGTTATACACATGCTGTAATATAACTGAAATGAGATAGTTACCAGTTTTGTGGTGGTGCACTGTGGCACTTCCAGCATCACCCATTTTTATTCAGGATCTTAATTGTATCCAGCATTATGAAAATAGAAATAAGTATAGATTTAGAAGTATACAAAAACTTGTGTTAAATTCTGGATTATATAGGTTCTTTGCGTAGAAGGTCACTAGCCTGTATACTAAGAATAGAATAAAATAATACTTAATAGTATCTGAAGTAACTATTACAAACAAAAATCATTTTTACAGTTAAACTGAGATCAGACCTATTCACATTCAAATGAACAGCTGTAATCATGCTTTCTTTTAGCATTACTAGCATGCTGAAAATCAGTTGCTGATTCATTGATTAAACTGTTTCTCAGGGGGGTTAATCCATTGCTGCTTTATATATTTGCCCGGAGGAAGAGCAATTAAGAGTATTAAAATGCAAGTCAAATGAATAAAGGATTGCTTTTGCACACTCAGGTTGATGAGAGTAGTCACAGGTTCATATCTAGTAAATTGTCACAGAGCTCTACATTCTTACTTTCCCGAGTTACTAGGGTCTTCTATCGGGGGCCCGTTTCTCTTTCACATGTGGTAGCCTAAGTGACCAAGTGTCTTTCTCTACAGCAAGATACGATATTCTTCCATAGTGGTAATCTATTACACTCTCCCTCTTACTCTAATACAAGATACTTTAATCCTTTTATGTAAAGTAGCTAGGAGATCCAGTTCCCTTGGAAATTTTACAAAATGCCTATAATACTGAGCAGCTCACCCATTGCTGGTTATCGGCTTATGCAGGCCAGTTATAAGTGTGTTAGATTACTTTATGGCTAAAGCATTAAGCAAGTGTATCAGTCCAAATAGAGTTATTTCAGTATTTCCACATAGAAGTGACACACACACACAGAGTTCTGGAAGTTCTTTCATGTGGGTAGGCAATTTTAAAGGAACTTAATTTCCTATCTGTAAAATTAATCTGGGCAATTGTATTAACTGCATTTCACTTATAATGTATGTTGCTTTCATATACTTTGTCTACCAATGCATTCTCTGTTAGGCAGGGTTCAGTCATGACCCCCAGAAGTGGACTTAATGTCATTACAGAGAAGAGAGATGCAATTCTGCTCAAAGTTACCTTTTCTTTACTAGTTTTTCATAGTCAGTGCGGTTGAAGCCTCTGACTAGGAAAGCACTTAGAAGCCAGATGGAAAAGCATAACTAGATTTTATTTGTGGGTCTGATCGTTAGCGCAATCTATGCTGCAAAGATAAACATGGAAATACTAAACAGTTGTGCTTGTCTTACTACTGTTAACAGAAGGCTTCTGTAGGGATGTAGAGTGTTCATTCAGCAAAAGCCACAATACATCATTCCTGCAGTACCCGAAGTTCTGTGAAAAAGATTAAATTGTCTGACATTTTGAGAAATCAAATAATATATTGTTCATGTCAAAGCAAGTGAGAGATTAGTTCTATAAAGGATGTAACTACAAAACTATCTAACATAATCAAAAAGATACTGTAAAAGAGCTCTAATAAGGTGCTATTTGGATTCCTCCTTATCAGAAAGACGGTAGGTAAGGTCCAGTTTTATTCAGAATAAGAAGTGTATAAAAAGTCGTGACTTTTAACCAAACTGAGAAACAAGGTTAGAAGGGACATACCGAATTTACTGGTAAGTATTTGTGTAGTATGTGCAAGGTATTCTTGCAGTGAAACTAGCTTTGGATTTTTGGTTGGTTGGGTTTTTGATTGGTTTTGGAGGTTTTCTCATTTTGTTTTTTTTTTTTTCTTAAATTGATTTTGTCACTCTTGTTTATGCTTACTGCATAGTATGGCACAGTTGGAAATGTCTTAAAATCCAGGACATGGTGGAAAAACAGTGAAATATACTGTGGGGGGTGTTCATCCTATCCTAGGCCTCACAGTAAAAAGATTAATTCTTTGTCCAAAAGACTTCTCTGAGGCTTTGCTATTAACACAGATGCTAGTTACTTAAGTGGTCATGAGCATTTTTAAGAAATTGTAGTAATTTACAACTCTCCTTCAGTGTGATTTTTCAGCTGAACATAATTTTCTTGTGCATTTTTACTGATTTGATTTTTTTTTCCTCAGAAAGCATAAATGATGGTTATAATAAAACCCAGAACTGAGAAGTTACAAATCATGTAAACAGTAGTTATTTTTCTTTTCAAAAAACCCCAAACAAACTATTGTCAGTGCCAGAAACAAGATGTATCTTTTTTTTTTCCCTGCCCTCCCCTTCCCCCACCCCCCCCCAAAGGTGTGGCAGAGAAGACACAACTTCTGAAACTAAATGTTCCTGCAACCTTCATGCTTGTGGCTCTGGATGAAGGTCCAGGTCCTCCAATTAAATACCAGTATGCTGAACTGGGGAAGCTATACACTGTTGTGTCACAACTGATCCGTTGTTGCAATGTGTCATCGCGGATGCAGTCTTCTATCAATGGTATAGTGAAATTTAAGTTTTCCTGAGATTAATTGAATAGATCAGTAAATGTCTTTTGTGCATATTTAGCTATTTTGTGTAAAATGGATTAGCTGGAAAAATGTTTGCCTTTTATGTTTAGCAACTCCTTTTGTTTAAGGACAGAAATCTCTTTGTTGTAAGTAAAACTGATTTGCTATACTAAAAAGCACAAGACAGAAATCTGTTCTATATCTTATGCTTCTTGGCTTATTCTTTAAAGATATAGGAAAACAATTGAGTAGTAAAGTAGTAGTTTGTTGATTTACAAAATAGTAATGATTTTAGTTTGGTTTAAGCTCATTGTAAAAAGTTGCATAAAGATCTTTTGATTCTGAGTAGGCAATAAAATAATAGATTACTTTCACGTTACCAGTACAAAAGTAATCTGTACAGGAAAAACACTATAGCAGGCTCTGAAATAGCTAATACTGCTTATCAGTAAAGAGATCTTGCATTGTTGTGGATAGCTCTTGAAAATTATTTGGTGCTTGTTAGCAGTCAAGACGACAAACAGAAGCCAGCACTTAAATTTATAAAAGATAATCAGCTAGAAATTGGTCAACCACAGTATAAATTATTACTATCTCCAGTAGTTGAATAGAGTGCGGTTATTTTTGAGAAATGGTGACAGAATATTGGGCTACGTGGACTTTATAGCCTGTATATGTGCACGTTCTATTAAGCATATTTTAGAAAACCTAATTAGGAATCTGTAGAGAAGCTATTTAATGGCAAACTCATTACAGCTTGATGTGTCAGGCTATAAAGTCAATAGGCTAGAATGTTCTATAGTAAGATTAATGAACTGAAAATTTTACTGTGCTATAATAAGCTTCAGAACCATTAGACGGTTTTGATTTGGTTGTTTCCAGTGCATTATTTGAGGCTTACACTGAAAAGATGTTCTATGTATGAAAAATAATGGTATATTCACAGTATTCATAATGTACTAAAAAAATTACTTCGTATGAACATTACTCTTGACTATTAATTATGATTACTATTTGCAGAGTAAAGTTATTTTTTGCTTCAGCATATTAAGCTAAAAAAGTTATCCCTTGAACTTCTGGGCATCTTCAAATAACTCAAAACACTGCCAAATTTAGAAACATCAGGAGCAAATCAACAGTCTTTCCTTACACAAAATGAAGCTTAACTAAATACGATGCATTAATTTTTATTCTTTCAAAAATATATTACTTCTCTCTACGCTGTAGAGATTCAGATGGGACTGTTCTGACATAGATATTCCTCTGAACCCTTTTCCATTGCCTAGTGAAGTAAATAGACCTTGTGTCCTAAAGTGTCATAGAATTGGGCTATGTTACACAAGCAGCAAAGCAGATAAATTCATGAGATAAGAGGCTTTCACTGAGGAAACTCTCAGTAATTTCTCTTCTTGCATATGAACGTGTCTCCAGCTATTCTGCTTTGATTGTCACTGCATAATTTTACCTGAAAGAAGTAGTTCCCTCAGGCAGCAAGTGTCAAGCTTCACAATCAGAAAACTTAGTTATTTCATACCATAGTATTTTTCAAAGAAAATCAGCTGTTAGGGAGGGGTTGGGTTTTTTCCCATCTGTTGTTTTTTGATGGGTTACACCAATTTATATTTTGTTGGGTCTATACTGAAAGTACTTCAGTACCTTTTCATCTGTAATAACTGTTTGTTCTAGGTAATCCCCCACTTGCCAACCCTTACGGTGATCCTAATTTATCTCAACCTATAATGGCACTTCAGCAGAATGTAGCAGACATTTTGTTTGTGAGAACTAGTTATGTGAAGAAAATTATTGAAGATTGCAGCAACTCTGAAGAGACCATCAAGTTGCTTCGTTTCTGCTGTTGGGAGAATCCTCAGTTCTCTTCCACTGTCCTCAGTGAACTTCTCTGGCAGGTAAAATTAAAAGCTAGGAGAAAGATGGGAATATAAATGTGTATGATGCAAGATTCTATATTTATATGTAAGAATGTTGTATTAAATACTGAACAGGTGCTTAATAAACTTTCCTTAAGATGGCATCCTCTGACAGTATTTACATCATGTTGGAGTACTATGAGAAGTCCTTTTATGGGTTTAGCAAAGCAATTGACCTTGTATGAATTAGGAATGCTATGTTAAGGATGGAAAGTAACTAGACTGAGGTGGTCTTTATGTATTACAAGAGCATTTCCTAAAGGTTTTCTGTCATTATCCATAAAAGAGTGTCTTACATTGCATGGAAAGTTAGAATCATTTCCTAAGATCTCCCTTGTACTTATTTTGAGTATGTTCGTAAGGTTCTTCTTTTTACAAGTCTGCAGAACATACTTGGCTTCAGACTCAGGAAAGAATCTTTGGGACTGTCTTATTTTTCTTTTGTATTCTCTGTAAGGTTGGTCACACTTTTCCACTCCAAATAGAATTTTTGACTTCTGTTAGCTCATCTTTATATTTGCCCATTTTTTTTTTCCCATGTAAACTTCACATTTTTCTATATCCTTGTTTGGCACTTGAAAGAATCGTAATAAAAATCACTTTACTGATATTTTGCTAGCCATGTGTTGTGCATTTTAGGGTAACCTTTGAAGATAATCTTTGAACATACTGTCTAAAAGTAGCAATATCAGTGAAAAAATACCATTTTGTAATTTTGCTTTTCTAAAGGTGTTTTTTTAAGATAGCTTCTTCAGCACCTCATGCTTGGGGCTTCAGATCAATTGTGTTAGAAACTCATGAGGAAACATTTTGTCCTTTACAAAACCCTATTATATTTAAAAAAAAAAAAAAAAAAAAAAACCAACCAAAAAAACCTCCCCAAACCAACAAAACCGCAACCCCCCAATAATATTTCAGGAGCAAATCTAGGAAGGGATATTAGCCCCAGCTCTGCCCGTTTGGTGGCTTTTCGAAACTCCTGACGTNAAAACCAACCAAAAAAACCTCCCCAAACCAACAAAACCGCAACCCCCCAAAAACCCTGACACAATCAACATTTAAAAAAAAAAAGTATGCATTGTATCTTGAAATATCCTTTAAATTACAGTAAACTGCACTTCAAATGAATTGTGTTCTTGTATTGCACCATGTAATCTGCATGCTTCAAGGAATGCTTTCTTATTTCTCTGCATTTCTACTTTTTAAGGTTGCATATTCATATACGTACGAGCTTCGACCTTATTTGGATCTGCTTCTGCAAATCCTATTAATTGAGGACTCTTGGCAAACTCACAGGTTAGTATTTACCTGTCTATTTATAATTAAAGATGATTGTTTTGTACAGTTTGTTTTCCCAGTGGTTCTGTTGCTAATACTTTCAAAAGGTTTTTTTTAAATATGTATTAAATCAAAATACAGGAATAAAGCATTTTTTTCCCACTTTTATCTCAATTTTTGAGATATGTCTACAATTTCTCACCCTCACCTTCCTTACTATTGGGAAGTTTGCTGCTTAGTCCTATAAATCCAGGATTTTTCACATGCAAGAGAATGTACCATTTAGGCTAAACTCATTGGTATTTACTGCCAGGTGCTTAGGTTGATTCTTACAAACTTCTCATTCAAGAGGGTCCAATAATAGCCTGGTCTTACTAAGAAGCACATAGTCAGTCATAGTAGTGATTCAAGAAATGAGTAAAGTGTGAACTTGGGAGAAAAGTATATTTCATACATAAATATTCTCTATGTGATCACATTTCAAGAGAATTTTAACTTCAATATGTTAAATATTCATCCAGTTTCAAGCTTATTTTCTATATGTCTATAGAATAAGGCTTTTGAAAGTTGAGATGAAAAAAATGTAATTATTGCAAATACTGACTACTTGAGAGAAGAGTCAATTTTTCAGAAGCTTTATATAGTAGTAGTAGGTGAGGTAACACAAAATGAATGTCATCAACACGCTACCTGACAATATTTCAAAATGTCACTGTTTTCAGATTTAGTGAATATACATAGTACAAGATTTACTAAATCATTTGCAACCATGTCTCATTCAACACTTAAAATACTTTGAGTAAGAGCATGCTTGCCACGTGCGATAAGGATATTGGAGTGAACTCGTGTATTTAACCTGTAGAAGTAGACTGCGCTCTTAGGATTTTATCAGTTGCCTAGCCTTACTTTAGAAGATACTTTAAGAGAAGATGGTAGTCTGGCTTACCACACTGCAAAACATAACGACTGAGTTGGAGAGATTTCTTCATTTTCTTTATAGGAATTACAGCTAAGGTAAGGGACGAGAATACCCTTTATAGATAAGCATTTCAGTTTTGCATGTGTATGTATATGTAATGCATACATAACGCAGTTTCTTTATTTTTTTTTCCCTGATAAACAAATACTTCCATAAGATGTCTTTAAGTCCACAGAATGCTGGAGGATAGGCATACTTTAGTAGATGTGAAGTAAAACAAAATATTTTACTGGGTGGAAATGCAGGTGAGAAATCATGGAAGCCGTTGTTTGGGATAGCACTATGTTTGAAATAATGAGGTATGAAGGAGACTGAATATTGCAGTATGGCTTTCACTATACTTGGAGGTGTACATCACTTCTTACTCAAGATTGCAGTCTCAGGAATAGCAGTATTCATTGGAATTGTATTAGGCTTCAGCAGAGGGGTATTAAGTATCCAGCTGCAGTCATCCTCTGATTTCTTGCTGCCACTTCTGGCAGTACCTTGGAGTACTGGTCTCTGTCCTGTTCTTGGTTTTGCCCTTATAATCACAGGTTTTTTTATGATCTTTGTCTTCTTTTTCAAAAAAAAACCCAAATAGTGTAACTGTCCATAGTAAATGGTAATATCTAACTCATAGAAAACAGGCATCTTCTGATCTTGGACAGTGAGCATCCTTTGGTGCTCCTTGTATGCTTGTACTGTGAGGTGGGTGCTGCTGTTCTTTGGCATCAGACCTGCTCTCATAAATTTCTTGATTTGACAAGTTCAAGTGCCAAGTTTGGGATAATAGTGTTACAAGTACCATTAAGTTAAATCAGCTGAAGTAAAGCTCATCATCACTTTACAGATGGAGCCTAGGTTGCCAGCTGCCTGGAGTCTATTCGCTGGCTGTTGCCAGGGCTATGAGGAAAGAAAGCAGTTGCTTTTCCTGCAATGAGTGTAGCTCTTTGAGACGTCAGTGTAGGTTCTGTGCCCTACTCTGATTCCCACCCCACCCCCCCCACCCCCCCAAAGCCCAGAGTATGTCAGTTCTCAGTTCTTGCACAGTTTCAAGTGGCAATTAATTCCTCTACCCCTTGTTAGGGAGCAGAAGACACAAAGTGGGCTTAGTTCCAGGGAATGCCCAAGTCCCTTATCCCCATGCACAAATACATACCATTCATTCCTCTTCAGAGGAACTGCATTTAAAAAGAGTGTATCTTTGAGAAGCATAACTATGATGTAAGTAACCATTCTGTTGAGGATCTAACTGTTCCAATTCAGTAAGGACCTGTTGGGTTAACAGGTCTATTTTGTAAATGCAGTTGATTTTAAAAATAAGTAACAAAAATTAAATTAGTTAAAGTTGATTGCTGTGATTAGAATTAATCATACTTATATGTTTTATATATGTCATTCAGAGAGTTTAAATGTTACCAAACGTGCTGAAATTACATTACATATGTGACATGTCAAGTTAGTTTTCTGATTTTAAAAAACCCTTAATAAAACCAGAAGTCAGAATATGAGCTATCCCTTTTATAATTACCTTGAAAGTGAAGCCTTAATTCAAATACTAAAACTCTAACACTTGAAGTTGTGGTTTTGTTTTTGGGTTTGGTGGGGTTTTTGTTTGTTTGTTTGTTTTTGTAGGATTCACAATGCACTTAAGGGAATCCCGGATGACAGGGATGGACTATTTGACACCATTCAGCGATCTAAGAATCATTATCAGAAAAGAGCTTATCAGTGTATAAAGTGCATGGTAGCTCTCTTCAGCAACTGTCCTGTAGCCTACCAGATCCTTCAGGTGATACTTTTCATTCTGTTTCTTGCTGCTTTTTTTCCAGTTCTGTGTATTAAAAAAAAACCCCACCGTTACTCAGTTTCATTGCCTTGATGGAACTACAACTTGCAAGCACAACTCATTTGAACCTTCCTGTATCAGAAGGTCAACAGATGGGATTGAGAACAATTCGGTTAAACTTGCATTCATGATTCTGTGATGCAGATGCAAATCAGCAGAATTCATTTCAAATTTGAAGTTTTCTTTGTGCAAAAAAAGATATTTCAGGGAGTCTTTTAAACAGCAGAATATGTGTTGGTGGTCTGTTCTCTGATAGCTGATGTATAGGAAGGGAAAAATATTTCTATTTTGAAGAAGAGAGAAAATAATTCTGAATTGTTAATTTTCCATCTGCAGAGCAATGGAGATTTGAAGAGAAAATGGACCTGGGCAGTAGAATGGCTCGGAGACGAGCTTGAGCGTAGACCATACACTGGCAATCCGCAATACACCTATAATAATTGGTCTCCACCAATACAAAGCAATGAAACATCAAATGGCTACTTCCTAGAGAGATCACACAGTGCTAGAATGACTCTTGCAAAAGCTTGTGAGCTCTGCCCAGAGGAGGTAAAGAATTAATTTGACTTCTGGTAAAAGATTTGAGTGAAGTGCTTCTATAAATAATTAACCTTAGCAACAATCTCCGGTCATTTTAGAGGTAACACATTTTATAAGTGTTTTATAAATATGGATTTCTCTTTTTGTTGGCTTCAGTTACATACTCCTGTGTATTTTTCCACTTTTTTTACTGTTTCTATAGACATCCGTCACTTAAAGAATTAGCAGTATAGAATTGAAATTGACCATTTAAAGTAGATTATGAATGGGTCTCTTTTTCCAATAATACATCAATAGTGGGAATTTTTATGTAGTACAGTACAAGCTATGGGTGATGCGGTGGGGTAGAATTTTTCTCCAAGCATGTCTGAAACAATCACTTGCATGTAGAATTGGTTCTGGATTGAATAATTGTAATATGTTTTACCTAAGTAAATTAAATGGTTTTTTTTTTGTTTTGGTTTTTTTTTTTTTTCCCCCCAAACTTTAGGAACCAGATGATCCTGATGCCCCGGATGAACATGAGTCTTCTCCACCTGAAGATGCCCCACTGTATCCCCATTCACCTGGTTCCCAGTATCAACAGGTAAAAGCTCACAGTTGAACCATTTATTCAGAGTTCCAGGTTAGCTTTTTTAGCATTTATGGTAACGTTATTGTCAAATACCACCCTTGGAGGAATAAAGATAAAGATAGACTTCCATTTTGCCAGGAACAGTTTCACCATCAGAGTTTCAGATCAGGGATTAATCATCTATAGAAAGAGCAGGGGGATAGATGTCATCACAATCTAGTACATACTGAATTTGATTCTGTCATATTTGTTGACATTGATTATATTTTCTGAGTTGCTTTCTTGTTTTGAAATACAAAATCAAGCATTAAGACCTGAATTTCAGTTTGGGTAATTGGAAGGCTTTCAGGAAAATGCAGATGACTTTGTTATGTGTAACTTGTGCTATGAACACTGACCTCTAAATCTTAAGTACATATAAAATCTACATCTGTTTTTATGTTAAATGGCTGCTTTGTTAATATCTTTCAGTGGAAAGCCAGATCTGAGAGAAATCATAACCAGGTTTTTTACTGAATTGACTAAATGAGTAGATTCCCCACTTAGTTGCCTTTTTTTTTGTTCCAATTCATTCTGTATATTCCAAATCTGCTAATTTCACTTCCTTTCCTGCCCAAACCCATTTTCCCTCCATCTCGCTTTCCTTACTTGATGTTCTCAGCAGAGCAGTTGGTAAGTCATGCAGATTTTCCCACTCCTTTCTGAGCTTCTGAGTTCAGACACATACTGTAACCTCACCATTACCTGTGTGATGTGTTCACTTTCTTGCAAGAGATGGCATTTCTCACTAACACACACAATCCTCATATTCCTAGTTTCTCCACAGTTGGTTAAACTCTTTAAAACAGTAGATAAATGAGATGTTTTCATTTGCCAGATGTGTGTATGACTTCTTAAATTGGGGCAGAGCATCTGCAGAAAACTACTGGTCTAGATTTCATTCAGTTCTGTACCATTAAGGTTTTCCCTCTTAAAAATTAAAGTATGCTGCATAAATACAGGTATGCTTTTTCCATTGTCTTAGGAAAAAAATTCAAGCTGGTTGAAACTGTTGATAAATATGTGCACAGTTTAATGTCCGCAGCACATAGGCAGCCTCTTCTCCTTTTTTTTCTTTCTTGATGCTTTTGCTTTGCATGTAACTGTTTGTTTTTCAAAAACTGATTACTATTTCAAGTAATCCTTTTATCTTTACAAGTTGAAAGTTGGTTTACCTTCTGTGTAAATTAAAAAGGTAAGTGAAAGATGTGATTCAGAGGAATGAAGAAACTGTGATGTGTGTTCATATAGATATTACTACACGGGAAGTTCAGTGTGCTTGAGGATACTTTTCAATATTCTGAATGTAGAGGGGAAAAGGAAGTAACTAGTCAGGAAACAGCCCACAAGTTTAATGTCCCTTTAAAATGTTTATGCTTTATTACAGAATAACCACGTGCATGGACAGCCATATACAGGCCCGGCAGCACATCATATGAACAACCCTCAGCGAACTGGCCAACGAGCACAAGAAAATTATGAAGGCAGTGAAGAAGTTTCCCCGCCTCAGACAAAAGATTAGTGAAATGCACATAATCAATTAACTTGCTCCATCAAGACTGTGCACCCAGGCCTTACAGTCCAACCTTTCTCTGTGTCTGGCTAATATTTAAAACTAGAAAAACTATTCCTAATCAACATGGAGTGGAGAGTCTATTCACTGTCTTATCTGCAGAAAATTGCTGTCAATATATAACCCGCCTGCAGTGGAAAGTGTATAGTGTTTTGTAATAAATGGCCTGATGCTAATGTGTAAATGGCAAAGGTGTATATAGTATATTAATGTTTGACTGTTAATTCTTGAGCAAGAAACATTTTTTTTGTCTTGATGAGACTCACAGATCTACAAAAACAAAAAAATAATTTCTTGATATATCTGCTGCGCTCTGCAACCAGTGTTGCCTGCCTCATGGCAGTCGGATCAACTCCTTTACGAGAAAGCCTATCCATGTCAACCACAAAAATAGTTTCATGTTAATTCTTTGCCACTGGAGTCGATTTTACTATGAGCAACGTAATGGCTGGTAACCTTTTAAATATTTGGTTGATGTGGAAAATTGGTGATGTAACATTGTTTCTAGATCTTTTTTCATTGCCTTTTTCATTCTGGTATTAGGTTAATCACTTTGAAGCTATAGTTATGCTGTAACATTTAGCATGGCTTCACACCAAGTTAGTGTAGCCAATGAGGGGGAAAAAAAAAACAGTGACAGCAGTTGTCCCAATGTGACAACTGTATTGCTCAGAACTTTTTCTTCTTACACCTAGACTATAAAATGGGGAGGGAAAATGTGACAAATAAGTGGTTTTCAGTTTCACATATGTTCCTCACATCTGATGTTTGACAGTTCTGTCTCTGGGTGGGATAAAGAACACTTAGTTTTCAGTAATAGGAATTTAAAAGATTTAAAACAAATATGCAAAAATTTGCTATGCCAGGATGCCTGGAGCATAATAGACTGTATTTGGTGTGCTTGTTTTGTTTCTTTGGTAGAGCTTATTAGATAAACTTCTAACACTTTCCTTCTACTGCATCCCAGTGAAGTGGAAGTCAACAAAATCACACAGTACTTGTGAGTGCCACTGCACCAAGTTAACTTGCTGGTTTTCTGCTCGTTCACAGTTCTACTTGAAAGCGAGAATTGTCTTAGCTCTTTATCCATTATACAGGAAATCTTAACGTTAGAAGCAGGGTTTAATTATAAAAGAAACTACTGGTTACTCAAATACAATTCTGAGGTATCTCTATTCCAGAATAAACATTTGTTTAAAGACTTAAAGAAACGCATCAGTAAATACTGTATTTAAATGAAAATTGGTAACTTGAATGTGTGTAATTTTTTTTGGAACCTGTCTAAAAACCAAATACCCCTGCAAAACAGATACAGCCCACCCTATACTATTTAAATATTTTGCTGTTTTATTTTATAGAAATTATTTTGCTGAATTCACAAATAGAATTTGATTTAAGAAGAATGTTTTGTCCTGTGGTGTGTGTGGGTTTTGGGGTTTTTTAATGGACTGCACAGAAAGGTGAATTCTGTGCAATGGCACTATGCTGAATTCTGGAACAACAGTCACATTGAGATTCTGTGCACAAAAAAATTGGCCCTTAAGAATAAAATAATCAGGACAATTACACTGTAAAAGTTTCTTAATGTGATTTATCTTGTACTTTTTGTATGTTTTTTATATACATATATATATTTAATGAGCACAAGCTTGATGGTGTTTTTTACAAATGAGTTGTAGAAACAAAGCTGCTTATCAAATTAAAGGTCTGTAGTTTTGAAATGAACAAAGGCAAATTCGGTTGCAAATGCATTCTTATGCATTTAGTATAATAAGGAAGGGACACAGAAGATTTTTGAATACGCTGTGTAGCGACGATCACTTTTATGCTTCCATGTTTTTCTCTAGTGCTCAAGTTAATTCAGGTTTTTTCATAGTTTTTTAGTAATACCATTTTACCAGGATTTAGTAAATTTGGATAAAGTGTTCCCATTTACATTTGGGAATGCTTGTTGGAGGTTTTAACTCAAAAATTCTACCCTGAGTACTCAAGTTGAAATATTTCATATTTATTTGGACCAGTAATTGTAAAACAAGCTATCTCAGAGGTGATTATTATGTATTTTTTACTATATAGGTAAAATATATAATGTGCTAGTTCAGCCTTGCCAAATGTGTCTGCTTTTAATAGTGCAATGATTGTAGAGACATGTCAAACCTGTGACACTTTAAGGCTGTGGCTCTCTTCAGTCATACACACCCCTGTCCCTGAATTGAGAATGACTGCAGTGGCAGTTGTTTTTCAGGCGGCAAATTGAGAATATTGTGCATCTTTGTGACTTTGAAGAAGGATAGCCTGTATTGTTTGTTGCAGCTGCTGCTTTTAAATGGATCGCTACAGTAAAAGGTGCAATGTTTTTCTTCACTCTGGGCAAAACAATTTTGAATTGTAATTAACAAATATTGTACAAGCAAAATGTTTCTTATGCGTGTTACTGTCACAGCATTTTGGCAGTGGTCATTTTCAGGCAATACACAGTACCTCATTGTTGATGGCACACTTTTTAAAATGGCAGTCCTCAAAGTGCCTAAAGATTTAATTCCCCCATCACTAACTTCAGTCCTGTTTTCTGTTTAGAACAGTTACTAGGGAATCTCTGGTCTTCCATAAAATGAGCCAATAAATAGTAAAGCAATTATTCATGTTCCTGGCGATGTAACATCAACGACATAGAAACTGAAAATTCATAGGTGATGTTATATAGTGGTTAATGTGTAGTTTGACCTAGGGGGAAATCCGTAACCTTACTACACAGAATTTCTCCCTCTTGTACATTTGGATTGTGGTTGTTTAGTGACTAAAATCAGCTTTTAACACTTGCTACTGTTAGTGTTAAAAAATCAGTACAGCCATACATAAAAGGAATTCAGTTACTATTTATGTATTGGTGAATGTACTAAGTTTTGGTCACTAAGTTGGTCACCTACACCTGTGTTATCCCATTGACAGCAATGAGATTGCACAGAGTTCAGTCAAAGCTTATTTGCCATGCAGAACCTGATTTTGTGGTGAGGCACAAGCAGAAAAGGACTCTGCTTGACTTGGAATTTTTCAGATTATTTTCCCTGCTAACTACCTGCTCTGCAAATTTAAGTTCTCTATTTTTAAAGCTAGTGTATCTTGCTGAAATTGAGCCAGAAAGAAAGGAAATTCCACATGACATTTAATTTTTTTTTTCGGAGTGAAACTTCACTTTAGACAACATGAGAAAATGGTGTTGTGGTAATTGCTATTATGCCTTCTCAGCCACTTTGTTGTGCCTAGCTTGTGTGTTTTAGCATATGTATCCTGAAGAAGCACTTACGGTTCCAAAACTTTCTATATATTTCCTAAGTTCCAGGAGAGGACGAGATTAGCCATTCTGCCAAAGCTAAAATGGGCAAAAATTGGCTGCTGCAGCAATTTACTTCATTTCTGGTTTCAATGAATTTTGTCTACCTCCGAGTCTTTTGCCAGAAATGAATAGGCTGATAAGCTATGTCAAGGCAAAGTGGCTCAACGTTTTTGTCGGCATGCGTTTCAGTTACTAGGCATTGCAGTGAGGCTTTCAGTGCAATGAATTTAACTTCAAATGAAAGTTAAAGACTAGCTATATAAATTAGAGGGAGAAGTGACATGTTAGGAAATTTGCAGAGTAACCAATTAAGTGTTTAAATATCTTAGTTAAACCTTATTAGTCCACACTTGCAAATCCACTTTGAAAGCAAATTCACCCCTGTGGTGAAAGATACACACCTTAATTTTTGGAAGGGTGAGATACTGATGCTGACCTCGCATTTCTTAAGACAGGTGTGGGAGTTTCCCGTTTGTGGCCCTGCTCCAGCACAGTGTAATCAGGACAAGAGTAATTTTGGCTTCCCGTCTTGTTACCTCCTGTGCTCTCCATCATGTCCATGATAGCACTTTTCTCACAGCCATGAGGTCTTGGGAATAAAGTCTAAACCTGCCTTCTATCTAGAGCAAGACGAGGCTTTTCTGGGGGAGAAGTCGGAACTGTCTTGTAAATACTGCATGCTGCACAGTGGTACTACACAGAAAGCACGGTGAAAGAAACCCAGCTACATCCTTCTGCATGATTTCTGTTCCTCTTGCAAATGGTCTCATGAGGAAGACGACAGCAAACAGCTCTTCAAAGCTCAATACGTTTTCTTTCTGGCTTGCAGCTAGAGTCAGTCTACACTAGTGCAGTAAAGATCACTGTGCAGCAGCAGCACAAGCAACATGCCCTATATATGCCCTCCATACTGTTCCAGGGTGTTCATTATACCTTCCTTTTTTTGGTCTTTGAGGATTGTCACGTTAGTACATTTATTTACACTGAGACTGGCCCTCTGTTACAGACTAGGCAGCTCTACTGCACTAGCAGGGCTTTAACCAGTCTGAGCACTGTCACTTTTTACGCTATGTAACTTCTTAAGGTTCACACTATAAATGTCTTTTTATTTCTAAGGTATACAAATTTCCCTTGGACTAACTACTTTAAAATGTCAAATAGCCATTCTTTTGTCCTCTTTTATGAGAGCACGTGTTCAGTCCTGCCCCTGTAGTGTCTGTTATGGTAGGCTGTTCAAAGAAGTGTGTTGACATAGATTCCAGCACTTAAATTCAGAGATCCTCATCCTGTAATCTGATTTTCCAATGCAAGCTGTGGTGGATCCATGGATTTCAATGGCATTTGCATGAGTCCTGTTGATTTCAGCACCGTAAGAGTTGAAGTTGGTGATGTGTTGCAGGGATCAAGCCAGATAAGTCAGCAGATAGCACAAAAGGCGGTTATCTTAGTTGCTTTATTTACACTTACTTGCAGACAATGAAATCAAAACAAGCACAGGAGAACCAGTTTCTGAAGGAGAAAAACACTCTCCTGAGTAAGGGCTAACTCTTCATCATATTTTAAATAGCCAGCTATTTTTTAGCTTTCGAATTCCTTAAAGCCGCTTTTTGATAATAAAATTGACCTACAGGCTGTTTCTGTAGAAGAATTTCCATATAGCCTTAATTACATCAGCACAATTCTGGAATGACCGTGTCATGCTTCAATGGTCAAAATAATGTGCAAATGTCTTCTAGTTTTTAACAATGAACTAACATTTAAACAATGAAAATAAGAGAAAAAAGGAAAACCAGTTCTATGAATTCATCCAAAATTTAACCATAGAAAAATATCCAGTGCAGGAAAACAAGACCATTCCCTTCTTTTCTGTCTCTATACTATTTTAAATGTCTGATAATGTTGATTTTTATTCTCAGTTTACAACTGCTATTCCAGTAACTTGTTTTGTATTGCCCTAAGCAGTGCCAGTGGCACAGTTTGCAGCTTCCTGACACATTTGCATTTATGCCCCCTTTAGTCCTTGCCAGAGCAAAATCTTTAAATGTTTGTTTTTCCCCTATAAGCCAGTTCCCTATTCTGCATTTCCATTTTCATTTTCATGATGTGCTGTTTCTGTTTTCATACAATGACTGGGACTGGATGAATGCTTTCCAAGTGTGATTTCACCTGAGCCATTAAGCGAGCAGTTATGTTGCTTTTCTGTAATGATACCTCTGGGGGTGCAGCTTTTAAAGGTATTGGCCTTTTTTGTAGCTTTATTTATTGAAATGCTGCTCAGTTCTTGTCCATCATTCCTAAATGCCTGTCCATCATTTCTGACAATTCTCTTACCAAGTTTCTCACTCTGGATTGCCAGGATTATTTTCTATTTAATATTTTTGTATTTTCTTGCAATCAAATCCCTTCACTTGCCATGATGTTTTTTACCTCCTTTTCTACCTACACCTGCTGTTTTGCTGTTAGCTGCTGCAAAAGAACCATGTTTGCCAGGCAGCCTGGCTCTCCAAACGGGAGTCTTTTACAGTGCAAGTAGCAGCAGCCACAGCCTTGGCCAGGTGGGCTTTGTCATCTCTTAAATCTTCTCAGAATTTATGTGGGATATGAAAGCTTCCTGCTACTGATGGCAGTCTTGAATTCAAATAGCTTGTAGCTTAGTGTTTTTTGTCTGGGGTTTTTTTTTTGCTTCATTTTCTATCTTGAACAGTTAGTTTCTACAGGTGAATAAAAATGGTAGGTCTTGCTGGAATCTACTTGGGAAAAGGAGGCTGATTGAAAACTTGGACACTTCTTATTATACTTGATTGTATTTAAGTATCTGGTAGGTGCTTTAGAGTCCTTTAGAAAATCATCTGGAAGCAAATTCAAAAACTTAGAATCATGAAGACTAGGTCTTCAAGATTTAATGATACTCACAAATGCTGTCCACTTGTCTGACTGTGTGGTTAAGAACAGGTGAAATAGCAGAAATGGAAATAGTTCACTGAAGGGAGAGAGGCCATGCTATGCGAAATCCCTTGGGAACTGGAAATGCTGAGCGTGCTTTGCCTGGGCACACACCACTGGAAGCAGCTGAGCGTGAGCCCTCCTGGTGTGAACTCACCTGAAGCACAGGCTTCCCCAAGCACCGAAGAATTGATTTCTAGCAGGAGGCTGATTAAGTAGCGTATAAAACATTTTCTATTATTTTTCTTCTCTAAAATCTCTACCGAGTTGAATCCTCTGAGCAAATAAAGACAGGGAGCGGGCTGAGCGAGAGGCTTCGCAAGCTTGTTCTGTTAATACTTCTACCTCTTGACATTCATTGCCGAGCCACCGCAGGCTGATACGCTGGTAAGTGGCTTTAGCAGCATGGCAGTTTCTTCTGGGTCAGGTCAACACGGGTGCAGAAATAATGGGGTCAGGCTGTCTGCTGGGCAGGGACAGGGCAGTCCCTGCCTCCCTCAGAGATGTGTGAAGTCATTTGAAACTTGACTCCCAGAGTAGGTAGGTATGTTTGCATCAAAATGAAGGAACTGGCATTTTTCAGGTGGCACCATGTGGACTCACTTTACTCAGTCTCTCATGCTACATGCTACCTCCTTACCCATGTGAAGTAGCATAAAATTATTTTGCAACTAATACTGTTCAAATAACGCAACTGTGGGGAGGTATACTGGTGTCTAGCTATGTTGGTCTGGTGAGGGGTTAGAAAGGGAGGGATGTCAGAATGTGAAAAGCTAGTATTCTGCAAATCAACGCAGGTGTTTGTCTAGAAAGAAATGTTTCCGATTGCTACCGTGGTTGTGTGTAAGACTGAAATGTTGAAAGAGAACTGTGTAACCCTGCCACTTCGAGTCTGAGAGAGACCTGGCATTGGCTTTCTGAACACTTCTGCAACCTGAACCAAAAAACGGCTCTGGGAATGTAGACTTACCATATAGCTGTGGAAGAAAACTTCAATCGTGTCACTTCTCTCGGTCTTCAGAGCAGTCAACATGATTTTGATGTAGGTTTTAGATTATGTATATATAAATCTGATTGAAGTACCAACAGCAAACCATAAATAAAATGTGGACTTAACTGAAGAATGGGCTAGTGGAGGACTCTTGTGTTGAATTTATTAAAATACAATATAACAAAGTTCTTGATGGAAGAGACTCGCTGTGACAAAGACAGGAAGATAAAGCTGGGGTGTCCTCAACTCGGGAAAGCAGCCAGGTTCACTGCTGCCTTTGAATCTATTATAGCACATAAGGACTGACTCGATCATGCTGTAGTCGCTGGAGAAGAGATGGCTGCATGGGAACGTTCCTGGGGTCACTCCTTGATGCCTGCTGAGGGCCAAAGGCTTCTGTAAATTGCACCTGCCTGTCCTCCTACCGCGTGGTTATTCCAGGGACAGGTGTCCTTTCACATTCCTGGTTGTCAAAAGCCGACGCAGGCTGCTGGATAGCTGCTGTTGCCCCTGCGTTTCCCTAACCTGACAATTGCCCAGTTGGTTTGCTCTGCCAGAGCAAGGGCCATCACCTAAAATTATTTTGAAGTCAGTGCAATGGAGAGCTAATAGTAAACCAGAGGTTTCCATGTTTGCTCTTGGCACTGGCTTTGAAGACATGTAAATGAAAATACAAAACAATGGCAAATTACTGGGAATTTGTAGTACTAACATTAAATAAAAAACAATTTTAAACAAGACATCTGTGGAAGCAGGTAACGCCCGAGTTTATTGTAGCTCTGTTCAGTTGATGTAACTCATCTGAGTGGATGTGCATGTGAATTCTGTGGACATGGACATGTTAGCAAAAATAAGAATTCAAGATAAATTGTGGATGTATCCCAGTAGTTCATTGCCGGTTGGGGGGGTTGCTATAAACTGGGAGGAGAAAGCTTTTGATGAAGACAGCAAAAACGTAAAGTGATTCCCACGAATGTGTTCTGTTCTCACGTTTCTCTCTGAGAATTCATTAATGCTACAGCACCAAACCAGCCAATTTTTAATTTAACTTCTATGGGCACTGTGAAATACGTAATGCTTTATGGATCACCTGACTCCCTGACACCTTTTAGAATTCGGGTTCCTGTGGCTTTTACATTAGCTGAAAATACAGCCCGAAGCATTTCTCCTGGTTTTGATACTTGCTCACCTGGTAACTTCAACGTCACAAAGTCAGCATTATGATTTTGTTGCTGAAGCTTGTTTCCCTCTCTTCTTTTTGCAAAACCTCTCTGGATGGATTTGATCTGACCTTTTTCTACCTTACATGGTTTTCTTGCATCTCCCTTTGTATTTCCTCCCTCCCTGCACTGGTGTGTAGCAGGCTGTGGATCTCCAGAAATGCACCCCCCTTCCGATTTATCAAGGGCGGGCAGTTAGTTTGTGGGTGTCCCGGTAGGACTGGGAGATGGTGGTGTGGAAAGCGCTGGAGAGGTGAGCCTTGCCCATCTCTGCATGAAGTCTTGCTTCTGCTCCATAGGTCTCGGTGCAAGTCAGAATTGTGTGCTGTCTGTGCAACAGCCATAGGGCTGCTGAGGTAACGGTGGGGCAGTAGATCGGAAAGGGACAATAACATTAATGAGGGTGCTATATTACGATGGAAGAATTTGTGATGCACGTCCATGCTTAGGCCTTGATGTTTCACAATACACCCTTAAGAAAGTATAATTAAAATGCTGTTGGGTTTTTCAGTACATGGAAATTTGAAGCTCCTCTAAAGGAAGACTTTTTAGTGCTTCACGCATATGTATATTTTGTTTTTCTTTTTTTTTTTTTTTTTAGTAAACAAAGCCTTATACTGGAAATAACCACTGAAATGCCTGCATAAACACTTTCTTTAAAACAGTTTGCTTCATTTCAAGATTTCTGATGTCCTTGTAGCCATGCTAATCTTTATGGGAGATTTCTTTTATTATTATTTTAAGAATAAGCATGGCTGTAGTTTCTGAAGCTTTACTATACGTATACTCATGTCCTCTGTGCTGGGAACTGAGACACTCATCCATGAAGTAAGTATCCTGGATATAAACTGTATAAGCAAATCAACTGTGTAGTCTATCATGCTGATAAGAACAGCTAGTTTGAGCAAGAGGTTGCTGAATATTATATACATTTAAAATATAATTACTAAGAGTGAATATAAAAACATATGATGAGTTATGAGTGTAGGAGAAGCACAAGACCATGCAAGGATGCCGTTTGTTTTCTATTGAATATGGTTTGCGTTTAGTTTGCTGACTTATATTCAAAAGCGTTTTTGTATTAAAGCTTCTTCAGTAAAGCTAGGAGCTCAGAAGTCCGTCCACTTCACCACCAGGTTAGCAGTTGTCGTCAGCAACTTCTCAACAGAAAGCGGGGTTTAGAGTCAGGGGTGGAGGGACCACGTGAAGATGAGCGTGGCTGCTGGGGAGAACTGGAGCCTTGTGCAAATGGAGGGGAAGGGGGCAGAAGGGGGATGCTCGAGCTTTCAGTTCTCCCATTGGCACTTTCTGGCTTTATCGGTACCCAAGCTGTGTAACAGCAGCGCTCAGCAGACAGCTGAGTACTGTGCGATGGAGGTGACACCAACCAAGGCGGGAAACAAGGGGGGGCTATTTCCAGTCGGTTTACTTCACTGGATGGTAAAATTTTCGCCTGTGAATCCCAGGACCAGCCATAGATCATGGTTAAATACACCAGGTCGTGGTGACAAAATGCCCTTGATCTATCAATTGTCTGAATACTGTCCCACTTGACACAGCCACGTTTGCACATTTTTGTTGTTTGAAAGTAGTAAGTTTACACTAAGGATCTTGCTATCCAAGGTGGTACAGGAAGGCACCCTGTTCTTTGCAGTATCTCTGTCTTGTTTAATTTCTAATTTCTACAGCGTAAATTCAGAAGGAGCCGCTACCCTGCTCAGCCGAACCTCCTGCCTGCCACAGGTGGCTGACACTCCCTTCAGCCCACGCAGAGGCCAGCGACAGACATAAACTTCAGTCCCATTTTCATTTTCCATTCAGTGCTTTCACAGATCCTCCCAGGCTGAAGTAAGCTTGTTAGTAACTCAACAGTGCATTTTTATGAGTGAGTGTCTTTTTTTTATTCTTTCCTTGTCACATTGTTAGTTCTCTTAATTTCCCCTATCATGTAATCTGCTGGAGTTCACTCTTTATTCTACAGCTTGTCTTAAGTTCAACCTTCAGTTTGGAAAACACATTTCAGTTTATTGAAATTTTTCATTTTAGGTTGGCTTTAGAGCCTCTGATTTTTCAGTCATTCACTTTATTTAATTCCCTCTTCCCTCCCATTTCTTTTCATAAATTTGTAGCACCTGCAGGGCTAGTGCTGGGGGGAGCATTTTGCCCTGGAGAATGTTGTCTTGTGCTGTGGTCACTTGTTAATATCTCTGTGGCTTTTTTAATTTAAGCTACATGTTACTGGACTTAAAGTCTCTAGAGTAATTTCCCCTCTGAAAGAATTAAGTTCTGATATTGCTCTTCTATATTTTGTCGCCTCAGATCATTTGGCGGCCTGGCTGTAGTTACCCACTGTTTCACTAAGAAGCTGCTCCTTTCACACCTTTCCATGGTGTACCGAGGGGCTTGGCTCAACGCCACTGAGGCTGAGGACTCCTGTGGGTGTTGGTGGCCTTTGTGCCACCTTCAGCATAATCGTGGTGCAGTTCCACCAGTGTGTGGCGTTCCTCCAGCCTGATGCTTGCAATCGTAAGTTCTGCTCTGCATGTGCACACACATGTGGGCTCCTCACAACTTTTTTTCAAGCACCATCTTGCATAAAATTCCACCTCTGGCTTCATCTGCTCTTCCAGTTCCGTTTGTCCGAGTAGTCCTGTCCTACTGCTCTACTCCTACTGAAATGTATGTTGCCCCAGGGACCACTTCATTACCTATTCACGTGCTTAAAGCTTTCATGTGTGGACAGATGGACACCTTGGTCGACTGGCATAAATTCCCTGTTTAGCACAGCTATGGGGTAATGTTTGGAACATACTCCAGGATTTTTCATAACCCTGGCTTTGTTTCCCAGTAGCTTTTCCAAAGGAGCAGTTAGAATGTGTTGTTTGCATTCAGGATGCAAACATTAAAGATAAGCCTCCAATTTGTAGCAAACTTTATAAGAAGAGACTGTGCTTTAGTAATAGTTACTCGCAAGAAGAGCAATTGTTCCTCGGTTTGGAGAATGGACTCAAATCTTCAAAATCCTCATACTACTCTGTGAATTTAAAGTGACATTTAGCACTGCATCCTGTATATTTACATTAAACGTGTTCGTAACTACCTTCAGCAATATGGTACTTATTTATTTCTGCACTTATTCCATACCTATAGATTTAGTGCACTGATATTCCAGCTGTTGGCTGTGAACACTTGGCAGTCTGCGAGCTACCTGTCAGAGCTGGGGATCAGCAACAAAAGCAGCACAAGTGTTGTCAGTAAGAATCTCCCCCTTCCCTAGTGAATATACGGAGTCAACAAATACAAGTGTGGTTGGAAAGCATGGTTTCTGTGAGTCCTTTAGGTGCATTTAATGCAAATTGTTCTGGAAGTTCTTTGTACCAACAGCCTGAAAGAATGGATCTGGTCCCTTTCTTCAAGGTGTATGGTTGGTTTTTTTAATCACCTTTTCCTTTCTAGACATGTGTGGCCAGCTGCAGTATTATTTTTGCAGGTAGATATAGAAAATAACTTTTCCTCTGGCTTTGCATTCCACTGGATTCCTACATGGAGGTGTGGCACAGGCATTTCAGGATCAGTGGCATTATTTTGATTGCTGTACGTGAACTTCCCTGTACCTTAAGGGAGAGAACCTTTTGCTCTGAAGCGCAAAAAAGTTTTTGCATTCCATGTATCTTCCTGTCATGTCTTCCAAAGGATCGTCACTACTATGTTTGGGAACATCTAGCCCTTATCACCATCCACACCTGTTCTGGCAGCACTGCAGCTATGCAGGAGTTAATCACGACAGACTGAACGATAGGTAAAGCCAGTCTGCAAACCAGTCAGTGTCACAGAACCTGGAGCTGACCCCTTCGCTCTGCCACTTGCTCCCAGCAGTGGAGATACTGGCTGAAGCCAAGACAGCAGAGGAGGACTGGGCGCTGCGCTGCTGCTGCAGCAGGCGGGACCACACTTGCCCCGGGATGCCAGTCGGTGTTGCTGCAGCAGGCACATATGCCAGGGAGCCCCTGAGACCTGGCTACCAGCCCACAGAGGGTGGCATGCAAGGAAGGTGCGCTGCAACAATGAGGTTTCAGCGGTGCAAGTCTTGGCCGAGAGAGCGAGCGAGCAGCAGTGCTGCTACAGAGCCCTGGCACTGCGTGTCTCCAGCAAGAACAGAGGTGCTGCAGAACGTGAACAGGCGTCCTTGCTTTAGGCGTGCTCGGAAGTGAACTTGAGCTCCAGCTGCTTTGATAGATTTTTTTTTTTTTCTTTTCCCAAGGCCAGTTTGGGAAGGCTGTCAATTAAGCCATTTTGCAATAAAACCCACTTTTATCTCATTCCCTACCCCTCCAAAAAGCTGGCTTTTCATGGCACAGCTGTTCTTATGAGAATACAGCTTTGTGGTGTGAAGCATTAATGCTATTACCTATGTTATTACAGTACCTAGGAATATCCAGCCATGAAAAGCTGGACCCCACTCTGCTGAACGGCCTGCAAAGGAGAGAATTTCGAAGCCGTTTACCCTTTCCCAACTCTGAATAGTAAAGGTGGCAGGTTGTGTGATACTTTAAACTTCTGAGTCTGTGCTCGGACAGAAGTACCTTGAATTTGAAGCTTCATGGTTCAAAAAGGAGGTGCAAACTTGACAGTAACAGTAGCTGAAACACTTCCTCTGTAAGGAGTTCTACTACTCTCACAAGCTTTTTTCTCTCCAAAGAAACATAGCAGATAGATAAAAATGGAAAACAATTATGTTCAAGTCTATGAACTGAGAAAACTGAGCACCCTTTAACCATTTCAACTAGATTCATAGGTTAAACCAGGTAACAAAGGGATTACGTGATCAGTCTGTAGTGCTTTGTCAGGCCTAAACAACCACATGACTAGGCTGGTATTAGCATCACACCTGGGCACAACGGCATCTACACCAGATGATATTCCAGCCTCTCACACCAGCTTACAGACTGAAAGAACTCCCACTCTTGAAGGCAGGGGAAAAAAAACCCTCATCTCCACTCAGAACCTCCCCTGTTGAAGTTGAGTATTACACCTGTTTTAGCCACATTTTAGCAACACATAACTTGGAACTTCACACAAGCTACATTTTAAAAATTTATTCTGTAAACTCCATACTGGGTCTTTAGTTCTCCTTTTCCTGCACAGTCTTTGTTCCACGCAGTCTACCCGTACGACGGGCAGCAATGAGACCAACTTTGCGCCCAGCAGGAGCATCTCTCCTGATGGTTGAAGGCTTGCCAATGTGCTGATGGTTACCACCACCAAAGGGATGTTCTACAGGCTGTGGAAAAGGAAAGCAAGTCGTCAATATAATTAACAACAGAAATGAGTAATGATGTTTAACAGCAATAAAATGATTTAAGGGAACAAAAAATTTAACTGCTTCATTTTTCATACAGTGCAGTAACTACCCAGTGCTGCTAACTATCCCAATTAAATGCTCAATTTCAAGGCAGTCTGTGAAGCTTTCTTTCCAGATACATGCCAGACTCCTCCCTGAAATCCTTTCTAAACCATAAAAAAGGAAAGCAAAAACACTAATTGAACATAGACTCACATTCATGGCCACACCACGGACACGAGGCCAGCAGTTTCTCTTCGCCTTGTATTTGTGATAGGCACGGCCAGCCTTCAGGATGGGCTTGTCAATACGACCTCCACCAGCAACAATTCCTGAAAAAAATTGCAGGAATGGTAACATTCAAATATAACAGACAAGAGTGCAAAAGAAAGAGTTTAAGGACAAGACTAATTCCTAATAATATTCAAGTTTCTAAGAACAAGCTGCTAAAGACCAATCTCAAGCAATCATAACTGTGTATTCAAACTAGTATTTTCCAGCCAACACTAACAGTGAGATGAGACTCAAGCTACTAGCTGCACATTAAGTGGTCTGCAAGGGGGCACAGACTTTAATCACTGTTTTTCAATCCATTCACACAGGATTGAGTTTAACACTTCCTAAAGCATTACCAGTTTTATTGCTAAAATTTCTTGGCTAACGTTAACAGTTTTTCAACTAAAAAAAGTATGAACTGAAAGAGCTCTGGGGACTTTCAAGTCCTTTGAGGTTTAATACCTAGTTATTTCATCACTTATTTAGTCAAATTTACTAGAGTGACAGACCACAGATTACTCACTTTGTGTCTTCTATTCGGAGGCAGGCAAGTTGTCACTTGCTGACTACGTACAGCAGCCATCCTAGCTGTCAGTCAAGTGTACAACTTGATAAAGTGTACAACTGATAAAACCTCTGCTTCTTGACAATGGTATTTTCATTCCTTGTCAGATCTTCCAGAATACTTCACCAACTGACGACATCTACAGCGGCTAAGCACCTCCAGCACTACCCTATAGGCTGTCGCTCTATCAAAAGCAGGAAATCATCAACGCCATTTTCTGCAGAAGCTCTTCCCAAAGGACTGCAGATTTCACAGGCTGAGTGACTCCATTATAGCTTGAGGACAACCAGCATCTACTTTTCTTGGAGATACGTCAAACTATCTCCAAGTTTAAGTTCCCCTTACCAAAAGTAATGCAGGCATAATACACAAGTTAGGCACCTGTGCACACACTGTACCTGTGCATAATCCTGGGTCCAGCCTGTAAATTATGCCATTTTCTAAACAGTATTGGGAACTGGGGCCCTGTTTGAAAGCTTTCTTAGCAGTATGTAAACTTAGTGACAAGACTAGTTCATAGTTGTCACTCCTTACCAACAACAGCTCTGTTTGCAGAAGAAATCACTTTCTTGGAGCCAGAAGGCAGCTTCACTCTCGTTTTCTTTGTTTCAGGGTTATGAGAGATGACAGTGGCGTAGTTTCCAGAAGCACGGGCCAGCTTTCCACGGTCACCAGGTTTCTCCTCGAGGCAGCACACGATGGTGCCTTCCGGCATGGTGCCAACAGGTAGAACATTGCCAATGTTCAGCTGAGCTGCAAAGAGCAATCCGAGCATCAACAGCTTCATTCAGGCTCCTGTACTTAATTACAATTCTATTTAATGTGGGCCTCTGTGCATAGAAGGGCACCGCATGCATGCTTCAGGAGCACCAGGCAAGGGCACTTTTTATTGTTTGACTCAAAACGCTAGTTTCACATTCAGTATAACAGAAAGGCAGGCAAAATGGGACTCTAGATAGAACAATCCAAACACTTGACAAGAACTGCGGTTGGTCTTGTTAATCAAAACAGGCTGTGTGAGGAGACTGCAATCTCCAAGAAGGAAATCTAGGTTTGCTTGAAGCTAGTGGAAGCTACTGCTTTGTGATGGCTTGCAACCGCACTTAAACATCCTGAACTTCACGTATTCAGACGACATCTGCCTTAGGCAACTGCCCAGGCAACGCACGTTCCTTAACTCACCTTTCTTGCCACAGTAAACAAACTGACCAGTATGAATACCCTCAGCAGCAATGAACAGCTCGGTTCTTTTCTTAAACCTGTATGGGTCACGGAAGGCAATCTTGGCGAGGGGAGCGCCTCGGCCAGGATCGTGAATGATGTCCTGTTGGAACAGAGATGTGCGTTAGAACAGGATACAGCATTTGCCACGGGTTCTGCAGAAATCAAAGAACTAGAAAAACCGGAAATGATTACTACTGAGATAATTCTCACTAGGATCCTCCCTTCTCTGAGGGATCTCCATTTCTGCTGACATGAATGAGCTGAAGATTCACATTTGCAAGAGTAAAACCTCATGTATCTGTATCACAAAATAATGACTCTGGTTAAGTGTGCTGCTTGAAACTAATCATGTCCAAACTGTTCTACTCCTGACATTCTGCACATATCAGATCTCTCCATACTAAGAAATTCGCTCTCACTAGCTGCCCAATCACCTTTGGAGAGACAAAGTTGGACACAAGCAGCAATTTCTCCAACTGTTCTCTTGGAATGGAAGTGTTTCTAACCTTCTGATACTGAAGTTATCTAAGTCCCTAAATGAGGAAGCACAGACTCACTGTTTCTTTTTCTTTTGGAAAAGTACATCAATTCTGTTCCTGAAGCACACTGAGATTCCAATACACAACCATCTATTTAAACTACATCTATGTGACTAAAGCTCTTTAAGATGTGGCTATTTTCTAAGAAAAAACAGATTTTGTTGGTATCCAATATTAATGGTTTTTTTTGCTGTTTTCAACCCTGTTGGGCAAAACCCCCCATGTATTACATAAGTTTAAGTCAAAACTACCTACTTACTTTTTATTATCAAACTCAATTATGTGAGGGTGAAAAAAGTTCTTTCTACAGCCTGAAGATGACCTTGCTCTAAAAGGCTGAGGAGATGGCTAGATGCTCATGGCATCTAGCTAGGTACCCAGTACCACTGTTTGCAGATTAAGTCACTGACACCCAAAAAATACCTACAGCACACCTAAAACACTGTACCATACCCCAAATAAAAGTACTGCCTTGCCCCCAGTGCTCAGGACTAAGACGATGGATACTACTTAGTGTTTATAAAGATTGTTGGGGTTTTTTTTTTTTAAAGATGCAATCAGCTATGTGGACAACTCTCCCCACCCACACTTCCTGAGGTACTGGCAGTTACGTCATGAATATAGATATAGAAGCACGCCGATATTCCTACGTTAGCAAAGCTCTACCAGAAAATCGTACTGCTGCCTGCGCGCTGTCATAAATGCACAGTAGTTTAACGTTTCCAGGAACATGACTTATTTAGCGAGACCCGAGAAGCCTGAATAAGGAACAGTCAAACGGCTTTCCGCGCGGCGCGGTGTGGCGGGACGCGTGCCTCAGGGCCCGGGGCACTCGACGACAAGGCCGTCGAGGACCCTTCCCGCCGCGCACCCCTCCCGCGCGGCCCAGAGCGCCCGGGGACGGGCGCCCGCCGCGGACCCCCGTCAGCCCCGCCGCCAAGGCCGCCGCCCGGCCCGCCCCGCCCCTACCTTGACGATGCCCTTGATGTACCCGTGCCTCTCGGCGAAGTCGACGGCGCGGAGCTTGGCCGGGCCCTTCCTGTGCTTCACGTGGGCGCGAAAGACGGAGCCCGCGCCCTTCCTCTGGCCCCGGATCACGCGGCCCATGGCGCCCTGCGGGCAGAGGGCGGCGCGCCGCCGCCGGCCGTTAGCGCCGCCGCGAGCGAGGGCACCCCCGCAACCCCCGCAGCCGTTAACACCAGGCCGCGACCCCCCCGCGCGCAGCGGCCCGCCCCGCGCAGGGGAAGACGCGGGGCAGAGCC